>RJVU01061675.1:4029342-4089031 GCA_003731715.1 Anabarilius grahami | reverse complement strand
AGGGGGCCGGGCCCACTATGGGGCCTCAACAAACTTCTAGTGGGGCCCTAAAAAAAAAATACAAAATCAGTAGAGAATTCGGATGTCGCATTGGGCTATTTTTGGGCTACATTTGACTGACCATTGGGCTGCTTTTGTTGCACAGACCTGGGAACCCTGATTGTCTCGGACAAAGAGGGCCCTTGGAGTTAAAATGGTTGTGAACCATTGCATGTCTGCTGTGTCTTATTAGAGCCCAGATTTACTGTGAAACTGGACCTACAGGTAGACACAGAAAAGACTACGGAGAGAGACTATGACAGATTTATGTCACAAAGCAGTGATGATGAATCAGAATGCCTTTAAGAGCAGAGAAATGCATTATCAAAACTAGGGGTGTAAATTAGACATTTCACCACAATATGATCTGATATCGATTTTTTTATAGCCAGCGATACGATATTTACTGATACCTCAAAAAATTATGATTCGATTCAGGGATATATTGATCGATTTCTTGATATTATGTGCCTATTTTACTCAACCAGTTATATTATTATTAAGTCACAAATGCAACCAAAGTATATATCGTGAACATTTCCCAGAAAATTGCACATCATGCACAACTGGGACATTTAGTTTTTTAAATAATAAAGAAAATTAAATAACAGGAAAAAATGAAGTCATGACAGCAAGAAAGACTTTGAGGCTTCTGTGCTAAAATGTGCAATGTGTAAAATCTAAATCTAAAATCGGTTGTAGGAAAAATGCATTCATTTACAAAAAAAATAAAAATAGGCTATATAAAAAAAAAAATAAAGCTGTTAAAACTTATTGGCAGGGCTCAACAATAAGGATTTTTTCCCAAAGATAATCAAATTACAAGCAATAGCACAAACAAATACAATAGAACAAAACACAAATGAAATAAACAGTGCTTTTCAGATTTTTCAGGTAGGTCTAACAGAAGTTTTCAGGGACAGAAATTAAATAAAGTAATCAAATGTAAAATAACACTGCATAGTCTTCACTGTATAAATTAAATATAGATTAATCCTTATTAAAGTTACAAAAGTTATTCAGTCAAGAACAGAGTGTTTTCTTTGTCTTTTGTTGTTTGATTAACATTACATACACAGGAAGCAGCAGGTTTATAAGGCTGCTGTCACTTTAAGAGCTAATGTGCAGATCCACTATACTAAAACACTTGACTGTTTACATTAACTTTAAGACATAACCGACTGTGTTTACGAGTATACTCGCCAAGATGGACATTTTTATATAATTTTGTCTGTATTTATCCATTCAAGCGCAAAAAGAAGCAAAAGATAACTCAATTCAGTATTTGCGCTCCATCTGAAAGGCGGCTTTCTGTGCGCGCTTCGAATGCGTGCGCAATATGCACATGGAAAACTTCACACAGTGTGGGAGTAAAGAAATTAGTTATTTTTGTGTCTTCTTGCGCTTGAATGTGTAAACTGGCAAGGCTCAAAACACAGGCAACTGATACATTTTCATGAGGATTCAGCACTGGCCCGATCGAGACAGTTGAGAGTCTTTCACGCTAGCCCTGGACCATCATGCAGTCCTTATTGTCGAGCCCTGATAGGTGAGTTTAAACGCGAATGAACGCTTTGACGGTAATGCACAGACATTGCATGTGAGTGTCGAAATAAAGATGCCTTAAAAATATATATATTAGGTATCGATATTTTATGCATTGCATCGATACATCATATCGTTAGTCATTGGTCGATGTATCAATGTATTGTTACACCCCTAATTCGAGACATTCTATCCTGCAGTTATAGTTTATATCTTCTACTGCAATAAAATTTGTTTTTAATGGCAAGTCTGTTGAAAGGGCTCTTAAAGAAACTGCATTCTTGTATCCCCCTCACAGCTCAAACATGTTGTCCATTCTCTCAGGGCATGATTTTACACTTGAGGTAGATCATTTGATAGTCATCTGCAAGCCCACAACTCAAGCATATCTACGTACTTATGAGTGAATCTGATCAGCACAGGAATCTAGTGTGTAATTGATAACAGTCTTTTTTCCTCTGTATGCAAGGTAGACTTAATTAATACCAGTAGAGAGGAGATCCTTTCTGGACAAGTCTGACATATTTATCACGGGACGTCTGGGTAAGGCACTCTGGAGTTCGTCACAGACGGTGTCTAAACACTAACCTGCCAGATGTGATAGGATCTTTTTTCTGAGGCAGTAGTTCCCATCAACGGGCAGAAGCAATTACTAGAGGTTATCACAGGTCATCAACTGCAGAGCAGCAAAGATTTGGATTTCCTTCCTTTAAACTCCTTTTTCTCCATCAACATATAAAGATTCTTGAATCATATGCAAAGAAAATACAATTTTACATCCTAAGAGGTTAAAAGAGTGAATTCTTTATCAGCGTTGATGGCTTTGGAAATTGCATTTACCATATGTCACATCTGTCTATCTGTTTCCATCCCAGAATGCATTGCCACTTCATGCAGTAACATGATCTAAATACAATCCAGATGTACTCCACCAATTGGTCTAATTCCTTCAAGCCTCGATATTTCACATTACATATATTAATCATCTGAGGCATGTCACAGATTTCTGCACTGATAACAACATCCCTCCCTTCAAACGCCGGCTGACTCATTCCAATCAAACCAGTGGGGCGGTTATCAAAACAATGCTGCAAAAAGGGAGGGAGACAGACAGACGTTTCCCAAGCTGTTGCGCTCAAGTGACAAAACATTAAGTGCTTCCACCTTTAGTTTATGAAACTGTGGTTTCTGTTATCTGATTCAAAGAACCAATCACCAGCTTTGAAGGTCAATTCAGAGCGTTTCGTTTTAAATAAACACTAAGAAAGGTCATACAAAAATATTCTATTACCATCTTCACAATAACACATGAAGCACACCCTTGAAGGTACAGCTGATAAGAGCTTTAAATTATATTATTCTGTACAAGACAACAGGTGTGGACCCGCCATGGTAGATTTTCGGCATCGGCTTGCCAAAATAATCTGTTACTGTTGGATAGTAACATTGTCCAGATACAAAAATGTTCGGGTTTTCAACACAATAACTTTCAACTTGATTCAACCTGCGGTTTTATCTTCCCTGGCAGAATCTGAAGACAATGTCAGTGCAGTTCAAGAAGAGCCCTTCTCTTGTCCTCAGGCTGAAAGCCTCTCTCCAGGGTCCTGAAGCATAGGCTCTAGGCCGAGAGCTGGTCCAGGGCAAGAGGCCAAACATATCAGCAAGCCAGTACCCTCCCAGTATGGCCCCACGATTAGTCCTCCTCTGAGGAAAGCTGGGCCCCATCATCATGCACCTCTCTGTAGGCTGCCAGTGGGCCTCCTTCTGGGTTGTAACTCTCCATCCTGATACTCAGACCATCTGCCAGCTTCTGGGCAGCTTGTTTGGCCTGCAACTCCTGAAATGAACAGTATACACAATTGCATGAATGTACTACTTCCTGAATACATAATGAGGCAGGATCACACACAAACACACAAGTGGCAAATGTGTATAGGTTTTATACTCTCAGCTGGGAAAATTTAAGTAGTACTTCCTCTCAAAAAGGTTGGACAACAATTGTTTTTGAGGCATCAGAGGCTTTGAAATGTCATTCATCACTTTGATCATTCAAATGATCTCACTTTATCTTGGTCTACTATGAGCAAGACATCTTTAACCTACCAGGTTCCTTCTGGTCTGCTCTTGCAGAAGGGTAGTTGACTCCTCTAATGACAGCAGCTGGGCAGGACTGTAGTGCAGGGGTGGAAGCTTAGCAGAAGTAATGTCATCCAGGTGTTTTCGGTCTTGTCGTCTTCTGGCCTCTGCAGTTAGTGGTGTGGTGCTGCCAGAGGCTTGACTAGGTGATGAAGACTCTGATTTTTCTGTTAACCTAAAGAAAGCACAGACACTTATACAAAGTGAGCTACAGAGTAATAATAATAATAATAATAATTTGTTACATTTATATAGCGCTTTTCTGGGTACTCAAAGCGCTTTACATATAGTAGGGGGAATCTCCTCAACCACCACCAATGTGTATTGGATTTTGAAAGTTAACGTACATACCGGATTCCTAAAAAGTTGGGACACTGTACAAATTGTGAATAAAAACAGAATGCAATGATGTGGAAGTTTCAAATTTTAATATTTTATTCAGAATACAACATAGATGACATATCAAATGTTTAAACTGAGAAAATGTATCATTTTAAGGGAAAAATAAGTTGATTTTAAATTTCATGGCATCAACACATCTCAAAAAAGTTGGGACAAGGCCATGTTTACCACTGTGTGGCATCCCCTCTTCTTTTTATAACAGTCTGCAAATGTCTGGGGACTGAGGAGACAAGTTGCTCAAGTTTAGGAATAGGAATGTTGTCCCATTCTTGTCTAATACAGGCTTCTAGTTGTTCAGCTGTCTTAGGTCTTCTTTGTTGCATCTTCCTCTTTATGATGCGCCAAATGTTTTCTATGGGTGAAAGATCTGGACTGCAGGCTGGCCATTTCAGTACCCGGATCCTTCTTCTACGCAGCCATGATGTTGTAATTGATGCAGTATGTGGTCTGGCATTGTCATGTTGGAAAATGCAAGGTCTTCCCTGAAAGAGACGACGTCTGGATGGGAGCATATGTTGTTCTAGAACTTGTATATACCTTTCAGCATTGATGGTGCCTTTCCAGATGTGTAAGCTGCCCATGTCACATGCACTCATGCAACCCCATACCATCAGAGATGCAGGCTTCTGAACTGAGCGCTGATAACAACTTGGGTTGTCCTTCTCCTCTTTAGTCCGGTTGAAATGGCGTCCCAGTTTTCCAAAAAGAAATTCAAATTTTGATTCGTCGGACCACAGAACAGTTTTTCACTTTGCCACAGTCCATTTTAAATGAGCCTTGGCCCAGAGAAAACGCCTGCGCTTCTGGATCATGTTTAGATATGACTTCTTTTTTGACCTATAGAGTTTTAGCCGGCAACGGCGAATGGCACGGTGGATTGTGTTCACCGACAATGTTTTCTGGAAGTATTCCTGAGCCCATGTTGTGATTTCCATTACAGTAGCATTCCTGTATGTGATGCAGTGCCGTCTAAGAGCCCGAAGATCACGGGCATCCAGTATGGTTTTCCGGCCTTGACCCTTACGCACAGAGATTGTTCCAGATTCTCTGAATCTTTGGATGATATTATGCACTGTATATGATGATAACTTCAAACTCTTTGCAATTTTTCTCTGAGAAACTTCTTTCTGATATTGCTCCACTATTTTTCAGCGCAACATTGTTGCCATTCATTGGTGAACCTCTGCCCATCTTGACTTCTGAGAGACACTGCCACTCTGAGAGGCTCTTTTTATACCCAATCAATCATGTTGCCAATTGACCTAATAAGTTGCAAATTGGTCCTCCAGCTGTTCCTTATATGTACATTTAACTTTTCCGGCCTCTTATTGCTACCTGTCCCAACTTTTTTGGAATGTGTAGCTCTCATGAAATCCAAAATGAGCCAATATTTGGCATGACATTTCAAAATGTCTCACTTTCAACATTTGATATGTTATCAATATTCTATTGTGAATAAAATATAAGTTTATGAGATTTGTAAATTATTGCATTCCTTTTTTATTCACAATTTGTACAGTGTCCCAACTTTTTTGGAATCGGGTTTGTATATCCTGGGACTTGAACCCATGATGACTTGGCTGTTGCTAGCACCATGCAAGGGCAAGTGACCCTGAGACCTGAAGCTATATAAGTGTTCAATGTTAAATGTCCATAAAATCATATTCCTCACATTCTACATCACGCAAGATTGACTAAAAATACAAAGACAAACACATTGTTTCTGTGGATTAATTTGCACAAATTCATTGTTCACCACAAGACTCGTAAAGTGCGCGAATAAAGTAAAAAGTAAATCTTCATTACACCTGGACAACTATAACAAACTATCCCCCGGTTTCACAGACGAGGCTTAAGCTAGTCCCAGACTAAAATGCATGTTTGAGCTGTTTTAACTGAAAGCAACTTGAACTAACAGATCTTAAAATATGTCAGTGCCATTGTTTTGTCTCAAGATGCACAACAGTAGCTGGCGCCGATAGCCTGGTGGTTAGTGTGCCCGACATATGCATTCATGGTGACCCAAGTTCGATTCCCGACTCGAGGTCCTTTGCTGATCCTGCCCCCCTCTCTTTGCCCAATGCTTTCCTGTCTGCTCTCTACTGTCCTCTCCAAATAAAAGGCACAAAAAGCCCATAAATAAATATATATATATAAAAAAAGATGCACAACAGTAATGATTTTTTCTAAGGCACGTTAATAAAAGCAATTTAAATGCCCTAATTGAACTAAGGCCTAATCCTGGCTTAATCTAAACCCTGTCTGTGAAACCAGGCCTATAATAAAACTTAAGTTGTAAAGGAAATATGAAGTATGTTAATATAGTACTCAATTTCAGCTTATTTTTTAAAGAAAATGCAAAGCCATGCAAGGACAGTGTAGTTCCACTCACTGGTTTGGTTTGAATCTGGGCTTCCTCATATTCACACTTTTCTCTGTCTTCTCCAGGACTTCTATGTAATGTGGTTTCTTCTGATGGTGTTTATCCAGAAAGGGTTTACTAGGAGGCAGCGTTTTGACACTGCTTTGGTTGGAGCCGTTGTTGCTTTCAGCAAGTGTTACTCGTCCAAACGTCTCCACAAGCTCTGCGTCTTTCATCAGTGAGGCTGGTGCATTCCCATCGGCTGTTTCTAGTGTTTCAACAGCCTGCGGCCGGGATGTCAAAGACTCCTCTTGGCCAAACAGACCACCATTTTCCTGTATGTTAGCTGCATCGATATTAATATTGGCTTCGTTTCCGTCATGGGATGGAATAATCATGTCCAAATTTGAGTCTAAATGCTTATCTGTGCTTCGCTTGGCAAGGGCTTGCTGATATTTAGCCTGAAACTCTGTCCGGACAGATATTAAACTTGCTTGTTTTCTCTCCTCCTCCTCCAGATGTCCAAGTGCAAGGCGTACTTTCTCCACAAAGTCAGCAATCTTCTTTCCCTTATCTGGGAGGCTCTGAATAAATCTCCTGAAGAGATAATACAAGTAAAATTCATACTTAGACATGAAATAACAGGAAAATAAGTGTTAATTTTGCAAAATTCATTAATTACTTAAACAATGTAACAAATTAATTTGTATTACATATAAAGAGGTGTATTTGCTTTGAATTATAAATTGTCCTAACTTTTGTGTTTTTGTGCCACTCATGGGATGCACAGCTCTCTGTTATTTACATGACTAATAAGCAGGTTCCTGTGGGGGCTCCAGTGGATCTGGAATGATCTAGAATATTTAACCAACATAGTATTCTAGCCAGTAACCTTAAAGCTTAATTTAGTTATATATACACACATATTATGATTATATATTCAGGGTAAAATGGTCATCACTCACTTATTTGACAGTAACTTTTCTTGTCGTGAGAGTATCTCAAGAAGCTCATCTTTACTCTTGCTTCTCAGATCACCCACTTCCCCCTGGCGCGCTGTCCACGATACAGACATGATCAGATCCGTGAAGAATAAGTAAACCGGTACAAATCTCACACTAACAAGTTCACTCCATAAAGATTCATGACTGGTGATACGAGCGCTAGAGATGCATTATACCGCCATGTGTCAAAAATAAGCGAAGGCAATGAAGTAATCGACGATAATACCGCACCAGATATGTCACATTCATTACAAAATAAAAGACCTAAACCAAAACTAGCGTCTACAGTTGAACACAGTGACATTCTCAAAAATAAATAAAAACAATTAAGTTAATTGTTTTAAAAAAATTATTCTGAATCTTAAAATGCTTACATTAACACGTAAAGTTTGGTGTCAGTATTTCAATGTTAAAATGATCGTTTACATAATTAAATGGAAGACAAAAGGCTGTATAAACTGCAGAATACATTTTTCAAAGGGTTTGAAAGAAAGAAAGAAAGAAAGAAAGAAAGAAAGAAAGAAAGAAAGAAAGAAAGAAAGAAAGAAAGAAAGAAAGAAAGAAAGAAACGCTATTGCACTGGCGTCATCTGCTGGGCAAATCCATGTACTCCACTGTGAAGGTTCAAAATAACACTAAATTAAATTACTCTTGTTACAATAAATTACGTATTTAATTTGGTCGTATATGACGGAGATGACGTTTCTATGTCACTATGTTTAATTGAGCAGGATCATAACAACAAATAAAAATAATATATATTTATAATTATATGTTAAAATCACGTCGATCAGAGCTCATCAACAAAATATTAGTCTCTATTATAATTCCTTTTGTGCTATTTTAAATATACCTTATCTCTAAAAAATAAGATGTATACGTGAACACTTTTTTTTATTTTTTAATGTAATTTTTAAGTAAAATAAATTGTCGGCTTTTTAACATCTTCATGTGACGTAATGACGTCCACTGAAATCACGAGGCATGTTCACTTGGAAACGAGCTGCTGTGTTTCGACACTGCGTTGTCGTAAATCTCGGGTCCGCCAGCCATCATAAGTTCAAGAGGTAACGCCTGGTTGAGCTTTTCGCTCCGGCGACAACAAAAGAGCGATCATGACGAGTGGGTATTGATTTTTTTATATTAATTCTGTTGACATTATATCAGGTTCTACTGTTACTAACGGAAGTACTTTAATGGAATCCCGGTTTTAAGAGCAGTACGATAGCAAGGCTAACTAACTAGCCAGCTAGCTTATTCTGTGTAAAGTCCACGAAATGAAGCCACAAGATTAAGCTTCCAAACCAGGCATAATGCTTATTTATGGTGGCGTTAGTGAACACTAATTATTATGTATACTACGACACGGAAAACTTTTTAAAAAGTTGAAAGATGTTTAACATTAGCGAACTTGAATTATATTGTTAATTATAATGCAACATTAAATGCCACCCAGCAAAATACAACGAAAGTGTTTTTATCTTATAAGATAACATGTTTTATAAGACCAGGATGTTGTTTATTTTGTGATATCGTCGATAGTAGGTACTCGTTTTGTGCGGATGTTGTTGTTATGAAGGCTCTCTGGCGCCTTCAGTGCCACGTCGCCTCACTGCCGCACATCTCTGTGTGAATGCTCTGAACACAGATTTTCATGTTATACTGTACAGCATCAGCCTTCCTCGTCTTTAAAATACACTTCCTGACACTGATTTGCCGATTGGAAATGTTTAAACAGACTGGCATCTTCTTGTTAATTCATATTCCATCCTGTCTGCAATCTTTGTCTTTTCAAGGGAGTAAAGCATGAACAAGCCATTAAGAGTTTTGAAATCTCTTGTCCTGCAGGGGGAAATCAGCGAGAGCTTGCCCGTCAAAAGAATGCTAAGAAGCAAAATGAAACTACCAAAGGGAAGAGAAATGAAGATGGACTCTCTGCAGCTGCCCGTAAGCAAAGGTACCCCTAAAGATAATAACAAATAGCTATTTTTAATTACAAAGTATATCATTCTAAATGTGAATATGCTTTTTTTTCCCCCCCAGAGATGCTGAAATCATGCAGCAGAAGCAAAAAAAGGCAAATGAGAAAGGAGACCCTAAAGCCAAATAACCAGTGTATGGGGTTGTGACCGACATGGCATCCAAGATCTTTTTTCTTTTGTCAAAAGAGAGTATCTTTCATTGTGTAGATGTGGAGACTTTGATTCTTTAATGTTTCATCCCAAACTCCATAATGTGCTTGAAAGGGCATATCAACTATACAGTACATAATGATTTGTGTTCAGCTATGGAGGAGGAGAGAGTTTCTTATGTTCAAATAATAAGAGCAAGCCCAAATAAATGGGAGTCTCAAAATGTCTGGACTGGACTTGTGATCTTGTATTTTTGTATAAAGTGCCCTTCTTAATAAAAATGTACATTTTAAATCACACCTACCAATTAAACTGTTATCCCTATAATATGCATGTGTGTATTAGAATGTAATGTTTTTAACAATTCTCATTTTTTTCCTTATTTTTACTGAATTAACTGTAGTGTTCAGATATGGTTTCAGATCAGAACTCTACAAACTACAACCCATTAACCATATAACTGCTAAAGCAGTTACAACATGATTATTGACTATTCAAATTATGCAGTGCACTTTTCTAATTTAATTCAAATCGAGTAAAGAAATATTTGCAATGTTATATAGTAGTGAACTCTCAGTGCCAGCTTCTCTACTGCCATAAGTATATAAATAAGTTCATTTTTACTCATTCATTATCATTATGTTTTCTACTTGTCATTTGAAGTGTAATTAATCTCTTCATATACTATTAGTTTGCTTTTACATAATGCTCTATACTGTATGGTGTTCATAGGGTACCCTGTTTGTTAATGCATTAATCATGGCCCAGATTTAAAACACCACTGTTAGCATATACATAATCATGTGTGGGCAGGAAAAAGCACAATATATGAGGCCTGTGTCACAAAAACAGGACTGTGTGGTTACCCTTGTTAAATATGCTGTGAACGCACAGAAAATGTCCCTACTTACTACTTGAAAGAATTACAGAATTAGGTGCCCAGTGCTCTGAGAAGCCACAAGTCCCTACACCCCCTAGTAGGTTCTTATTTTGAATAAGTAATTACTTCACGACCGTTTTTAAAAAAGAATCAGCTAACTAACCCGAATCGGTTCTTTCGAACAGCTCGTGATCACTGACATCCTGGCGTTGCATATATTCAACAATAAAATAAAAGCTATTTGTACACATTTTCCTGTTTAAAACTGTTTCAATCAGGGCCGGGGCTAGGGGGNATTAAATCCGAAACTGTTATTAATCTGAAAAAACAAACAAACTGAAAAACGGAGGAAACTGTTTAGTAGTTAAAAGGGGGTCGTGGGGCTGGGGATATCATACACCTATGAATCATAAATCATATTATGCTGCCCCACCAAGTTTTTGAAATGCCCCCCCAGTCACTTAATCCTAGAACCGGGCCTGGTTTCAATTAAGTTTTAGTAATAAGGGTGTTGTAGCTGATTGTGTAGTGCAGGTATTTGCAGCAATGATTCAGATCATAAAATAGAGCATACATTTGTCTAACAATAAACAATTTGTGTTAATATAAGCAGGTTTAACATTTCTGCTATTAAACTTTTCGATGCATCAGTGAAATCTGATTCTTAGTAAACCAGTCTGATTTATGAATCGTTCAGACCAGAAAAAGATCCGACTCTCAAACAATTCGTTCACTAAAGCGTCGCTTAAACTAGAGCCGTCTCATGACAGATTGCACACTGCCATAGTAAAACAAACGCCACATGCTGAACTGCTCTGGGACAGTTTTTCTTCAACACACCTCTATCTTTCAAGATAACAGGTCGTAAACAGAAACTGGACCAATCAGCTGTGAGCAAAGCGACATAATTCTGACGTAACTAAGTCCGTAAGCGTAGTAGCAAAATGGCTTCACCGTATCTGGATAATCCTGTAGATATCGGAGCCCAAATTGTACAAAGGGCTTTACGCAGAGAAAGAGTTATTAGAGATAAACAAAACCCCTTAGCATTCTCTGACGAGAACTTATACGAGAAATACAGATTTTCGGCAGAGGGAATGTTGTATCTTTGTCGGCTTCTTGAGCCCCATATTAAAAACCCGACGCGACGAAGCCACGCGACCACTGTCCCTCAAATGATTTGTATTGCTTTGCGTTTCTTTGCAGGTGGTACATACCTCTACGAAGTGGGAGATGCCGAGAAGCTCAGCAAGAACACAGTTTGCCGAACAATTCGTAGGGTAGTTATCGCACTCCAGAAGTACATAAACACTTTCGTTGTGTTCCCGGGTCATTTACCTACTGTGGCCATAAAAGAGGGCTTCTCCAATATAGCTGGTAAGATTGATCAACACACTAACACACCACCTAATTATAGATATTAGGAGTTGGTAAACAGATGCTGTGATCTTTTGAAAGGATTCCCTAGAGTTATTGGAGCAATAGATTGCACACACATCCCAATCTCGACTCCAATAAAAGAAATTGAGGCTAATTATCTCAACAGAAAGTCGACTCACAGCCTCAATGTTCAGGTAGGTATATTGCATTTGACTAATAAGCATCTACTTTCTTTATATTGTTATGATAAATCATGGGACTCACTTGCTGTATGTTCATTACAGATTACTTGTGACCATCAGTGTATGGTCACAAGCCTGGATGCCAGATGGCCTGGCTCAATGCACGACAACCAGATTTTCGAAAAGTCGTCGTTATGCCAGCGCTTTCAGGAAGGTATGGCAAAATGGAAACGGTAGACAACAACACTTTACATTGGACTGTTATTGTGACGCTTGTCTTTTTTTCTGCTCATTGACAGGGCTGTTTGATGGTCTGTTGGTGGGAGATGAGACTTGCGCATGTCAGAGCTTTCTGATGACTCCCTACCCTGACCCTGAGACAAAACCACAGCATGACTTTAACATGGCCCTCAATCAAACCAGGCTCAAGATTGACACCACTCTTGCCATTTTAAAGGCACGGTTTAACTGTCTTCGTGACCTGAGAGTGTCACCAGAGCGGGCATCTCAGATTGTGGGTGCTTGTGTTGTCCTTCACAACATAGCCACTATAAGGAAGGAGCGAGTGCCAAATGAATATGATCTCCCCCCTGATGATGTTGACCCCATTACTCTGGACCATCCAGCTGGCGAAGCTGTCAGAGATGCCATCACAGCAGAATATTTCACTGAACATTCAATAAAAGAAAATTGACCATCCAAATTTGTACATATGGCTAAATTGCCTTTCATGTTGTTTGAGAGAAGAGTGTCATAATAGACCGTAGTAATGCATTAACATTTGTTATTTAAATTATCCCATTTGTTCTCATGTTGATGTTGAAAATGCAGTTGAATGGAAAACCAATGACTGAAAATTAATTGATCTTACACATTAATATGCATTATTCTAAATCTCTGTGAAATCACCACACAGGTTGTGAATTCTCATAAATATGTAATGTAATCAATCAATCTGATATTATCAATATGAATCCTGCTTCTGTTATAATTTTTATACAATTTTTTAATGTGATTTCAAACAAAAAGTTTCTTAGTCTAAATTAGATTTTTGAATCCCAGATTTTTAGTGCAGTCTCAGGTTTTGGACCTCAGTGTATAATTTTGTATCATGTATAATAAACGTATTGGTCTTATAAGCTTTCTTTTTTCCCAACTTCATATGAAATCAACTCTTAATTCGAAAGACAGGTACTCAGACTGTGACCGTTTGAGTTTATGCAAAATTTTATTTTGCATGTCAGACTGTGGAGACACTCTCAGACATATTTTTACATCCTCTTTAAATGTACAAACCTGGTCTACAAAATCAGGACGTTGACAGTGGCCTACCTCATTTACAGCTTACAAATACTGGTAGAAAAAAATAAAGTGCGTGAATGTACAATGTAAAACAACAGTAAAACAGTGTCAAAGTATGAAAGATCACAATCTACTTTACATTTACCATTCAAAACACACAAGCTGAAAACAGTGGAATGTAACGCATGATTAAACAACATCAAACATGTAATGGTTAATGTGGATTAAAAAGATTTTTCCAAGTGGAAGTCTATAATGGAAGTCTATAATAGCTAAGTTAGTGTTTGTGTCAAAGAGTGTGTTTGAAGTCTGGAACTGGACATTTTCAGTCTTTTCCTACTGGAATTGGAGCTCTTTATCTCACTGTCTTAGCCACATATGATTTCCTTGTGCATGCTGTACTGTGCATTTATAATCAAATTAATCTACGGTGTTTATCGTTCTTTTTTCTCGCATTACCTCACTCTTTACCAAATGCCAACAATACTGTTTTAACTGTATTTTTATTGTATTGTACAGTATCATTGTCTTGTTTCTGTCTGTTAAGACTCCATCCACTGCACTATATGCTGTACCACCAATGTGTATGGCAAGACAAAATCTCATACTTGTGCTTTAAATTTCCATATAACTCTTCAAATGTACATTCAAAGGTATTAAGAAACATTGTTTCTTTATGCTCATTCACGCTTGCTACATTTGATCTAAAAGCAAATATAAATTTTTTTTGTAATTACTCCACTTTTCATATTTCCATATACACCATACCATTATTTAACACCAGGCACTTTGCTAATATGAACACATTTGAATCAAAGAATAGAAAACACTAATATACTAATTCCCAAAAAGGGCTAAGAAATAAAAAATTGTCAAAAAATAAAAAAAAATGATAGCAGATTTCTAAAAATAAAAATGATAGCAGATTTCTAAAATGTTTAGAAAGTAACCGAGTTCTGCAACACTAATGAGCTCTCTGGTTTGAACTGCCTGGTGTACAATGCTGGTATAATGACTATCTGCAGAGGATGGGCTATTGGTTTCATAGTCAGCTTTTAAAGGGTTAGTTCCTTAATTACTCACCCTCATGTTGTCCCAAACCCGTAAGATCTTCGTTCATCTTTGGAACACAAATTAAGATATAAAGACATTGTTAAAATAGTCCAAATAAGAATAGTGGCTACATCGTTAGAATAGTGGCTACAGTGGTTCAACCTTAATGTTATGAAGTGATGAGAATACATTCTGTGCGCAAAAACTAAAATAACAACTTCACTTTATTGAACAATTTGAACTGTTGTCATACGCAGTTGACGTAGTGAACGCAGTTCAGCGCTTCCGTGTTCTACGTCCGAACGCCGACTCAACTGCGAATGTCAACGTTGACTATTTTAACGATGTCTTTAATACCTTTCTGGACCTCAAAAGGTACAATGACATTGCTGCCTATGTCTGGTTCAGAAACCGGATTTCATCAAAAATATCTTAATTTGTGTTCCGAAGATGAACGAAGGTCTTACGGGTTTGGGACTACATGAAGGTGAGTACCTTATGACAGAAATTTCATTTTTGGGTGAACTAACCCTTTAATAATAAAATACCCTCATTAAACACTTATGCATTGAATCTTTGCACAAAAATGGCAAAGTAATACAAAAAGACATATAAAACCTTTTTTTCACCTTGAGTAAAGCATCAATACTCAATTCTTGGCAGTGATAAAAGCACCAGTACCAGTCGTACAAGAAGGCTTGTTGCCCATTTCTCTCCTGTTTATCCATCTGGTCCCTCTTTCTCCAATAGTTGTCTCTGACTACATCTCTAATATTTCAACACTCTTTCCCATATTAACACAATAAACTGTGTTATAACATAATGTTTACCATTAAAGAGTGAAGGAGACTTGGGAGTGGATTTGAGGGCATTGTCTTGAATAACTCAAATTTGGCAATACACACACTGAGCATGTCTCATCTACTCTCTTGTACTCAAGGCTCAGTACGCTTAGTCTTCATGAAAGCTGCCCATTGACTGTACCAAGTGAACATTAAGATTGTTTATGCATACATCATATAAACTCATTGGCAATGTCTGTATTTTACACCACAGAGTCTCTGATCTCAGAGCCCAGCCGTACCCGTGGACGAGGGCTAATGTCACTGACCTCCACATGACTTTCTTTGAAACCATTTTGTGGTGTTTGGGCGAGCGTCTTTTCTTCCTTGGAGTTGTGCTGTGTGCTTGTCTCTGATGGAGCGATTATGTAACCACAGCTTTCCTCCAACGTTTGGTAGCTTTTGTGGTCGGATGGGGAGGTTGGAAGCGCACCAGCATTGAGGGGCAAACTCTCCCCAGGCATGGCTGTGCTCTTTTGGGCTCCTCCAGTTTGTTCTCCCCCTCTTAGTACCTCTTTCATCCGGCCCCTGTGTCGATAGACTACAGACAGCCCGAACGAAAGCACACACACGGCTAACAAAACACACACTACCGCCAGCTCTGTGCCATACGTCTTTATGCGATGCTGGGCAGAGCGTGCTGATTCACCAAACTGGATGTCTGATGATATGCTTTGGATTATAAGAGGTTCATCCATCTGCCCAGTATTGGTTGTGGTCTCGGATAAAGGCTCTGCCTTTACACAGTAATTGGCCAAGAGTTGCCAGAAGCCATGTTCTTCTGACCAACATGAGAAGACCTCATTGCTGCCTGCACGGCCGCTGACTACCAATCCACCATCCTGGCTGGGGAACAGGAAGTGACCTACATCTGGTTTGTATAACCATTTTCTGTGGGCATGATTGGAGCGAAGATTACAGGGCAGCAGGCGAAGGGTGTTAGCTGGGACGATGATGATCACACAATCAGATGCTTGGGAATTTGGGAAAGAACGTGGTAACACTAGAAAGAGAGAAGAGATGGATATTATGACATATTCAGATGGATGATAGATGCTTGTATATGTAAAAATTTGCAAGTTTACCTGAGCTTTCAAAGTCCACTCTGAACATTGTGCTGTTACATTTAGATGAAGTGTCAGCCTCCTCGATATCTTGCTGCCATTGCCTGAAACACACATAGGATGGTAAAAGATTGGTATTGGTACTGAAAATGATTAACTCAATACATCATTTGGAACAGGGAAAGAAAGAAGACTTACTTTTGTGGTGTGTAACGTGTGACGTCAGTACAGTGTGTTCCTGTCCAAGCACAGTATGGGTCTCTGGCCAAAACACACTCGCCACAGTTGTTATGGAAACTGCAGTTTGCTACTGGCAGCTGCACAATGCCAGAGAGTGACGACACAAATAACAAACCCTGTTTGTTGAGAGAGAGGATTGAGAGTAAAAGAGTGAAATACAAGAGTTGTAGAGAATACGTGCAAGTAAATGTGTAATTCAAATGTTTGGGGGGGGCAAGAAGTAAGATATCTTTTTTCTAAAGGAGAATGCATTAAACTGATCAAAAGTGGCAGTATTGACATTTATAATGTTACAAAACTGTTAAAAAAAAAGTAGCACGGTATCCACACACATTTTCTTTTTCAACATTGATAATAATAAGAAATGATAGGCTACTTGAGCTCCAAATCAGCATATTAGTATGATTTCTGAAGGATCATGTGACACTGAAGATTTTTTGATGCTGAAAATCCAGAATTACCACCACAGGAATAAATTTACATTTTATATATTAAATATATTATAAATGGTCATATTTCACAATATTACTGTTTGTACTGTATTTTTAACAAATTAAATGTAGCTTTGGCAAGTATAAGACAATAGTATAAGATTTATACATTAAAAAATCTTATTGACCCCTAACTTTTGAAAGGTAGTGCACCTTTTCTTAAGTAAAAATAAACAGTAACACTTTTTGTTCACATTAGTGAATGCATTAGATATCAAGAACAAACAAGGAACAATCATTTTACAGCATTTATAAAAGGATTAGTTCACTTTAAAATGAAAATTACCCCCAAGATTTACTCACCCTCAAGCCATCCTAGGTATATATGACTTTCTTCTTTCTGACGAACACAATCTGAGATATATTAATAAATATCTTGACTCATCCAAGCTTTATGAATGGCAGTGAGCGGGACCAATGAGTTTGAAGCTCTAGAAAGTGCATCCATCCATCATAAACGTCCTCCACACGGCTCCGGGGGGTTAATAAAGGCCTTCTGAAGCAAAGCGATGCTTTTGTGTTAGAAAAATATACATGCTGCCTCTTCTGTATTCAACTTACGAAAAAAAAGTGTAACTGATGTCGAGAACTCCGAGAGTTTTACACTAACTTCGTAAATTGAATAAGGAAGGCACTAAATATTTAACTTTATAACTTGTTAAACATGGATATTTTTCTTAAACAAACGCTTCGCTTCAGAAGGCCTTTATTAACACCCCAGAGCCATGTGGAGTACGTTTATTATGGATGAGTGCACTTTCTTGAGCTTCAAACTCATTGGTCCCATTCACTGCCATTATAAATCTTGAATGCGTCAGGATATTCATTAATATAACTCAGATTGTGTTCATCAGAAAGAAGAAAGTCATATACACCAAGGATGGCTTGATGGTGAGTAAATCTTTTTCATTTTAAAGTGAACTAATCTTTTAATATAGCTTAATGTTAAATATACTACATATTCATGTTTATGAAATTGAAATGTTGTTGTATATGCAGAAATTAACATTAACCTAGATAAATGCTGCGATAGTATTTTTCACTGTTAGTTCATGATATTTAATGCATTAACATTTTTGTAAAGTGTTACCGCATAAACACACACGCACCTTAGCTGAATCCAGCTCTATTTGTTGTACACGTTGTTTTTCTGGGAACAGTTGGATCTCCTCAATGATGTGCATCGAACCAGCTACATTCACAGCCTTTTGCAAACGTCCATCATCTGTCAAATCACAGAGCACAACATCAAACAACTAATTTCGAAAAGAAAGGGAAATCAGAGAAAATCAGACACTCAAAAAACCCAACATACCTGTGCCGATGAACATCACATCGTAAGCTCTGTGGAGGCCTTGCACGTGGTGTACAGCAATTTGTGTGTAGTGCACAGAGTGCGTGAAGAGCACAGGCTGACTTTTGACAGGACTGTCCATCAGGAAGTGGTCTTTCACAAAGTTTAGTACCTTATCTGGCATATCCAGGGATGAGTCTATTCCCAGCTGCCTTGAAGCATTAGTAATACACTGTAGAAAGGGGGGGGAAAAAAACAATCTTCACAAAAAGCTTCACAGAAACTCAAAGATCCTTCACTTATACAGAACTAGTAAAGTGTATATATGTGGGAGTGTGTGTTGTCTTACCATTCCAGGTCGTGGTTCGGGTACAGAGAGAGTGTGTGTGTACCACTGCTGTGTCTCTCTGTTCACCTCTTTGTAACGGCCAGTAAACGCTTGTTCTACCTGATCCATGCTGAACACACACACTGCTGAACTGCCTGCTAGACCTTTACTCCTACAAAATATATAGTAACAAATAAGAAAAAGTTTACATTTTAGAACAGACAAAATAGAATTTACAGTGTTAAATTAGAGCAAACAGAGTTTCTAGTATATAGTATTAGTATAGAATTAGTAAAAAACAAAAACAAAAAAACAATATCTTCCTGTGCCCCTCCATTTTTTCACTCACCATTGAGAAGTGAACACTGCATAGAGGAGTGTGTTTTTCTTGCGTTGGGCTGGAAGCACATATACATCCTGAATGATGTTAAAAGGAAAACCATCATCGGGTAGCGAACACAAGAGTTGAGCTTTCAGAAATGTGGTCCATTTCTTCTGCAGGACTCTCTCTCCACCTTGATCCTCCTGAGGTTATACACACAAACACACACAAGCAGCTGATTACCACTTTCAAACTAACTCAATATTTTATAACCACTAGGGGGCATCAGAACTCCAGTCCTGGTTTCAGAGCATCTCGGAAAAAAAAGTATTGTTGCAGTTCCAATGGTAAAATGATGGTATCAGATAGTGATACCACAGTACTGAACGATTATCATATTCATATACTACAGTATTTATATAATTATCCAGGGCATTTCAAAAATTGTCTAAAAAAAATGATAATTGTAATCCCATGTGTGTCAGGGAGCCAGGGAGTGTCAACGGGAGGGAAAGTAACACATATGTGAACATTAATAGGGCAGAGTTCACAGTCTCCTGTGATTCACCTTGTTCATCTGCTTCTTAAATTAACATGAAACTAAGGTGACCGGACGCCCCGGTTTCACAAGTGTCCAGACAACTCACCAAAAAAAAAAAGGGCAATGACTTATAATTAAATGACAAGTTTGCAGATTTTCAACCAGCTTTGTATTGTTACAATGCCAGTAGAACAGTATATGTAAATGAACAATGTGTACTCTTTCTCCACATTACCTGCACCCAGATCTCCAGGTTTATTTGTCAGCTTAAGTCCACTGGATGATGCAAAACGTGTCATCTGGCTGACTTTTGACATATCCAGGGCTTTCGTTAAAACTCTACTTCTGCATTTTTCGATCTCTCATCTCTGCACATTATAGGTGTTATAGTTTGGCAAAGGGACCACCAAAACCCCTTTTCTTTAGTCATGGAGCACCTTTCTACTGCATAAACATTCAAGTTTTATTAAAAGCCCATCTTGCCAGTGGTGAATTACCCCTTCAAGTCAATGTCTTTCTAGCTACTGTCTCAGCCATCATTTGTGGTTCACAATAGGATTCTCTCAAAATGGAGAATGGAGCCAGATTTAAATGTTTAGTTTTCGAAGACAAAGTTAACTGGCTTTTTAGCTACTGGTTAACAATATCTAATAAGTGACAAAAAAAAATTCGGAACCAGAACAAATCCTTACACTTAAATGAAAGATTATGAAGACTTTATAATAAGGATTTTGCATTATAACACCAGGAAACATGAATAAAGTAAACGTGGTCGATTTTTATTTTCATTTAGACCTTTAGAGCTAAACAGGAATGAGATGAGGAATCTTTGAAAAATACAAATATACTTTATGCATACTGATAGTGGATATATTGGGATTTCTGTGTGTGTGCCAGTACGTGTTTTTTCTCAGGTTTATGCTGACTTTATCAACACTGTGTGAACTGCTTAAACAATCTATCTTACCTTACACACACGTGCAATCCTGGACACTATGGTGTTATCAAAGAAGTCAAACTCCTTCCCCATCTCGCTGAAGAAAAAATAGATCTGATCATCACTTCTCTCGCTGTCTTGACCAGTAATATGAGCAGAACCTACAAACGCTGGGTCTGATGGACCACAACACACACACACACACAAATATAAACACTTTCATTTAACATATTCCAGAAAAAAATGTTTATTTAACATCAGTATCAGTCAGTAATTTTGTTTCCAACATGCGTGAGAAAGCAGGGTTCTGTAATCACTGATGTTGGCATTTATTTTTAGATATTTATCTCTTAGAAGGTCCCTTGTGAGGAAGTGTGTGTGTTTGTATATATTTACCCTGGAGCCAGTTGAGAGAGTTCTCCGTTTTGAGAGGGGTGCCAGACCCTAGACTCCTATATATGGTGGGTTCATTTCCCTGGAAGTTACTGACAGTAGCAGTGTACAGTTCCCCATCTATAACACAAAACATTCAAGCACTCATTAACTCTAAATCAACCTTTTTAATCAAGCTTAATGATGTTTATACATGAAGTTCAAACAAAACGATTGCATCGTTTTTGCATGAGAATACTCACCCACTGTAATAGCTGTAGATCTGTATTCGGGATTAAATGGACAGCGTCCACGGCCGTCCTCCATAACGGGTTCCCCCTTTTCATCTCTTTCCAGAGAGAAACTTAAAATGTTCTACAAATTTCATGAAAAACACAAAGACATCATCCGTTAAATTAAATGACACCAGACACACCTGCACAAATGGGTCAATGACATGGAACTCAGTTCAAACATACATAAAAAATGCAATTTAAATATACAATGACTTACATACACATCTTTTTTTTATTTCTGTTTTAAATTTTTCATTTTAATATTACTTTTTGGGGCAAAAAGTCAGAAATGACAGGGTGAAACAACTGTCCTAAAATATTATATAATGACATGATCAACATCGTGAAGAAAAAAACGTACATAATATCTTACTAAAAACTATTTTACCAAAACGGATTCACTGCTTATTAAAATTTGTAAAAAGTTTTGTCCGCAAAATGAGTCATGTTGTTCACCCAACAAATAAAAAAGATTTGAATAATAAAATAAAAAATAAAATGACACCATAGAGAAACTGTCTACAGACCTTCATGACTGTGTTTGAGGGTCAAAAAGTTTATTAAAATATCAGATAATTAGTTTTACTTTTAACTTAATGATAATACCACATAACATTTTTAGAGACATTACATTTTTTTTTCCAAAAGCATATGAATCTAACATGAGTACATTTCTAAGAACTTAATTTTTAAACTTGAATGATTTTTTTATTATTATTCTTTATCATGGACACACTTAAATATTATTGAACCAAATAAAGAGAAAAAGAGATGTCTCACAATGTAAGCACAGATGGGGCTGAAGGCATATGTTCCACACACATACAGGTGCGTACTGTTCAAATGCAGTAAAATCTTAATGTAGTTGAAACAGTCAGTCTGAAACACATAAGAGGCAGATTATCTTTTAGTTTGTTTTAATATATTGAGCTACATTTATATTAACAATAACCGCAACACACTTATACCTGGGGGTCCTTTCCCTTGAATATACACTCCTTCCTCTTCCTTTCTGGAGTGTTCCATGTGAGCTGCAAAAGATGCAAAACAACGCTGAGTAACATCAAAATGCACTCCTACACTCTACTACAAACATTCTCGCACGCACTTACTGTTTTCTGTAGATACGTCACACTGATGTTGTCCAGGCTTAGAGAGAATATATTCTCCCTGGCTCCCACGTAGATCTTGTTTTCATCTGGGCTCAGCAGAAGAGTTGAATAGTTATACACACCATCCACAGAGAACTCCCTCACTGATCGCCCTTCTGCTTCTGAACACACACAAAAGCAAAAATATTACTTTGAACATGCAATTTAAAACCACCTCATAAAAAGAATAAAAATCCACGTCATCCAAAAATCGTAATGTTTCGCACATATATATTCAATCCGTGTCTAAATAAAGTCTACCAGTACATTCAAAAAGCATCTTGCATTCCTCATATGGAATGTACCTTCAAAACTACACAGACCTGGCACACAAACCGACCCTTTAAAATGATGTCAGTTTGTCCAGAAGGTTTTCCTGGCAAGGGACAGAGGTCACTAAAGTCAGTGTTTACTGACATAAAACCCTTTACAGGCCGTTTTGTTCTAAGTGCAACCATTACATTTGCATTTCAACCTCAAATGATTAATGAGTATGGCTGTTATTCTGCTACAGTACACCAGCCAGGGTTTGCAAATGGTTCTAATAGCTCTTGTAAATGTTTACAATCAAGGACTAAACCCTCATGTGTGTTTGGCTAAGATGAGTGAATGCAACATTTGGAACAGTCTCTTAATGGGTCTTTCGGGAATAAGAAACATCATGGCAGTTCAAGTAGCCCTAAAATTGAGCTAAATTATTGCAGATGAGTGGTAGTCTGCAAGAATCTGGGCCAGCAGAGCTTCTTCCACATAATACAGTGCTCATTACTGACGTGGCTGCTTTTGTGAGCATAAAATGCCATTTTATGCAACATTTCCATTTCAAATAAATGCTGTACTTTTGAACGTTCTATTCAAAAGAAGAAGAAAAAAAAAAAGTTTGTACAAAAATATTAAGCAGCACAACTGTTTTCAACATTGATAATAATAAGGAATGCAAGAATGATTTCTGAAGGATCATGTGACACTGAAGACTGGAGCAATGATGCTGAAATTTCAGCTTTGCCATAACAAAAATAAATTACGTTTTAAAATATACTAAAACATAAAAGAGTTTACATTTTTATAATATTTCACAATATTACACTTTTTACTTTTTAAATAAATGCAGCCTTGGTAAGAATGAGAGATATATAAGACAATTACTACCTGATACCATCATATAAACATAACTATAAAGATAACTATATTAGCATCCACACCAGCTGACAATATCACTCTGTTTATTAAGCGCACGCTGCAGTTTTGTCGTCTACCACTTTAAAGCTCAAGCTCTTTCAAGCAGAATGGATTCTGATTGGCTGTCACTTTTTTATCGTTCATCATCTGGAAAAAAGCATTCTGAATGTGATTCCAGCGATAACGTTTTTCAGTGCTGTTATCCTTATAGTTGTGGTGTGAACTCTGCTATCCTTTTAGGTTACACTTTATTTCGACTGTCCCCTTTAAACATTATCTGTTGTCTACAAGTAACGTTGCACCTACATGTCTACTAACTCTCATTAGATTATTAGTTGAGTATTAGTAGAGTGTTAAAGGGTTAATTCACCCAAAAATGAAATTTCTGCCATTAATTACTCATCCTCATGTCGTTCAAAACCCATAAGACCTTTGTTCATCTTTGGAACACAAATTAAGATATTTTGATGAAATCCGAGAGGTTTTTTTATCCTCCATAGAAAGCAATGAAATTACCACATTCAATGTCCAGAAAAACAGTAAGAACATTGTTAAAATAGTCCATGTGACTACAGTGGTTCAACCTTAATGTTATGAAGCAACAAGAATACAATTTGTGCGCAAAAACAAAACAAAATAACGACTTTATTCAACAAATTCCTCTTTCCTCTGCTACGCTATTTTCGTTGCAGCTTCCATGTTCTATGTCGGAATACCAGCTCAGTATTGGTCTACGCCTCTTCACGTGAGCAGCACGAAGCATGTGTGTGATGCTGACGCAGGAACCGGCCAATAATTAGCCAGCATTCGGACGTAAACATGGAAATGCAGCACTGCGCCAACTGCTTAACAGACTGACAGGGAAGAGGAAAAATTGTTGAATAAAGTAGTTATTTTTGTTTTGTTTTTGCGCACAAAAAGTATTCTCGTCCCTTCATAACATTAAAGGTGGACTCAGTATTATTTCGTGTGTTAAAGAAGTAAAACATTGGATGACTAGTAATTATCTTCTATTAAATTCAGGTAAGACTGAGGTATTACTTATAGGACCAAAAACCTGTACACAGAATCTCTCAGACAACAATTTTTATTTAGAAGGATGTACTGTTACTTCATCCTCGACAGTTAAAGACCTGGGTGTATATAAGACAGCAACTTTTCCTTCGAAAATCATATTTCATATGTTACAAAAACAGCCTTCTTCCACCTCAGAAACATTGCTAAGCTATGGAATATGTTATCTATTTCTGATGCAGAAGAATTAGTTCATGCTTTTTATGACATCTAGACTAGATTACTGTAATGCATTACTAGCTGGTTGTCCTGCTTCCTCAAACAAGCTACAATTAGTACAAAATGCTGCTGCTAGAATTCTTACCAGGTCAAGAAAATATGATCATATAACACAAATTTTATCATCTCTGCACTGGTAACCTATTAAGTTCCATATCGATTATAAAGGATTGCTACTAACCTATAAGGCTCTAAATGGTTCAGCTCCTGTACTTAACCGACCTTCTATTGCCCTACAATCCTTCACGCTCTTTAAGATCACAAAACTCTGGACTTCTGGTTGTACCAAGGATATCCAAGTCCACTAAAGGAGGGACAGCGTTCTCACATTTGGCTCCTAAACTCTGGAATAGCCTTCCTGATAATGTTCGGGGCTCAGACTCGCTCACCCAGTTTAAATCTAGATTAAAGACGCATCTCTTTAGCCAAGCATTCACATAATGCATCTCATATCAGATCAGTTGCACAAGACTATCTTTGCTTAATGTTATGAACAGCAGCTACCCTAATTAGGGTTGGGTATCGTTTGAATTTGAACGATTCCGATTCCGATTCCTTGTTTCGATTCCGGTTCCTAACGATTCTCGATTCCGATTCTTTTAAGAGGCAGGGTCAAAAAAAGTTTAGGATATTTTAAATGAGCTAGCTAACCAACGGTCTTTCTGGAAGGAAATAGTCTGACCTTCTCCATCAATTTTAATTCTATGAAATTTTTACTTTTTATGAACTTTACTATGAATTTCTCACAGGGCTGTTTTCAACTACAATTTAAATATCAAATCTATGAACTTGAATATAAATATTATAAATTATGAATATATTTTCACAGGGGTACACTTTCCTCAAGAGAGCTTTATTTTTGAAAACCATGAAAACACATTTACACATGAGTGTATGATGCTGCAGGTACTTGAACATGTTACCGTGCTCCCACTGATGGGCTAACCTGGTGCAGAATAGCAAATAAACAATAAGAAACAACTTGTAAAACCCAGTCCAGATTAGCAGCAGGTACAGTATAAAATCAGAAACAGTTCTTGTTTAGGAAAATGATCATATCTGCCTTCTCAGGCAGGATGCGTGAGCGTTCTGGACAGATAGTATCTCCTGCTGTGCACACATTTATTTCTACTCCATGAACTCACTTCGGTAAAGTTGGTTTTATATTCGCACATTCGGACTTCTGATAAATTCAGACTTTCCAATAAATGTGCAATAAATTAATGTTTGCGAATTTTAAGCAGCGACATGATATTGACAACCAACGATTGTCAACTTACAACATTTTTCACAGTCGATCAAAATAGGCAAGTATTGTTTTAATGGCATATTTACTTGTGAATGTCCACTGAATGTCCAATGTAGTGTGATTAACAAAGCTATTGAATACGGATGCCCGAATGTGCGAATATAAAACCAACTTTACCGAAGTCATGAACTCGGAGGTGCTTTATCATGTTCGACGTGCACCCTCCTATGCACGAAACAATCTTGCCGCAAATGTTGCATTTTGGCGAGATTTCGTTCTGTTTAAAAAAAGTGAAGCCACACTTTGGACCGCCGACGCACGCTATCCATGTTCGACTCGCTCGGTTATGCCAACACTTCCGATGGACGCTTCTTCGTTGGTGTTCAGCGGTTTCTTCTTCCAGTCGGCGGACTGTGAATCGAAACTAGGAATCGAAATTTAAACTTTTGAACGATTCCGGGAAAATCGCAAAGCTAGTCCCGGTTCCAATCGATACTCGATACTCGATACCCAAGCCTAACCCTAATTATTCTCCATTTGCTTTTCTGTTTTATCTCGGGACGCCCGTCCTGAGGTGACTAGAGAGTACATCAGCTTCAGTTTGGATCCAGCCTCTTAAGAAGACCTCAGATGACCAACACCTTTGAAGAGACGGCGCCAACTCCCGCGAAGACTCAGATGACGCAACATCTGGACCAACATGCACATTCCCAAATTTCTATATATCCTAATTATTGTTAATATGTAATCCATTATTTCCAGGAGTTCATTGCTTCTACCTCCAATTAAACTGCTAACAGTGCTTGTAAATTAAATTGCCTAAATTATTACATTGTTAGCCAACTGCATGATTATATGTACATTTCTGAAACGACATACATTGGACAGTCACCTGAGATACCAGATTCTCTAAATTGTAATGTTGACATGGATTCTCTGTAAAGCTGCTTTAAAACAATATGTATTTTGAAAAGCGCTATACAAATAAATGTTAATTGAATTGAACTGAATTGAATTATTTCAAAAACACTGTTTAGAAGTTAGTCGGGCTGATGCCAACAACAAACGTGTAACCAATCAGCATTAGGGGCGTATGACGGTCGAGAAGACAGAACGAGCAAGAGGGAGATTTGAAAATAAGAAAAAAAAAACTGCTGAACGAGAGATGGGACACAATACAAAAGAGCTCAAAAGAATATCACTGGAATGAAGGTTTATGACTGGGCAAGCGCTTTAGGACCCACGTTTATATTAGAAAAGCTTTCCAGCACTGGAGAGAGCTAAGCAGGAAGGCCTGAAAACAGACACGGAGGCTGCTTTGATTCCTTCTCATGTGAGTAACACTGGGTTTGATTGTCATTGATGGTCTGGAGCGGCTGTTGGCGATTAACAACAAACTCTTGTTTGTATTTACTCTTGTGTACAGAACGTTCAGTTTTTGTGCTTCCTTGTCGTTCGTTCATCATCTATTTTTCGTGAAGCATTTTGTTGCGCGTCAGCTGTGATAAACAGACATCCACTCTCGCATGTGTGTAACAGTGTCCAGATAGTGAGAGTTGAGCAGGTGAACCACTGCACATTGACGCCCGCTAGAGAATGCGGTGTTTAGCGTCATTGGTAGTGCATTTGCCTCGCATGTCAGCAGCGATCGGGCCGGGGTTCGAGACCGACTCAGAGCAGGTGGGTTAGGATTGGAGGGTGAGTTTTGGAAGCGGAGCAATGAAGAGACGGGTGGGTTTGTTTGGGTTGATTTCAAATATCAACAGTGTTCAACAACGAATTTGAGAAATCGCATACAGCACCTTTAAGGTTTAACCACTGTAGTCACGCTGACCATTTTAACGATGTCTTTACTACTTTTCTGGACATTGAATGTGGTAATTTCGTTGCTTTCAATGGAGGATAAAAACCCTCTCAGATTTCATCAAAATATCCTGACGTGTTCTGAAGATGAACGAAGGACTTACGGGTGTGGAACGACATGAGGGTGAGTAATAAATGACAGAAATTTCATTTTTGGGTGAACTAACCCTTTAACAGTAGGAGTAGGGTTAGTAGAAAAAGGGGTTTGGGTTAGTAGAATAAGTTGACATGAGTTGACATTTATATTTAGAATGAATTTTAGAACCAAATCTTTATAATTATAGTTATTCTTGGTGTGAACGGGCCTTCACAGTAGTAAGTGAAGTGTAAGTAGCTTTGGATAAGAAAGCATCTGCTGAATAGCAAATTAATTCATGCACTTACTGTAAGAGAAACTGATGCGTGCTGTGACATCATCTTCATTCGCCAAGTTTGCTTGTAAAACTCCAGCCAAAAAAATCCATATGGTCCAAGACAAGAGCCAGAGAGAGTTTGTGGTTTCCATGGATACTTTCCATTGGCCTTTACATTTGGTTGCCATGGTTACTGCTTTGCAATTGAAGATCGTTATATTCCAGGTACCTTTGGTATTCAAATGTGATGTTTACACCCAGTCATTGATTCTTTCAGGGATATTTAAGGTCACTGAGACCTTGCCATACTGCAATTATGCCCTCAAAGAGGTCAAAGGTGAACAGATATCAGATCCGTGTAAGCAAACACACTTATTTTAAACAACACATTCCTCCTCTTAGGGACTATTCACATTGCAAACTCCAGTTAGACCGTCTGGAATCTGCAGAGGGAGAAACAGAAGCACATTTAAATCACAATTAAACAGAAACTAAAAGACTGAATGATGCGGCTTCCCTGGGAGGGAATAATAAGAATAATTTCATTTTGCTACAACCATGAGTTATAGCCACTCACAGCTGATTAAAAAAAACACATCAAGTCTGAATTAAAGTACTTAAGACAAATCATACAAATGACAGAAAACAGATGTTTCTCAGTTCAAAGGAAGCTGATCTCAACATCTACAGCACATGCTTCAGTGTTTTTGTGGGAAAGAGGCTGAATGTAATGTCCTCCTCTGCATGACATTATCTAAACAGAATTTGGAAATGCAACAACTCCTCCCTTTTGGCCTGATCAGATTTTAAGGCTGGTTACGTCCCGAAAACAGGAAGGCTGTGTAGTCTCTGTAGCCTCAAACACAACACACAAATAAAATTACAAAATGCCATACTGATCACGCTCATGTTCTCAATTTCTATTTATTTTAAATATCTGAATTATTTATTTATTATTATTTTGGAGATAAATAAATCGAAAGACAATTCCGAATCTGGACTGTCTGCCAGTGAATAAACTGTCAGAGAGATCAGGTGACAATTTTGTCTTTAGCACTGCAAACCATTAAATGCAAACAGTTTAGACCATTAAACAGCCCAAAGTTCAGCCATGTAAACATATAACTATAGATGTATATACATCAGCAATTTAGCTTAAATCGTGCATAGATGTAACAAAGTTCCAACCAAATATACTACTGACGTCAGTTACAACAAGTACAAGATGCACACAAACACTCATACAGCCTGCAGACATAACTGCCCTGTGCTCCAGTTAAGACTTGAGAACACTTCTAAATGATTAAAGACAGTGATAAAAATAAAACATGCTGCGTACACTTTCAGAAACTACTGCCACAGCAGACAGATCACATGTACCAGTATGTCCACATGGCACATAAACAAAAATACGGCTCTATAAAAACTTCCCTTAGTATGAAAGCTTTTGCCAACTGATGACCCTCCATTAATGCTGAAATGATCTGACTTACTGTATGATCTTAAAAGATTATGACTTGAAAAGGGGGATTAATAATTTGACCTATCAGCCTGAGGATTTTCATATTCAAGATTACAATTAAAAGTGTGATGTAACTTTTTAACTCCAGAAAAAATGCATTGTGAACAAATGTAAACATAGCAAAATCTTTCATTCTCAGGAGACTCTTAAAGGGTTAGTTCACCCAAAAATTTAATTTCTGTCATTTATTACTCACCCTTATGTCGTTCCACACCTGTAAGACCTTCGTTCATCTTCAGAACACAAATTAAGATATTTTTGATGAAATCCGGGAGGTATATGACTCCTCCATAGACAGCAATTTAACTACCACTTTCAAGGTCCAGAGAGGTACTAAAGACATTAAACAGTCGATGTGACTACAGTGGTCCAACCTTAATTTTATGAAGCGACGAGAATACTTTTTGTGTGCAAAAACAAAACGAAAATAATGACTTTATTCAACAATCTCTTCTCTTCCCAGTCATCATCCTTACACAGGTGATGCAGTAGGCACAGTGCAGGCTTCCGTGTTTATGTCCAAATGCCGGCTCAGTATTGGCCAAAGCTGATCATGTGAGCAGCACGACGCATGCGCGTGATGCTGATGCAGGAGCCGGCCAATAATAAGTCGGTGTTCTGACGTAGAACCTGGAAGCGCTGGACGTAAACAATGTATGAGAATGACACAGAAGAGAAGATTATGTTGAATAAAGTCGCTATTTTTGTTTTGTTTTTGCGCACAAAAAGTATTCTCATCGCTTCATAAAATTGAGATTGAACCACTGCAATCACGTTGACGATTTTAACAATGTCTTTAGTACCTTTCTGGACCTTGAAAGTGTTGATTATATTGCTGTCTATGGACGAGTCATATACCTCTCGGATTTCAACAAAAATATCTTAATTTGTGTTCTGAAGATGAAAGAAGGTCTTACGTTGTGGAACAACATGAGGGTGAGTAATTAATGACAGAAATTAAATTTTTGGGTGAACTAACCCTTTAAAGGGGACCTATTATGTCCCATTTTACAAGATGTAAAATAAGTGTCTTATGTCCCCAGAGTGTGTGTGTGAAGTTTTAGCTCAAAATACCACACAGATAATTTTTTATAGCATGTTAAAATTGCCACTTTTAGTGGTTGAGCAAAAACGAGCCGTTTCAGTGTGGTCCCTTTAAATGCAAATGAGCTGCTGCGAACGGCCTAAGAGGGCGGAGTTTCAAGAGCTCGTTCTCCCGTCAGGATTCAGTCAGGACGCACTATAATGTCAGAAACTGCGAATATATGCTGAATGGAGATAGAACAGGTATAGTTCAGTTCAATTACGTTTATAACTTATATTGCCTTCTTGTTTTTATCCACTATATTACTACAAGCCTGTTGTACCGTCCGAATGATGGCCAAAACTATACAGATGAGTTTTATGATGTTTATTGTACTTAACACAAAAGATGAAGCGTCTGTTTTCACTCTAGAAAATCACTGTAAGAGCTTAATAAAACAGTGCAAGTGTGGATTAAAATATTATCCATAAACTCTCTCTCTTTCACTTGTATTATCACCAACATACATAGCGAAGTATACAGAAACAATCTTTACAATTTGATGTGACTTTTCTCAAGAAAGGACAATTTTGTAATAATTTACTCGCTGGTATGTAATTCCAACCCATTACGACTTGGAAATTTAACTTCAGCAAGTTGAATCACTAACAGTAAACGAATATATAAAGACCTTATGCCTTTCGGGTGGTGCTTAATAAACTTTATACCCGTAAATAAACTCAGATGAACTGTAATAAAGTGCTCTCACCTTCATTACTGCCATATCCAGTATCACTCTGAAGACCGTAAGCTGGATCACGAACAGTTTTTACTTGTATATCCTTGAGTAGCACATTTTTAGCACAACCTCTGTTTTGTATTGTCCCTTTGTATTGATATTCGTTCACTAAGCAGTCCGGTGTGAAATGATTCGTGCAGACATAAACGAATTTCGGCAGAATTTTCCTGGGAAACCAAGTTAATCCACCTCGTTTTCAGCAGCTCAGATTTTGGGAGTAAATGGAGAGAGCTATGTGGATTAATCCATCCAGCTACAGAACACCTAAAATGCTTGGGAGACATTCTCGTCAGTGCAGCAATGGCGGACTCGCTGGGAACGCGCTCAGGGTGGCTCTATGTTCAAACGGCAGTGTCTGTCAACATCCGCGGGCGGAGCCTGTGGCTTTTGTGACGTGACACTGCCAGGGATCTGGAAACGGCTTGTTCTGAGACACTGCTAATGATTTATGAGGATTAAAAAAAAAGGAGTGGGTGAATTTGTATCACTATAGGGTGGTTGTGTACACACACTGCCAACACACATTTATGTCCAAACACCATGCAAAAGTGAATTTTGCATAATAGGTCCCCTTTAATGAAGCGCCATAAATGAATGTCGTCTCATTGTCGCCATAAGACAAATGTGATGCGTTACATCATAAACCAGACCATCTAGAGAAGATGACTTATCAATCAACTTGTTATCTTTTACTTCAAAAAGATCTCTGAAATATGCAATAAAATTTACAAGCTGTCTAGCATCTTTGCCCTAACACTTTTATTATACTAACTGAAAGAAGGCAGTATACCTACACCATTGGTCTGTATTCTTTTACTACTTCCTTTTTCAAGTCCTTAGGGCAAAAAGCTCAATAAAGGCATCTATATCAACAACTTCTACTGAAACTCCTGAAGGTCATCTACAAGTACAAACAACTGATATTGCACATGGGCACAGGCAACAACATGGTGTTCATGTTTTCAGATTGTTAAACAGCAAATGATCTTTTCCTGTCCTGAGGTGTGATATGGTGAGAAGAAGAGTGATATGGTCTGACAAAGTAATAAGCCAAATGGAGAGCTGTTGACTCCCTACAGACTCAAAACAGGAGAACTCACACTATCTTTACTAAATAATATAAACATCAAACGGTTCTTTGATAGGACATACAAGGTATTCATTCTCTAGTCCTCATAGTCTTTGATCCAAAAGGCTGATGCTGTTCTAAAGAGAGCAGAGTTTATGTAAACAATAAAGGTCTGCTTTCATGTGCTCTCTTCACTCACCCAACCACCCAGAGGAACTACAGTTTCTACCTTTCTTTCCTTCTTTTCTTTTTTTTAGCAACACTCAATCTTCAGTCTTTTGTGGAAAAAATGTTTTGATCACTAATTTCATTTAAATTGTTATCTCATGTGTTAATCATTATCAAACCTCCCTCATACTACACTCCAAAGTCACATGATCTGAAGCATAAACAAAGTTAAAAGTCTACCCGACACAATTAAGGAGGATGTTATCAGTTTTACAATCCCACTCATAATTAAAATGATTAATATCAATCATCAATGTTAATGAATGAACCACTTGATTGAACTATGACTTTGAAACAAAGGAAATTCACACGTTATAGGATAGACTCAGCAAACGTGGGATAAATGAACTTCAATATCAACTGCCCTTTACATATCAAAAGTAAACAAATGTAATAAAATCTTTTTTGTTTTCATTCTGTACACACTTTCATTTGCCTGACATCATCATAGTGAATAGTGAGCTTCAGTTTCAAACCGATAACTGCATTTGGTTATTTTGGGTCTGTTTTATGTACTTTTCCAGTTCTGAATATGTTAGATAAAATTTTACAGGTAATTTACTGGCTTATGGTCAATCATTGGACTATTGAGAACATATAGTAGACTATGTGTTACCTTTGTGATAGTAGTTGGTTTTACATGGTTTCTGGCTGGACCATGCTAGTCATTTGTGGTCAGCATGTCTGGCCCAAACTATAGTAAACAGATGGGTGGACTAACAACTGATGGGCAGCGATTTACTTAGATCTTGACGACGGTCTGGTAGGGTTGGTTGGGTTGGTTTTCCCAACAGTGACACAGACAAAAATCTAGTTCTTATCAGATTCAGAACATTTCTTTACTTTAAATGCAGTGGCCATATTTTGCTGTAATCCACCGCCCCAGTTTTATTGATGATCTGCTCCACGTGATATGAAACAACAGTTATGAAAAGCAACGATCTAGATGATCTCAATAAAATTGTACGCTAATAAATACGTTTTGAAAACACCACAAAAAAGGCTGATAGTCGGCTACACAGCTTTTATGAGCGCCACATCACAAACATGACTATTTTCCATAGTACCCTATTTTTTCCATAATATCCCTCACACTTACTTGCAAGATGTCTAGCTTTACTTTGCAGTGACTGTATGAGAACGCATGCACAACCCAGCACCACCTTGTTTATTTGAACCCATTTCCACCCACCCCCAACTAACTCACCACCCTCTAAAACCACTACAAACACACGATATAGCCTACACCCTGGATCCTAACACACCTTTGTGCCAAATCATTTCTGTTAAACGAAAATAAATTACTGACTGAAAAAGTGATGTTTTGCAACAGGTGATTTTACGCACACAACATTCAACAGATAAACGTGGTCAGTCCTACATATTCTACGAACAATACTGAATCCTCGATCGCACCTCTTGATCTACCCACTGCCCCCTTTAACTTATTGTTCATACACGCAACTTACCACTAAAGCCAATACATCTCTCTCCGAAGAAACTGACAGCCAGTTGATATGAAGTGGAAATAAGCCTTTAGATTTGTATTCCAGCATGTGTCCTCTCAGTCCCGGTTAACTGTATACAAAAAATCTTCGCTCATGGATCTACCGCTGAGACACTCGACCCTCCTCCTCCAACCATTCTCTGGAGCCACACCTCTAATACACACACACACACACACACACACACACGAAACTAGAGGTGCTCTCTTTATCCTACGTGCTGACTAAGAAACCCTGTTTTATTCCTGGTAACAATTGTAACCAGCGGGAAACTACACTCAACATTTCTCAGCTGGTAAACAAGAACCAAAAAGGGGTTGTTTGTTTTTTACTATCAGGCAATTGTGGTGGACAAGAAATTATAGGCTATTCCAAGAATAAATTCACATTTCTTTATACTGTAATGTAACTTTAATGTAACGTAATATTACTTTGAAATACAATTTTAGAATTTTTTAATTATTATTATTATTATTAGTTTATTATGCAAAATGGTTTCCCAATATGACCAGTGGCATGTTTACATATATGAAAAAGACCAATCTTAATAATAATAGTAATAAAATATATTTAGTTCAATCTTTATTATGTTTAACACATCACTTCCTTATATGGTGCTTCCAGGCATACATCAACTTTCAAGTTTAAGAGGTCATGTGACTATGTAAAATGTTCAAATCAAGACAGTCTGTACTTTCATTTATAGTTGGCCACTAAAAATCAGCAACTTTTTAAATTCAAAATAAAACCTATAAATTCAAAAGTCAATTTTGGTCACCATTGTTATCTAGAAAACCAACTTTTTAAATGTACTCATATGCAGATCTTTGTTTGTTTGTTGTTGTTGTTTTAAGTTAAAAAAAAAGGTTTAATAGTCCAACCAGGTGATATATTAGGTTTCTGGTTTTCTGGGACTCCCAAAGTTAAATAGTCCTTCAAATTGAGGAGAATAATTCATAGTGTAGTGCTCAAAGGAAATTACAGGGGATTAGAGGTAGATCAGCGGCAAGGGCCAGAGCTAAGCTCAGGCATCCATGAAATCTCTAGTAAAGTTACAGCAGACTGGCATCAAATGCAGTTTAATACTTCTAATGAGCAGTTGTGCTCTTAGACAGGAGTTAGTTATCAAAAGAATATTTTAAGTCACAGGTACAGTTTTTTCCATCCTCTTTTTACTTGTAATGACACTAATTATTTTGAATCATTCACTCTATTGTGCACCTGATAGAGATTCAAAGTTAAAATGTTGCTTTGTTCACTTGGTATTCAATCACCAACTGCACCCTGTTTGGGCAGAATCCATGCCATGGAGAACTTGTGTAAATATAAAACAGTTTCATCTTTACCAGAGAGAAAGATTCTTATATTTCTGCATCAAACTGTAGTTTTCTTGCTCAGCGTCTGTCCTTACCACCATTTAGCTTGTCTCCTAGGTAACCAGTATCTGTTCGGTCTACTCCACAATTGAACAAATGAGAAATGAGGGCCCTGAGTCATGTGCACAATACACTCTTACACAGTGGACCATACCAACTTCGTCTACAATTTTAGGTTTGCTATTTACAGGTAAACTACTGGTCTTATTCAACATTTTTCTTATGCTTTTTTACTTTATCTTGGTGAGTCTTCTATCACAGTTTTGTGCACCTAAATTCATAAATGTCATGCGGTTTTGGAGTTACACTGCTGCTGTATATAGGGAGTACTGTGTAATTTCACATAAATCTCCCAAACATTTGTTTCTTTGGAAGAGATACTGCACAGCTAGATGGATGACTTATGACAATCCGTCAAATGTGGTTTGGTGTGTAAAACATAAATAGAGCTGAGAGACCAAATGCATTCAGCAGATAGAGCAGACAACCAAAATAGTCTAGACATGCAGCTGAGAGACCGAGTGGCTTTTTCGAAATATATCTAATGGACTGGCTGCCGATGCTAAACCCAAATCCTCCCCGTCTCATTCTTTTTTCCTTTTTCTTGCATTTACACACTGTCATATCCTCCTCTTCAAATTCAAATGAAATCACAACATCCAAGAGTCACTAAACTGTTAATACTTCTAGGACTCAAGCCACTTCCGAGTGTTGCTGCCGGGCAGTTCTGCCCCTCAGTGCATGGCGTGAACAGTCTGATGAGTTGTGGCAAGGGAGAGGGATATCTTGTGTAAACACAGGGATTGCATTCCCAGGCTCGGAAACTTGACTGGTGATTAAGAACTGACGTTAGTCAGAGTGACCAGCAGTCCATATAACTAAATAAACAATGCCTCCAACCAGCTTACAGAACCAGCCACAATCCGTCTTAGACTTTAGCATAAGTCTTAAAGGGATAGTTCATCCAAAAATCCAAAATTTTTGTTTGCATTTCTTTCTTCTGTGGAACAAAAAAGAAGATGCTTTGAAAAAAAGAAGATGCTTTGAAAAAAAGAAAGAAAAGAAAGTCAGTGTTCAGTGATGTTTTGGACCCCACTGACTATTACTGTAAGGACAAAAACAGTAGCAATATTCTTTATCTTTTTCTGTGTTCCACTGAATAAAGTCAAGTTGCCTTGACTATAATGCTTTATACAATACAGATTGTTTCAAAGCAGCTTCACAGCAATAAACAGGAAAATAACCAAATCAATGATGCAAATATGAAATAAATTCAAATTCTGCATTAAAGCAACTCTAAAATCTACAATAGTGTCATTATTCAGCTCATGTCAGTTCAGTGTTGATTCAGTTCACTTCAATAACAGCTATGAAATGAATTCAATTCAGCTATAAGTAGCTCTATAGAAGACAACAGTGTCATTACTCAGCTCAAATCAGTTTAATAACAGTGCTGATGTTGCAAAATTCATCAGTTATGAAACAAATTAGATTCAGCAATAAAGCTGTAGAGTTATATCGATAATATTACTGACTATTAAAGGGATAGTTCACCCAAAAATTAAAATTTTGTCATCATTTATTCACCCTCAAGTTGTTCCAAACCTGTATAAATGTCTTTGTTCTGCTGAACACAAAGGAAGATATTTGGAAGAATGTTAGTAACCAAGCAGATCTCGCCCCCATTGACTACCATAGTAGTCAAAAAAATACTATGGTAATCAGTGGGGGGGGGCGAGATGTGTTTGGTTACAAACATTCTTCCAAATATCTTCCTTTGTGTACAGCAGAACAAAGACATTTATACAGGTTTGGAACAACTTGAGGGTGAGTAAATTATGACAAAATTTTCATTTTTGAGTGAAGGATTATCCTTTAAATTCTAATTTAAATGATAAAACTAGAATGTAGTGGATATATCAGGAATGAGGATGTGACTTTTATGCATATGCAATAAGTAGCTAATATTTTTATACTTATTTTAATACCCTTGAAATAAATTGAGAAAGGAAGTGGAAAATACTAACAGTTTTCATAGCAGTTTGGTGAAGTTTTTATCAAAATGAAACTTGGCACTAATGTCAGTTACAGGCCTTTGTGGAGTCTATGTGGGTCAGCTGTGTTCTTGAAACATTAAAACAAGAAAAACAGACAAATTATGATCTGACCATGCAGGAAACTCTCCAAAATAATGAGCTGTCATAACTCAGTTTGTTTGTGATCTGTGTACACTCATAAAAATTTTTTTTATTTCAGAGTAAAAATGCTGATAAAGTCATCATTACTAGGAATGCAACACTAAATCCAAGTATCGCCTTGTTTTCTGTTAAGAGGACACTCTTTGGATCGTTCAGGCTTGTTTGCAAGTCATATTTGAATGAGAATTGAATGAGAATGGATAGTGCTCTAGGGACCGTTACCTCATCTCTCAGAGCAACAAAACAGGAATCAAGTGAGAGAAATGGTGAAAGAAAGATGGGATGGGGGGTGGGAGACTGTGAGATGGAGAGAAAGACAGAAACTGAGAGCAGGATGTTTAAAGTCAATGCCCTGATCTTTCTTTAGAAGCTCAACAAACTGATTCCAGTTTCTCTGTCAGTAACAGGTTGGTTTTAAACAAGTCCAAACTGTGTAACTGAACATCTTGACAGAAAAAACAAAAATCTCTCCGGATCTCTGAAATGAAAGTAACACTGACTCTAATAAAAGACCAGTCAGGATATGAAGTGCTGTTTTAGACCTCACTTCTCATCATTAGTTCCACTCAGTATGCCCAGGCTTGATACTAATGAGGGTCTTGTCCTAAAACACTAGGCCAGCTCTGCATGATGGGAACTGGGCTATTACAGACCTGTCAACCTAGCGCTGAATGCCGCTGCATTCACATTGTACACAGGGGGTGGAGTGTCACTGAATGTGGGAGAGTACATGTGCTCCATGTGTTGTGTGTGTGGATTTGCTTTTTATGATTCATTCAGCACTGAATTACGGCCAGAAACTCTCAAGCTAATCTCTCCCACTGGATCTATACACACCCTGCTGTGGGTGTGGATACACACCCAGAGAAGGAGAAAGGCTTCTTTCACACATTCAGATGTCAAGAGCTGAAATAATGTTCTGGCTTATTGCACAGTAACCACCTGTTGGTGTATGTACATGTGTTTGTGCACATGTATACAATATACATACCTGTGTATGTGTATAAGCATGCTGTATGTTATGATTCCTGCATTCAGGACACATCTAAGTCACAATGATCCGTCCAGGTGCATCCCGATGGGATGGGAACTAATAAGATTTCAACAGGGTCAAGCACACACTCACATGCTCAGTTTTCCAGCTTGGAGGTCCCAGTGGTCACAGATGTTGAGGGGACATGATGCAATGCAAAGAAACAGATCTCTATCTCAGTTCGGATCAGCACTAACCCTGAGCAATAACTTTACGAGAATCTAGCTGGAAAAAAAAAAAAATAGAACATGCATTCATTTTTATTAAAAATTATAATATGCACTTTTATGAAACACTGTATAAATAAACTTGAATTAAATATCAATTTTCAATATATCGAAAGCTATTTTCATAGCTAAATTACTGGAAAGCACTGTTGCCTCCCAACTCCAGTCTTTTCTAGTTGAAAATAATCTCTTCGATCCCTTTCAATCTGGTTTTCGCCCCCTCCATAGTACTGAAACTGCACTTGTAAAGGTAGAGAATGATCTACTGCTTTCTGGTGACTCTGGTTTTCTGTCTATACTTCTGCTCCTTGACCTCAGCTCTGCCTTCGATACCGTCTCCCATGAACTACTTGTTTCTCGTCTCTCTGATTTGGGTATTTCTGGTTCTGCTCTTTCTTGGTTTTCTTCCTATCTCTCTGACAGACAATTCTACATCTCAGACTAAGGACTTTCGATCACCTACTGTCCCCCTGAAGCGAGGTGTTCCCCAGGGATCCGTTCTCGGGCCTTTATTATTCATAATTAACATCATACCACTTGGTCAGATTTTACAACGTCATGGTCTCAATTATCACTTTTACGCTGATGACATTCAATTATACTCAATCTGCACACCTACTCTACCTCCCCAAACAGACAACATCTCTGCTTGTGTGAAAGACATGAAAGATTGGCTTAATTCAAATTTTCTGAAACTCAACATGGACAAAACTGAGAATATTTTCATTGGAACTCCCTCACTTACCAGCAATATTTCTACCAGTTTCACCTGTGAAATTGCTGGTTCTCACATCAAAACATCCAATACTGTAAAAAATGTAGGTGTAATCATTGACTCCACCCTTTCCTTTCAGTCTCATATTACCTCTATTACCAAGTCTGCATTCTTTCATCTACGCTGCTTTGCCCAACTCCGTCCCTTCATCAGTACCAAAGACGCTGAAACTGTCATCCATGCATTTGTCTCATCACGCCTTGATTACTGTAATGCCCTTTTCATTGGTATACCTGCCAGCTCCATTTCCAGATTACAATACATTCAAAACTCTGCTGCTAGAATACTCACCCATACCAAGCGTTCTGCTCACATCACCCTAATTTTGTATGATCTCTACTGGCTTCCAGTTGCCTACCGAATTAAATTCAAAATTCTCCTGCTCACTTTTAAATCTTTGCATGGCTTGGCTCCCCCTTATCTCTGTAATATGCTTGTCCCCTACACTCCGACTCGCTCACTACGTTCCTCTGACTCTGGCCTTCTCGTTGTCCTTCGGCATCGCCTCTCTTCAATGGGGGGGCAGATCATTCAGTACTATCGCACCCAAACTCTGGAATTCTCTCCCCCGCTCACTCTGTTGTGTTAATAATATCTCAGAATTTAAATCATTACTCAAAACTCACCTGTTTTCTGAATGTTATACCTCCCGATTTGATTAATTGATTGCTCTGCATTATTACTAATATTTCTCTGAATGTTATGTCTCTTAAGTCCTGTTTTGTATTTTTGTACTTGACACTATTTTTCTGTATACTTCCCTGTCCATTATTGTTTCTCATCATTGTCTACTCGTATTATCTCTTCCTTGTTACACTGTAAAGTGTCCTTGAGCTCTGGAAAGGCGCTATATAAATAAAACGTATTATTATTATTTTATGTGTGCTTTACAATTGTTTGACAATATACAAATGGTTTACAGAAAAAAAAAATCTTGGATGAAAAGCCAAACGTTTAGAAAACAGGTGAGACACCCTCACCTCAATTATTCCCATTATGAATTTTTCCACAAGCACTTGATTCACAATCATTAATGCGCTTTTTATACTTCCACTAAACCCTTGCTTTGTACTGTTTTACTGTCACACCTAAATCCCTGTACAAGCATGTAATTTGGCCAACTTTGGAACCCTGAATTACAGCAGTTTACACTGATATAGCATTTTCACACACTCTAAACATGTCACAGAATGGGTCCTTTACCACCATCTGTGTAAATGGGAATAATTAAGAGGCCATGATTGATAAAGGACATTATGCAAAGTGGCCAGGATGCCTAGGTTACACAATTGGACCCCCACTGACCAAGCACCCTTCTTTCAACAGCAATCATAATATTCCCCAGGAAGTCTCCCATCCAGGAACTGGCCAGGCTCAACCCTGCTTAGCTTGAATGGAAACCAGGGGAGAGTTGAAGAGTGATGGCTGCTAGATTTTAAAAAGTTGTATTAGCTTTTATCTTTTGCATTAAATACATTAATGTTTTGTAATTTAGAATAAACCAATCGCATTTTGGGATTAATTCACCATATATAATGACAGGGCGACCTCTCCTGTTAGTGCAAGAAACTACACATGCTGCTCTAGAGATGCACAAATAAGGGTAGTGAAGCGTCCTCTAACGTCCATTGTTTGTATAAGTCTTCTAATTTATATAAATGACCCAAAACAAAAGTGCACGTTGGACACAGATACAGAATAAACATACTTCTTTATGATTTAAATCTATATATTCAGTGCTTTGAAAAGAAGCATGTCATTATACTTCTCAAATTCTGTCCATTTCTTTTACAAATAGCATTGTCTGTGTTGCCAATATTTGTATTAAATTCAAAAGGGCACATATTTTTGTGTCCATGAGCTCCATCATTTACTTGTGACAGCGAGGAGGAGCCCGGGCTGTTTATTCGTTCACGTCACTCTTTCTCTCATTCCCTTCTTCCTTCCTTCCTGCCGAACACAGAGAACCAGACCAGCAACAATTCGAACTAGAAAGCGACATTCAAATCTTCCAAAGTGTTTTCTACGTATACACCCGATTTTTGGAGCGTGGTAAGTTCGACAACGGTCCGTTCATTATTGCCATAGAAACAGAAAACGAAACTGATCGAATAGCCCCCGAAATAAAGCCCGGCTGTCCCACTGTCTATCCCAGCGAAACTCACCGATTTCTGTATAACTGGCCTCAAAATATAATGTGCACTCTGAACTGGATGCTGATATTTACATTTCCGCTTTTCATCTGACATCTACATTACGATTTGCGCTAGTATTTCCGAGGGAGCGATTCCGTATTTAGGTCATTTTATAGAGCCAAAATGTCGCGGTTTCTTTTTACTTCCACATTCTCTCATGGCACAAACAGATGGCGTCGGGAGGGGAATGGAGGGAGTGTAAAAGAGCCGCATAAACGAATAGAGCAGGCCACACTCGCCTTCGGTTAGCCTAGCTCACTGTATGACCGGAGCAAAACTTAAGACAGGCCCATCCCCGTGCAGTCTGGATTCAAGTTTCCCTCTCTGAAGTTTCTTTTCACAACTCTACATTTGGACGGAATGTAGGCTAGCTGGTGATGCTGAAGAATTTGGCGAAGTTTTGAGATGTAGCTAGCCGGCTAGTGAATTTGCGTGGGATTTGTTGAAGTGTGGTTTATGGATATTCGTTGCCATTATTTATTTTAAAGATAGTGAGTGAATATATTAAACACTGGTGATGACTGCGATTGTTTGTCAACATCAGGTCAGGTGCATCATCGTCACGCATCATCTTCAGGATCAGATGTTCTGCGCGCTGAAAGAATATCAGCATCAGAGTTTGTTTTGCTACTTTTACCGCCTGGGTGACAGTTTATGCATCTCATTTGTTCACTCTTCTTGCATGAAGCATGATGTTTAAATTTGACTTTTGAAGACAATGCTGTCCAAATATTAATTTATAGGACTATGAAGTGTTTTGTTAAGTGATAGACCAATATGAGAAGTGGAGGAGCTCAATCTGGAGTAGTCCCCCCCCACCCGTGGAACCAGAGTGCAGCAGGTTTGATGAGTGGTTCCTCCAGCCTTGCTGCCATCATTGATCTGCTCCTCAGTAACCAGCCCCATTTTTCCCCAAGGTGCACACAGAGGTCTCTAAGATGCCCCATATTCGGCTCATGCCCACATCGCTGGCTTGATGTTGCTCTCTACTGACAACAGCACAGGGATATTCCAAGCTTCCTCCTATGGAAGAAGCCACCACAGCTTACCTCTGCCCCTCGATGTTGCTAAGGGTCATCATTAGTGCCATCCCAACAAGCTGTGCCACACCACCGCTAACATCGCCGGGAAGGCCTATGCAACAGCGGGCCAAGCAGCCTCAGCCCTACACTTGATGGCTGTCCTGCAGGTGATTCAGGTGAAGATGTTGAAGCATCTTGATAAGCACAGCCCTGATCTGGAGGTCATCAGACTGACCTCACAACGCCCAATCGATCGGCCACACGATGGGGATTTTGGTTGTGTTGGACCAGTACCTCTGGCTGACTCTCATTGATATGAAGGGCGCGGAGAAGGTCATCCTTCTTAATGCCCTTCCAGAAAAGCGACTGCTTGGGATTCAACGCTTCCATCTCACTGTTGCTGTAGCTAGATGCACTGCTTAAACAGTGTTCTACTTCAGTAATGAGTTATGTTAAGCACCGAGATTCACCGCTTCTATCTCTTGTATTACAGCGAAGTGCTGCTATGCAACTTGTTGTGATAAATATTTCTTTTAATGCAGTATTTCTACTGTGAGACATTGTGCTTAGGGCCATTAGCTCCGCTTGTGCTTAGCACCCTTCGCAGTAACATGGCTTGATTGGAGCATGTTCCCCATAGCGTCACAGATGACGCACGAGAACGAGACGTTGCGTTCAAGCAATGTTACTGCTATGCTCAGGGTTTTTCGGAAGTGTCTTATTCAGTCAAAAGATTCTGAGGAAATGTCGTTCAGCACCGCATTATATAGGAGGCATTCCCACTTCTAAGTCGTGTACTTGAACGGCATTGGCTATTGCTGTGCAATAGCGTTATTGCAATCAGGTAGTGTTGCCAAGTCTGCAGTTTTCCCACGGAATAGGGCTACTTTAACACTGTTGCCACGGGTTGCTATTCATGTCCGTGGTTTGAAGCAACCCCAAATAACATATTTAGCCCTTGGAATGCGAATTTTACCAGGGGAACCCCACCAAAAACACGGATTTTACCCCCTGGAACGCAGTTTTTACCGGTGTCAATTTTAAATGCTTTATCTTGAGGCNCCCCCCCCCCCCCTCAAAAAACCCTTGAGCTTTTAAAGCAGCAGATGACATAACTGTGTTGGTGTGTATATATAGTTATTGTTATGGTTATTTTTAGTTATTGTTGGGGTGAACAGACTTTTTTCGTTAAAGTTGAGTTTAGAATGATTATTAAGACTTTATAGGTGTCGTAGTTACCCTCCTTGGTGTGAATGGGTTGGTTCACATGCGTAAATCAATTTCAAAGTCTTCCAAACAGCTTTGTATATAATGCACATTTATATTTTTTTAATTAATTTATGAATTTTGAATTTAATATTGAGAATATATATTTATAGATTTATGCTATTTAGTGCACACTCATTTGTCACTAATTGTTTATGTAAATAGCAATACTTAAGTACAGTATATAGCAGCAATTGGTCACTCTGCTATCCAGATAGTTGTATCAGTCATTGAAAAACCCATGTCAGTCCACCATAGCTTTTTGTTTTGTTTTTGTTTTTTTACACATGTATATGGTAATGAATAGGTTTGATTAGGTAAAGGATGGCAAAACATGTAGGCCTACAGATGTCAATTTGTGTTACACAAGGTGTGAATGACTTTTATTTTAAATCTTAGTTCTTATAAAGTTGATGAGAGATGTGAGGTGTCAATTATGCTCTATGAAGAATTTACTATTCTATGCCCTTTTTTAATGCTGTAAAATCACACAGCCTGTTTCCCTCTATCACACACTCCTTAGTGACATAATCAGTTGTGTTTCACCTAGGTATCTGTAGATGAGAATTATATTGGTGGTCTTTATTACTAATATAACCTAAAAGTCAGTCTTTATAAAAGTAGCTCTTTGTGAGATGCTTTGGCTGGGACAGCTGGTAGTTAAATTCTTGAATATGTTTCTGCTTGCTTGCCTGATGTAATGCTCTATATTTATTGCTGTTGTTGAAATTTTGTCTAAAAATACAGTTTTCTTATAAAAAATAATGGCACAATTTGTAGTTAATGAAGTAGCACATATTTACATTTATGCATTTGGTAGACGCTTTTATCCAAAGCGACTTACATTGCATTATACTATACATTTGTATCTGAGTATGTACTTGTGTTATCATGCAGTGATGAGGCATGAAAGATAATAAATTACAACGACTGTACTATATTTGTGAAATATAGAGGCAGTTTAGACTGAGCTTTAATCACTGTGACTGTTTATAGGGTTTGCTACATGGAATAACTTTTATAATTCTTGCTTTGTTCCAATGTAAACCTTATCATGTGATGTATGCTGTAGCACAGCATTAGGATTGACTGACCTAGATGATATTGGAAACATAGTCCAGTAAATCATGCCACAGTTCTCTTTATCTGGGTATTGCAGCTACCTTCTGTACCTTCACTGTAAACACGAATAAGTTTGTAAAACTCAAAAGAATTGAGGCAATAAGCAATCTTATTTTGTACTCATACATTTTAATTGTTCTTAAATTGAAATATTTTAGTAAATTAATTCATATATTTAACTTAAAATTATCCTGCATGCTGGGAAATAGAAATCCCAGTCCAGTTTCAGTTAAACTCAAGTTTGTCTAAATTAAAATAAATTAGTTCATCAAACTCAAAACAATGAAACAGTTCAGTTTACTTAAAATATGTCAGTACTGTGAACTCGAAAGAAAAGGAAAAATGCTAAATACTCATAAAAGTTAATTTGACTGAACTAATTACTTTAAGTTTGTCCTACCCAAACCAATTAATTATTTAGTGTTTGCTGCTCTGAAAACTCTCTACATGCAGTCAAGAAAAGCAATCATTCTCTTTATGTGGTCAATCAAAAATAGTTTCTCTTTGCATGTGGCCAGCATCTATATTAGTTGTACGTTTGGGACAACAAAGACAATTGCAGAGGAGTAAAAATAGCACATGAATGATTTTTCTTTTCATAATTTTTCCAAGAATTGTGCTTATTGTTACTTAAGTTTTGATGCAAGATTTTTAGTGGGGATGCTAGTGCAGGGATTGTTCTGTCCTTGCCATTCAAGATCATAAAATCACAACTTCAAAGTAGTTTAGATGGTTGTTAGTAGTGTTTTATTTGTTGCATGCATCTCTGTTTGTATTTTGGTTTAATTAGTTGTCCTTTGCCAGTGCCTTTTACGATTCACAAAATGATACAAGACACCAGTTTTGCTACACATTTTGTCAAAACACATTTTTAGCACTTCCATTGTTTATGAAGTTACTGTGTTTTGACTGGGGTTGAAATGCAGCATTGGGTACTAAACACTATTCATCAAGACATTTAGGGAAGCTGCATACTCAAAACATTGCTCATACCTGATTTGCATCTTGTTTGTCCTTGCTGAATATTATTCAACTTCTTTGCACACTTGACTTCATAATATTGTTATTAATTTGAATTCATAACATTGTACCAAATTCCTTTGTATATTACTGAGATGTGCAGACCATTCTCAGGGGAGACCCTGTCAATATTTCTCTCTCCCTCTCTTCCTTCCCTTCCCCCAATGTTTTGAATTCTCTCTACTTTTTTATTTCTTTTCCATTTGTTCCCATTTAATACCCCCACAACATACACTCAAACTGAGTTAACTTTTTCTATTTTCTTACTTTTTTTCTTCATCGTTCCCTTTTGCTATGATTCTCTCTCTTTCCCATTTCTCTCTTTCTGTATCTTTCCCCCTCCCTCCACTCTCTCTCTCTCTCTCCCCTCCCTCTCCTGTTCTCTTTATCTCCTCCCCTCTCTCCCTCGATTTCTCTCTTACCATTTGCTCTCTCACAATACCCCCCTCCCTCCTCACTGGCAAATGCTTCTCTTCTCCTCCCTCATCCCTCCATTTTCTCTTCTTTCACAACGCTTCTCTCTCTCTCAGCCATTTTAAATGGAGGTATACCTACTTATCTCAAATCCATTAAAAATCAATACTTGCTCAATAATTGTGAATTAATGTAGAATTAAGGTGTAATTATATCCCACAGTTATAAATTAACTTTAATCACTAATGAACAATGAGCCTCATTCATGAAAACCAGTAGAATGAATTTCTGTGGATGAATGGTTCATAAAACTGTTCATCCAAAAGCTTAAAAATGCTGCCTTTGGAGGATGCATTCCAAGGTAGGAAGGCATCAAGGCATGTCCGAATCTAATTTTAGCTTCACTTCCTATTTCCGGAGATACATTCATTTGATTGATTTTTGAAGGCAGCATAGATGTATCCTTTGCGTCCTTTGAAATCCCACGATTCTGTGTGTTCCATTCTGTGACAGTTGAGCTAAAATATAAAGATGGCTCCTGAAGGTTGCGGTTGGTGATCAGTCTGTGTAAATGTACGTTTTTGGCCAACGGTTTCCACTTTTAATGTCATTTCTAGTGAGAGATCCCTATTGTAGTAATTAAATATTTGCTTAGTTTTCACAAAAGCGCTCTCATTTTTTTTGTTGTAGATCATTAAACTGCTCTGCTGCCTCAAAAGTCTGTCCGAAATCAGTTTTGAGAGGTACCTTCGTGTCCAAACACTGCCTGCAAAGTCATTGCGTAATAGGGCAGCGAGGTTGCGAAGTCAGCTAAGTTTTTGGACACAGCAAAGCACAGCTTTCCATACCTTATTGCTTAATTGTTTACTTATTCGTGGTTTGAATTTAACTGGATGTCAAAAAAATGTACCAAAATCAAAATCTACATCCTGTTATTAGTGATTTTGTCCATAACAAGTTTGTTTGTTGAAGCTGTGATGTAAAAAATGTAGCAACAGATCTTTTCTTCTGTATTGTGATGGAAATCCGAGTAAAATGGATTATAAAAAAAGAAGTACAGCAGTGATTTGGTTCAATTCATTGGTTGTTGATTGGATGGAGGCAGATTGTAAGAAAGGGATGGGTGTATGCAGACCAAATGATTGGAGCAGCATACACCGCCAGAAAGAAGTCTGTGGTTTCATTGGATGATCGAGTTATGACATTTTGAAGAACAGCGAAGCATAAATGCATCATAATAGCTTGACAGTAAAAAATGGATTCTTGTGTCTGAGAACATAAATGCATATCACATAGTGTCTGCTGAGCATTAAAACAGAGAGATATGCTGAACGCTTCTGTTTCTCAGGGTTCAGGCCAAAAGGTCCTCGTCTGGCACAGAGTCTCTCAGATGCATGTATGCGCTCTCAGCCTCTGTACTGTCCGCCTGCTAAACATAAACTTGAAGCTGTCTGATGATTTCCTTTTCCCCCTCTGCTTATACTCTTTAATTTGATCTCATATCCAGATTGTTTTATAGAATGTTTTCTGTATTTCTTCTAAAATACTTGCAGCTCCCATCTGTTTTTATGCTCTGTCAAACACATCTTCTCTTTGTGTGCTCGCTGTGATGTACATGTATGCCTATATCTTTATGGCTGAGCTCACATTTTCACAGCATGAATGTTTGTGTTCTCAAATGTGTTTCGCAAGTGTATGCAAGAGAGAATGTCTGAGCAAGACAGTTGTAGAGGGTAAGGGAGAAAGAAAGAAAGAAAGAAGGAAAGAAAGAAAGAAAGAAAGAAAGAAGGAAAGAAAGAAAAAGAGGGGGAGGGAGGGAGTGAGTGAAGGAAAAGAGCACTGTGTATGTGTGTGCTTGCTTGCACCAAAGAGAGAGAGACAGAAAAAGAGAGAGAGGAGAGTGGGGGAGGGGAAAGCAGAGAGAGAAAAAGAGTGAGAGAGGAAAAAGAGAGCACACATACACAGAGAACAGAGAGAGAGTACGAGAAACACAGAGGAGAGAGTGTCTGTTTTGGTCCAGAGAACATATAATGTATGAAGGGGAGGGCAGCGGGTGAATTCAAACCTGTGACTCTGCCTCAGGATGAGATCTCTCAAACACCTGAAGCCACAGACCAAGAAAAATGTGGTGAGTCCCCTTCGCAACTGCTCCAATGCATTCTGAGGGCTCAGTTTGTTTAGCAGATTGTTTGTGTCTATGTATGTGTGTGTTCATTAAACTGGATGGCCCAACTGAGTGGCCTGATCAAATGGCTCAACATATTTTTTTATATATATTTGATTGATTCTTGTTTTTAATTAACACGCTTTATTTGCAGTGATTTAAAAAAACAAAAAAACAAACAAACATTATTTAATCTGTTTCGAAATTCATCATAGTGTTTCAGCTGCTTTCAGTCGCCATTGTCTCTCTTATACCCTAATCCTTCATTCTGCCTGTCTTTCATTTTTTTCAGTCTCTTTCTATTTCTTTCTTGCTCAATCTTTCTTGCTTGCTTTCACTCAGTAACCCAGCCACTCTCTGCCCCTCCCTCTCTTTTTCTACTTCTCTTTCTGTTAACTCACTCGTTCTCCTTGCTGTATGTCTTCTTTCCCTTATTCTGTATAGTCTCTCACTGTCTTTTTAAAGATACATGGTTGTTCTTGAAAATACCTAGAAAAGTCATCATTACATAATTACTTTTGTTACATGATTTGCATGATGTTCAAGCAGACTTTGGATTTTCTTAAGATGTGGAATCCACCTTAAAAAGGGTCACCTGTCTGAGGGAATGAGGCTTCGTGTTGAGTGAGTGAGATGGAGAGGTAGCACGTATGAATACTAGACAGCGCTGACTGGGTTACCTAGTTTCAAAGGTAGAGTTCACCCAAAAATGAAAATTCTGTCATCATTTACTTATTGTCATGTCATTCCAAATCTGACTTTCTTACTTCTGTGGAACACAGAAGATATTTTGAGAAATGTCTGTTTTTTTTGTCCATATAATGGCAGTCAGTGCTAACCAAAACTGTTGGATTACCAACATTCTTCAAAGTTATACAGGTTTGGAATGACATAAGGATGAGTAAATGATGACAATTTTCAATTTGGGGAAAACTATAGGTTTTTAGTTGAAGTGCATTTTTTGTTTTTTTGCACCTCTAGTGGCACCAAACAGAATTACAATAATTTGTTTTAACAGGCAGGCAGACATGGCAACATCGGTTCAGTCAATGGTGTGATTGTCACAATACCTTACCCACACAATATCTTTAGATAAAAGTTTGCAAAAGATTTTGAGTAGTTTCGAACTAATAGAGAAACTGGGCATGTTGGCCTACTAAACTAATCTGCTTGTGTTTATGTGTGTGCTCTACAGGAGGAGAAGACACAGCGGCTGGTCAGATGTTATTCTGAGGCCATGCACCAGCAGATGGACGCAGGCACACAGACAGACCCTGTGGTGGTCCTGTCTCTGGCCCAAGCAGCTGTGTTGGGACTCATCTCACAGAACGAGGTCTTTGGCGCCACCATCGCCCCCAACGGCTTCTACACCGGAGACGCCAAAGAGTCCCCCGCTCCGCCAGGTGAGAGAATGGACTACGAATACGCCGACCAGCTTATAGGAGCCAACGGCGACTATCTTGGAGAGAATTTGGGCGAGGATGGGCACATGCACTCCAGCTGTGCCGAGAGAAGGTGGCAGGGGCAACCCGAGAACAGCAAACCCTCTGTAGAGCACCAAGACATGGCATCACACATTAAAGGAGAGGCTGTGACCCCAGGTTTGCCCTCCTGCACTCACATGATGAATAACATGGTGCCCAGAGAAGGCATGCAGATGGTGGACCCCTCCAGCTACAGGGTCCTGCCCAAACCCCAACCCAACAACTGCTGCTCCACCTGCGTCAGAGACCCCAAGAGTACGCACCCTCCAACTGACCAACATTTACACCCTCATTCCCACAACCACACACCTCATGAGGTTTCTTCACGCAACAGGAGCCACGCACATGAAAAAGGAGTAGATGAGGTAACTGAAGACAGGGACAGCGGAAGAAATGGCATGGGGAAAGCAGGAAGCGGTGGCGAGGAAATTAGCAGCTATTTTCAGGCAAACGAGGTCGGCTATGAGGGTGGCGAGATGGAAGGGGTAGGGGACTTCGATGAGAACAGTGAGGGGATGTTCTGGGCAGAGCCCGTGGAAGGAGAGGCACCCCGTGGCCGCCGTATCGACCGACTGGACATTAACATCCAGATCAATGAGTCGTACTGTGTGGACGTTGGTGAGGGCCTGAAGCGCTGGAAGTGCCGCATGTGTGAGAAGTCGTACACCTCCAAGTACAATCTGGTCACGCACATCCTGGGCCACAATGGCATCAAACCACACGCATGTCCACATTGCGGCAAACTCTTCAAGCAGCCCAGCCACCTACAGACGCACCTGCTGACACACCAGGGCACACGGCCACACAAGTGCACTGTCTGCAAGAAGGGCTTCACCCAGACCAGCCACCTGAAGCGGCACATGCTGCAGCACACCGACGTTAAGCCCTACAGTTGTCGTTTTTGTCGTCGTGGTTTTGCCTACCCCAGTGAACTCCGTGCTCACGAAGTAAAGCATGAACGAGGCCGGTGCCACGTCTGCTCACAGTGCGGCATGGAGTTTCCTACCTATGCCCACCTGAAGCGTCATCAGGTGAGCCACCAAGGACCTTCCACCTTCCAGTGCAGCCAGTGCAACAAGTCGTTTGCATACCGCAGCCAGCTGCAGAATCACCTGCTGAAACACCAAACGCAGCGCTCCTTCTCCTGCAGTCAGTGTGGCCTGCAGTTCCTTCAACTGCATCAGCTACGCCAACACTCCCTAACACACAAGACAAACAAGCCTCAGGCCCGCGCTACCAAGGTATTTGTGTGTTTTTGAACAGCTGTATATCCTTGCTGTTGTTGTATTGGTTTCTTTTTCAGTACTGTAAATCAGCCATAGTTTAAATGAATGGTATTGGTTATACTGGGTCATTCCGACTGTTTTACATTTTAGATCATCATCTAACAGTAACAAAGGGATAGTGATAGATTACGGTATAAACTCTGTAGGGGTTAACCATTTGTTTGATGAGTGTGCTCTTAGCTTAAAACTCATTTAAAACTCTGTATAAACCTATGATTCCAATCCACTGGTAGTTGATGTTGCCATGGTTTATTTTAGTTGTTGGTTGTGCTTTTTTCCCCATTAGGGAACAAAGGGGTTTAAGTGTGACGTATGTGCCCGAGAGTTTACATTGTCTGCAAACCTAAAGAGGCACATGTTAATCCATGCCAGTGTCCGGCCATTCCAGTGTCATGTGTGCTTCAAATCTTTCGTCCAGAAACAGACCCTCAAAACCCACATGATTGTACACCTGCCTGTGAAACCCTTCAAGTGCAAGGTAAGACTTAAAATGCTCTTCACACCAACTCTTTGACACTTTCTCAGTATGGTATGTAAATCTCTTTTGATTCTTTTTCCACAGGTGTGCGGAAAGTCATTTAACCGAATGTACAACCTCCTGGGCCACATGCACCTCCATGCAGGCAGTAAGCCCTTCAAATGTGCATGCTGTTCGAGTAAATTTAACCTGAAGGGCAATCTTAGCAGACACATGAAGGTCAAACATGGAATGGATGTCTCTCCAGATGGACAAGGTGAGAAGAATACAACCATATTTGATCAACATCCTCTAACATGGTAGTTAAATGTTTCTAACATACATTTCATTTTGATTTTTGATACAGATGGCCCACCAGACATGGAGCCTCATGAGGACTATGAGGATGAGAACTTCAATTTTACATCACCAGAGAATATGGAAAACAGTGATGCACCGAACCTAACTAAGCTCTCTGAAGTGGCCATTCAGGAACTTGACTATTATAATTTTGGGAAGGATGTGGGAAACTACAGTACAGCATAAAAATATTTTGAATTAAAGTCAAGCTGAATTAATGTTAAGGAACAAATGGCCTGTGCTGGCACTCATCAACCATGAGTTGATTGAGATGTTCCTCTTTGAGAACCAATGATCACCTTTTTGGAGTTGCTCACCTTTGGTAGTTGGAGGCCATCTTGACCTCCTGGGGTAGCCACTGAAATGGAACGATAGTTTGCAAAGAGTCCTTTAACTCTTTTCAGCTCTAACAAACATCAACGCTGTATTTGTAGTATGTTGTGGATCACATGGTTATATTAATACCTGATAAATTAGCATCATGACATGCAGGTGCAGGGTGTGTATTAATTTGTGTAAATTAATACACACCCTCCTCCAAATATAATTTTGGTTGGGAATATGGAAATAGGAGGTGCATGCAGCCTTGTGGCCTTCATCGGTGTGGTACCTCAGAGCAGTCTATTGTATTAACTTCAGTTATTTTCATTTATATTGCCTTCACTTACAGTAACTCCAAGAAACACACAAAGAGATTTCTAGTGTAAAAGAAAAAAACCTGTAAGGCCCATGTAAATGGTTGGATATCTGCATGAGTAGATAGGCTTGTGTGGGTAAAAAAAAAACTAAAAAAAGTGAGAGCGTGTGCCTGGGCCCTGGCTACCAAAGCAAATCGGGTACAGGACCATATGCCCATTCCTGAGCACCACTACTGTTGCCAGAATTAAACTAAAGTTTGGTTTAACAACTTCTGAATGGAAAAGTACTGTTCCTTTGTATTGATTTGCTATTTATTTTGCACTTTGGAAAAGTCAATTAATTACTTATGATGAGCCTCTTTCTTCACTGACTGTTCTGGTTTAACTAAAAGAGATAAAGCCTGTCACATCCATAGTAAACTGTTTCTTTAGGCAACTCTGCAGATTCTTAAATAAACCTGTTTGTTTTTTAAGTTTATATGTATTTGAGTGAATGTTTTGATGGATAATGTGTTAAACTCACTTTTAGATTAGACTATAAACTTTCTTTGCATTTTAATTCAGGATGAGTACGTGTCCATAACAAAACAGGTACAAATCACAATAAGCTACTGTATCATGTGGCATTATTTGAATGAAAAAAAGATGACTAAGATGAAATTATTCAAGTCTTCATATACTATTCTTTAATATTACATGTGTAATGTTACAAGAATGAAATCAAACAGCATATTTAATGTAAAATTACAGGCTAGTGCTATGTTGTGTGCATTACAACTTTTCAGCTCGAACAAACATCAACTCTATTTTTAGTATGTTGTGGATCACATGGTTACATTAATACCCAATACATTAGCATCATGACATGCAGGTGCATATTCAGAGCAGTCTATTATATGTACTGGAGTGCATGTTTTGATGGATAATGTGTTAAACTGACTTGGATTGGACTATAAACTTTTTTTGCATTTGAATTCAGGATGAGCATGTATTCATAAGAAAACACTAGTATGGCATTATTTAAAAGAAAAAAAGATGACTAAGAAAATTATTAAAGTCTTTATATTCTCTTTAATAGTACATGTTAATGTTACAAGAACGAAAACTAACATTTTATATAAAATAACAGTACAAGCAAGTGCTTTGTTGTGCGTATAAAAAAAAAAGGGAATCAGAAAAACAATACAATCAAATCAACAAACAGGTAAATAAATTGATCTTTCCTAGTTGATGAAACGGTCAGTAAAGATGTGCAGCCTCCCACTTGAATTGCCTCCAAGCAGAGTGTTCCTGCTTGGGTGGAATGCTGTGATGGAGCACACCGTGGTCAGGTGGTCCATGTCGCGAAAAGTGTGAAGGAGACGACCGCTCTCGTGATATACCTGAATTCGGCGAGGCTTGTCCATGCTGCCAATTACAAAACATTCTTGGTGCTTGGGGTCCCATACTGCACTCAGCTTGGACAACCACCGACCTGTGTGCATGTTGTGCCTACATAGAAAGAATTTAACAAGAATTTAATTTAAAAAAAAGAAAGAAAAAAAGTTCTAGTTCAGAAAAAATAGTTTTTGGATTAAAATGTTCCAATGTAGAATATTGCAGAATAATCTAGACGTCTAGTCAGAATAAAATATAAGCACATTTATAAAAGATAAATGTACACAAAATAATGTTTTGTTGCTACTGGTAAAAAATGCATTTAGTTAGAACATGTAAATATAGGATTCTGGAGCCCACTTTGTGTGGGGCCTTAAAGGGGTTAGTTCAGTCATGACAACAGTGAATTAATTCAACCAGCATTTATTGGCATGGGGCATGGAATATGCATAGCTTGATTTTGGTGCACAAGATCTGCTACGCTGTGGCAGCTGCTGAGCAAATACAACAATTTGTTCAGCTTAGTCAAAATAACAAACAAAAAGAAAAGGCGGCTGCTGCAAAAAAAATGGTAGAACCCCCGTTGCAGATCTCTACAGGTGGCGCTGGGGAGGAGGAGGGATAACAGAAGCTTTCATAATCACACACCATCCCAACCGTAGGGTAGGGTTAGAGTTTCATGCCTGAACTATGTATTTCACCCAAAAAATGAAAACTCTGTCATCATTTACTCACCCGCATGTCGTTCCAAACCCGTAAGACTTTCGTTCATCTTTGGAAAACAAATCATGATGCTTTTAATGAAATCTGACAGATTTCTGTCCCTCCCTCCTACATATGAATACATATGAATTGAGCAGGTTAGTCCAAATTTTCTAAAGAGACTGGATTGCTTTATATGATGAATGATTTAATTTAAGCTTTTATTCACATTTAAACATTCATCAACTCCCACATCAGCTCCAGCTTGTTTGCTTGACATGTGAGAACCTTCTCATGTGTTACGCAACACGTTTGAGCTTCCGCAAGAACCAATGAGGTTTGTTCTTACAAGTCAAGCAGGCTCGGTTTAGCTTCCGTTTTATGTTCGCTGATCGATGTTTATATTTGAATAAAAGCTTAAATTAAATCTATTCATCAAATAAAGTGATCGAGACTTCAGAAAATTTGTACTAAACCACTCAATTCATATAAATTAGTTTTAGTTCATAACTCTTTATGAACACTTTGAAGCGTCAAAGTGGTAGTTGTGTACTGTCAATGGAGAGACAGAAATCTCTCAAATTTCATTAAAAATATCTTTATTTGTGTTCCGAAGATGAACAAAAGTCTTACGAGTCTGAAACGACATGAGGTAATTAATAACAGAATTCGTATTTTGGGGTGAACTAACCCTTTTAAGTGTTACATCTGATGCTAGACTCAGCTTTGCAGCCCTTTTTACACCACATAATTCTTTTGATTTTTAAAACAGGTCTGTATCATAATTTTTGTAAAGAGACTACTGTTCAAAATGCTTTTGAAGGAAGTCCCTTAAGCTAAGGGCTGCAATTAAAATACAATAAGAACAGTAATATTGTGAAATATTAGTATTATAAGTATTATAATATATAATATTTTATATTAATATATAAGTATTATAACTCAAAATATAATTTTCTTTCTATTTTAATATATTTTTTAAATGTATTTTTCCCCTTTTAATGGCAGCTGAACTTTCATTACTCCAGTCTTCAGTGGCACATGATCCTTCAGAAATCATTCTAATACTTTTAGTGCTCAAGAGACATTTCTATTATTATACATGTTGAAAACGGTCATGCTGCCCATATTTTTGTGGAAAACATGATACATAATGTAAAAACCTAATGTCAAAGTTACTGACCTGAGTATTTTGAACAGTAGTGTGTAACCGATGATGTCACAAAAGATGATTTTTACACATATGATAACACCCATACTTACAAAATTGAATTTAGTACAGGAGTATTGCCATCCATTTGGGAAGTGTTGAATACCCTAAAACAAAATTGCAACAAGGTTAATAAAACATTTATATTACAAACTGTAATGCATTTCCAATTCTTCAGGCTCCAACAGACCCTACAGAGGATAAGCGGTTTTGAGGATGGGTGGCATTTACAATTCTTGGACGACTATTTTATAGTAAATTGCTTTGTATAGTTTATAGGAGTATAGGTAATAAGGGGAAAACATACACACATACAAAGAGTACAAAGCTTATTCAACCTATTCTGACACATCAAATATGGTAATAGCCATGATGCTCTGGCACCCTCTATTGGTACATTTGCAAGAAGCACTTCTAGCAGTGATGCTTGTGATCTATGAGCACCTGATCGTGTTGTCCATGCAGGTGGTCAGAACTCTGTTGCCTGTGAGTGGGGAGAAAAAGGCACTGGAGACGCTGCGGCTATGACCATTGAGTTCACAGACTGCTTGATTGTTCCCTCTCTTTAGATGGCGCAAGTCATATATGTTCACAAAACTAAAAGGGTAATAAAACAAACATTTACTCAGCAATTTGTGAAACCTCATGTTGATCATTATTTGGTGAAAATTGACTGAAACAGTCTAGTTTAGAAGAGTTGTCTGATACCTGCTCTCTGCCACAACAAAGTAATGCTGTTGCACAGGATGGACATGAACAGAGCGCAAAGGATTTGCAGCCATGGCATGCAGAGATTCATATTCCCTGCAATCACACATTTCCTTTATAATTTATGATGTAAAAAAAAATATATATCTCTATGTCAGTGGTTCCCAAACTTTTTAATATGGAGTCCCCCTTAAGGATTTACCATCCTTCTGCGTACCCCCTCTCTTCCACTTAGACTGCACCTTAGATTACCTCCTAAATTGACTTTCCAGTGCATTTTTTATCTTTATAAATACCTTTACAACATTAATAATGTTTTAAATAAAAAAAAATAGAGTAATATGCAATGATGATAAAAACGTGAAAAGTGATTATTTTAAATACTAAAACTGCCAGTAGGTGGTGGTAAGTCATGGTCTTAATGCATGAGTCATCGAGTCATTCATTCATTCATTCAGTAAGGAAGCAAGTGGCTGTATTTATGAATGAATCATTGAATCAATGATTTATATGAACAACTCGTTCAAAGCAGCAGATTCGTTCACAAAACACAGCTGTGTGTTGTACTTCTGCTTGGCTTTCGCTGGAACTATTATTTCATTGCAAAATAGAGTAAATACTGACAATACTGTGATGAACATCACTTAGTTAATATTACCCTTTTGTTTGTTGAACTGTTGTATAAAATCAATGTCACATTTGCAATCGTGTGGCTATTTGAATTTGCAGTCTTACTCGTATAATATTAACAACATTCAAAACAAGAACTTACAAAAGGTATGTTTTGTATCAAGAGTTTGAATCTTAAATTGATCTCTATGCACCTTCTGTGCCAGGATATTTGTTCCTCATGCTAGTAAGTGCTAAATCTACAGGTACAGGAACAGCAGTAATGTAGGGCGATTTGGCTTTGCTAAGGCAGCAGACTGCACACAACCTATATGCACCCATACTGCTTATGTGGAAATGGATGCAGTCAGTTCTGAACGCAAGAGATTTGGTATTTTGATTGGATGTCACGTATATACAGCATTGTGCCTGTTAGAAATACATGCTTGGTTTTAATGTTATTTTAAGGTGGGGAAGAATTAAATGAACAGCAAAACTCAGCATTTTGTTCACGCACCCCCTCTGTCGCCTCACGTACCCCAGGGGTACGCGTACCCATGTTTGGGAACCACTGCTCTATGGGGTATTTAGGTTTAAAATTTATGTTGACATTTCAGTCTTACCCAGGAGTTCTACGGTCAACAACGACAACATCTCCATTCCCATCACCAAATAGTAATGTGGAGCAGTCATTTGACAAAAAGTCAAAACTTCTCAGGACAGAGGTTGAGCGATAGACCTGAGTACAAAACAGTGGTGTTATCTGTAAAGTGTTGAAGGCTGTACATCGGTAAGATGGCATCAAGAAAGAGGATTAAAAACCAGATATTGCGTGGTAAGATGATTTACTAGAGATACACTAATGTGTGTAAAAAATGGTTTTGTTTGTTTTGCAAATAACAGATTCCAATATTTCCCAAAAAATTCAGATTCTAATATTTTGTTACTGTTTTCTTTCTCATGCTTGTAGCCAATATGGAATTTCTTTTTCATTTATACACTACCGTTCAAAAGTTTGGGGTCAGAAAGATTTTTTTACATGCTTTTGAAAGAAGTCTTATGATCACCAAGGCTGCATTTATTTGATCAAATTTACAGTAAAACCATAATATTGTGAAATATTATTGGAATTCAATATAACGATTTTCTAGTAAAAATTAAGACACATTTTAAAGTGTATTTTATTCCTGTGATGGCAAAGCTGAATTTTCAGCATCATTACATCTTCAGTGTCACGTGATCCTTCAGAAATCATTCTAATATGCTGATTTGGTGCTTAAGAAACATTTTGTATTATTATCAATGTTGAAAACAGTTGTGCTGCCTTATGTTTGTGGAAACCATAAAACATTTTTTGATAGATATAAAGTTCAAAAGAACAGCACTGATTTAAAATAGAAACCTTTCATAACATTATAAATGTCTAAAAGGCCGTTGACACAGAAGGCGCTACTTTTCCATTATTTTTCAATATAAATGTGCTAGACGGACATTTTTCGTATATTTTTGCAGCATCTTGCGCATGACACAGCATTCTAAAAACTTGGCACTCAAGTTAAAATAAATTAAACTTTTAAAAAAACGCATCTCAAGACCTTGCACTTTTTTTTTTTCAGGTCTTGCGTTTTTAACAGCAAAAAACGTGTTCTGTGTGAACCGGCCCTTAC
>RJVU01061675.1:4012207-4028988 GCA_003731715.1 Anabarilius grahami | reverse complement strand
CAAAGACCAGCTGTAATTTTCACCTCTTCAAACACAGCCTTCTCCAGGTCCATGCTGCGTGCAGATCCATCATAGCTGACTGTGATGAGGTTGCAAGGGTGAGATGAGAAGGCCATGCTGGTAATTATACGAGAGTGGGGTTCAAAGCAGAGTACACCATCATCACCCCATTTGGCATCCTTAGGGAAACACAGTTAAGATTGTACATTATGATAGGCATAACAGAGAAAATCTGAAATAGCAATTAGTCACTTAATCACATTCCCACTATCCAACGTTCACAAACATATCTCCTTTGTATCACCCCATTATACTGTTATCTCACTGGTTTCCAGAGCCCCAGGTGACCCGACTTGTCTCCTGCTGCCATGAGCAAGCTAGAAGAAGAGGGGTGAAAAGCTGCTGAACAGATCCGATCTTTCACAACTTTCACCACACAACCTTCCTTGACAGATAATTTCTGCAGCACTTCTTTGTACCTGAAAACATATATGTTAATACATTTAAAACAAATGATATATTCCAATTGCTTAAATTGCTACTAATTACTACAAGACTAACCCTATTTGAAACTGACAGAAGAGACACCAAAATGACATGCATAGATAAACACTCTCTTTTTGCCATGTTACTCACGATTTCAAATCCAATGATTTTGTATCTTGTTTTAATGGGACCTAAAAAAAGATACAAATCATACAGATTTTGGGTTTATATGTGATGCACAAGTAACTGGAATATGACCAAATTCCAATAAATACAGGAGTGTTTTTGTGCATGTGTAAACACTGACCTCATTCCAGAGATTTAATAAATCTTCAGGTACCCTGTAATCTTCATCCAGGTTGACTGGATCCAGTGGTATTGGTCCTGGGGCTTTTTTAACAATTTTTTCCTGAAATATGACACATTTGTTTAATTTAAAAAAAAAATCAATTATTTCATAGTGTTTTGTCATAATTGTGTTAAAATTTAACATTAACGCTTTAAATTCAGATGCATGTCAGTGACTTACGTAACTTTTGTATGTAGACGGGCTAATTTCTAGAGAAACAGCTGTCTGAGGACCCCTATTCTGCAGCCGCAGTGACTTGCGAACAGGGAGCATCTCTGTTTCTGTCTTTTCCCTAAAGTAAATAATTTCTTTAGTTAGTGAGACAGTGGAGTTTTTGGAGCATTAAACATTAGGACCACTTCAACTGAAAATAATACAATTATATTAATAGATAATACCATTATATTGAAATAAATATTATTTACGTTGTTTTCATTGTGTCATTTTAATAAGTTACAATTAATAGTTACTTTTTCAGGCCTTTCTGAGTAGGCTTTGGCTTGGGTCTCAGAGATTCAGAAATCTGCAAAAGAGTACCAATGTACTAATTCATAAGGTCAATGCAAGTTTCATGTAAAAAACAGCCAAATTATTAAAACATGACTGTCCTGCCACACTGCAGTTTTACCTGAGGCAACTTCAGGGAATTAAGGAAGGCCTGGTTCTGCCGGATATTCTCCAGTCGCTCCAGCTCATATTTAGACAAACCCTCACGATAACCCTGTTTGAGATGACAAAGAAAAGGTGGATTTTGCCATTCAGAAGGAAAGTCGACATTTTGGCTGTAGACATGATCATGTAGCGTTTGTACTTACTGGAGGAAATTCTCTGTCGTTGTCTGATTGTGTCTCTTGAACATTTTCTTCTTCCTCAATGTCATTTTTCTAAGATAATATGTAATAGTCATTATACATGTTCACAAACACAATTAGTGCTTAAATGTTTCATAAGGGACGTCTTTACCTTTCTCTTGACTGCCTTTCTGGTGTTTTTCACCTCAGACCTAAATGTCAGACATTTTGGGGATAAAATTTGTTTCTTTTCTTGGTTTTGCTTCTCTTTTATACGCCGGGACGTCCGACGCACCGGTTCATCCATTCCAGGATTCTGATGCGGTGTCCTCTCCTAAAAATGACAAGTTTTACATTCAAAAAATAATCCGGCCTTAACGACCAGCATGTTTCTGCGCCCTGTGTCATACAGGGGGCGCTATAATCACTGCATTGGACTGCAGGAGTTTCTTCTTAGTATTTTTAACGAAAACAATATAAACACTACAACACTGACCGAATCTGTTTTTATTTGTCCGTTACAGTAATTAACTTTATTTTCTTTAAATATAATAGTCTTCCATGTCGCTCAGTGCCTCAGATATAAATAATCGAAATAACGGTTAAACCGGTTTCAATATTCTCATCTCGTCGTCAGCCGTTCGTAAACAAAAAGTCATTTACGCATTCGAGTTACACGTGCAGTAAACCGTCTTTCTATACATATATGTATATGCAGATATACTGGCAAGATAAGTATGACATACCGACTAGTTATCTGCACGTGCTTTATTTCTATAAAGTCTTGGAAGTGAGAAACGTTTAGTAAGGGAGCGAACCTCACCTGTAAAAGTTGCATCGTCTTTAAACTTTTTTCACTGTTATCTGCATCCATGTCTATGCAGGTGAGATTATTCAACACACTTCCTCTGAATCACGCTGTTATGAAAACTCCCGCGTTACTGATCTGTTTTGTAACTCTCCCCGCCCCTTTTGTTATGGAACTGAAAGAGTGAAAGTTGATTTGATCATCTCAATTTATCTCAATGTCAATCATGACAATTCTGATATTCATCATCTGGGAGGTGTTTTAATGTGCACTCGTGACGCTTCATGTTTAGGTAGCCTACTTATTTAACCCTGCTCACTACTATAAACCGGTGCAGTAAACTAGCACAGCGTAAAAAAAATGAAAGGGTTAAGTTTAAGCTTTCATTTATTTATTTAAAGCTACTTTTAGACTAAGAATTTGTTAATGATTTATATATTTTATTCTTGCTTTATATTCTTTGAGCTAAATCACTTCTAACATGTTTATTAACCCTTAAATGTTTGTGTGTGTGTATCTTGGTTATAGAGACATTTGTGAGTCTTGTGAAGGGACAGTGAGTAAGAGGGCCCAATTTCTGAGAGAAATCTCTGGTCCTGCAAATAGGCTTACTTAGATACTGAATACCTGAATGACTTTTTCTTTTTTTTATTTAACTTACAGTTGTACATTTACAAGCAATGACTCGCAAATACGTTTTGGTTAACTTTCTTAAATGAACCTATAATCAATGTTCATTGAATAAATAAATAACATTATGGGAGCGGTTTCTCGGACAGGGTTTAAATTAAGCCAGGATAGGCCTTAATCCAGAATAGTTAATCGTGGTTTAAAAAATGGCTTTCTGAAACACAGATTAAGTACAGATTACTAAACCCTGGACTATGGAGTCTTGAATTAAAATAAACCAGATTAATTTAAAACCAACTGTGCAAATCTGAATTAGCATGAGAGAGGTTGCCTGTAAAACATGGAATGAACCAAGAAAAGCTTAAAATAACCATTTCAGGTCAATTTAACATGAAGCAATCACATTTGAACCAGAAACAATGGTGTTAAATCAAAATAAATTGTTTAAATAAAGTGAACAGCACCAAAAAAATAAAATAAATAAATATATATATACACTACCATTCAAAAGTTTGGGATCGGTACGATTTTTAATGTTTTTAAAAGAAGTTTCGTCTAACCAAGACTGCATTTATTTAATTAAAAATACAGTAAAAACAGGAAATTCTTACTGTCCCCAAACTTTTGAACGGTAGTGTATAACGTTACAAAAGCTTTGTATTTCAGATAAATGCTGTTCTTTTGAACTTTTTATTAATCAAGGAATCCTGAAAAAAAGTACACAACTGTTTTCAACATTGATAATAATCAGAAATGTTTCTTGAGCAGCAGATCATCATATTAGAATGATTTCTGAAGGATCATGTGACACTGAAGACTGGAGTAATGATGCTGAAAATTCAGCTTTACCATCACAGGAATACATTACTTTGTAAAATATATTCAAATAGAAAACAGTTATTTTAAATTGTAATAATATTTAAAAATATTCCTGTTTTTACTGTATTTTTAATTAAATAAATGCAGTCTTGGTTAGCAGACGAAATGTCTTTTAAAAACATTAAAAATCATACAGATCCCAAACTTTTGAACAGCAGCCATATCACCCTGTAGCCCAAGACTGGTTGCCCACTGAAGCTAAGCAGGGCTGAGCCTGGTTAGTACCTGGATGGGAGACCTCCTGGGAAAACCAGGTAGCTGCTGGAAGAGGTGTTAGTGAGGCCAGCAGGGGGTGCTCACCCTGTGGTCTGTGTGGGTCCTAACGCCCCAGTATAGTGACGGGGACACTGTACTGTAACAAGCACCGTCCTTCGGATGAGACGTTAAACCGAGGTCCTGACTCTCTGTGGTCATTAAAAAATCCCATGGCACTTCTCGTAAAGAGTAGGGGTGTAACCCCCGGTGTCCTGGCCTAATTCTCTCCATAGGCCCTTACCAATCACGGCCTCCTAAATAATCCCCATCCATTTAAATTGGCTCTTTCACTCTCTCTCCTCTCCACCTACAGCTGGTGTGTGGTGAGCGCACTGGCGCCGTTGTACTGTGGCTGCCGTCGCATCATCCAAGTGGATGCTGCACACTGGTGGTGGATGAGGAGAGACCCCTGATATGATTGTAAAGCACTTTGGGTGTACAGTTGTACATAGGAAAGCGCTATATAAATGCCTCATTCATTCATTCATTCATATACATACATACAGTGTATATCAATATCGATATATCCAAGTAATACATGAGTCTTCTTTGAAACACAACGTTAATCTGAAGTTAAACCTGCCTCCTGGTATAGGTTTAATTTAAGCCTCAATTTAGTCCTGGAGTAGCTCTAGTCTTCCTCCAGGAAATCAGCTTATTAAACTCTGGACTAGACTAAGTCTAGGACTATTTTAAACCATGACAGAGAAAGCAGATTTCTGTTATTCTGGTTTAAAGGGCCATTTTATTCTAGGACTAGGCTTAATCTCTGTCCGGGAAACCGCCCCTAAAAGTGCTAAATAAAATAATCTAAAAACGAAAACTGTAATTGTAATTTATCACCTAACCCAGACAATTTGCTGTTGCGCTGGCTGTTCAGAATTTGGAACAGCATACTAATACTATTCTTACTATTTCAGCCACATAAAGATGTTGGCTGCATCCAAAATCCCATACTCTCTTGAGTAGGTTCTTATTTTGAATCAGTACTTACTTTGCAAACGCTAAAAAGTACGCTTTATATAGTATGAATGTGTGTAGTATGAATGAAATCTGGACATTGGCTACCATGTTGTCATTATCATGTGACTTGCAGTGACAGTTGCCATTCACAAATCCTCTACTATGGCCTCATGGGATAGTAAAGTGTCCATTGTATGGGATGGTACTCATATGGTAACTAACCGGGTACTTATACTCTTTTATGAGTGCTGTGAATTCAGATATGCTTCTTTTGTCACATGCTGTTTTTCCACCTACTATATAGTAGGGAAGTATGCGATTTTGGACACAGTTGCTGAATTAGCTACTAGTATATTCCACTTACTACTTTTACAATATCTTTCTATGACAGAAATTGTAGTATGCTAGTGTGTGGTTCCATATGCTGCTCCAGTCAGGATAAGCCAGTACCAGGGAGGTGTCTCCCTCTAGTGGCTGAGCAGTTCAAGAGTACAAACACATAAAGCAGCAAGGTCATACGAATTAGGTCTACGCCTAGATACTATAGAGCTAATGCATTCTAAGCTCTCTTCTGTCCATTACAATTGTATTTGAAAGGAAAGGAAAGGTTGAAAATAATCTGATATCAACAGTTTAATTTTTGTGTTAACCTCAAAAATATTTACAGAAGTCCTTGTGTGGCTTTTCATTTAAATTGTATATAGTGTAATTGTATTAGTGTAAATGTATGTTTCAGTTTATTCGGTATGGTTGTAAAATAGTAAATAATAAAGCCCCTGTAGTAGCTTCAGTGTACCTAGCTGTTTTGTATCTTTTTATATGAGTAGCTTCACTGTAGTCTAACTGCTTTGAATTATGAATATTTTAATAGTTTTCCAAACACTGAGGACAAAACTAGTGATGTGTATCAAAATTGTGTTGCTTTAGCTTATGTTTGTCTGGATGTGAAAATGTGAATTAAAGTTGACAATCGTATTTCTCAGAAATAACCATATTTCATATTTAAATAGTATTAACTTGAATTAAGTCCAAGCGGAAAAAACAACAGCATTCCACTTGAAGTTTTTTTTTTTTTTGCAAGTCAGTATTTTTTGCAGTTGTTTTTTGCAAGTCACAAATTTGTAGCTCAGGGTTATTTTTTTCACAACTTCTCATGTTTCAGCTCCAAGGAAAAAGGGGTCGGTCTGACTTTGCTCTTTCATATAAAAATGTTGTATCAGACAGAATATAATCACCTGAAAATAAAGCAAGGGATATGTGTACTTTACATTTTAACACTTTAACATTTGTTAGTGTGACAATGGAAATACATGCTCTGGCTGTTCTTCATGTAACATAAAATAACCGCTACTATTTTAAGAATTAAAATAAAATACAATTTATACAATTATTTATATGTTTTGAATAAAATTGAATATTGCAGTAATGCATATATCAACCATAATATTTATGTTCAATAACGTTACAACAATCAGTCAGTAAAATTTCAAACATCTTTTAAATTACGACTTTGGCAGAATTTGTTTTAAAAAAAAAAGATGCCTCTTGAATAGTATTGAAAGCCATACAGTCTTAGTTATGTTGTCCTTAATTCAGATTATAGATAATTAAAAGGAAATGACACAATAACGCCCCAAATATTCACAAAAAATAACTATAATGTAATAGTTTTAAAATTAAACTTATTTTAATGTTTTTTTTTAATGAGTGATGAAGAGGAGATGACTAATAGTAATGTTGGGAATGTGTGTCCTGTAATCCTGCTCCGGTGCTGAAGATGTTTTAGCATATATCCCATTATCCACATGAGTGATCCTGATGTCTGATTTGGACGGAACTCCAGGATCAGATAAAGGACGACTGAAGCTTGTTTGCTTTGCATGCGACTTTCACACCATCCAGAGGAACTCAACTAGATAATTAGCCACAAAGCCCACTGAGTCACTGGCTCTCTTTCCCTGACACTGGCATGCTAAGACATCACTAACCATCACTCGCAAAACAACCAGTCAGGCGGAACGACTGCTCATCTCTCTGCAGTAAAGTTGAGTCCATGTGCCCTTTTTTTACGTACTACTTAAATTTGCCAAATAAAATAAATGTTCTGCAGCAATTTTGATTTCATTTTTTGATACCCTGTATATATGTATATATAAACCTGCTATAGGCAATCCACAGTTTTCCAAGAAAGAGTATATTTCAAAGAATATAATGGAACTTGAAACTGGGTTTGATTTCTAGGAATTATTCCCCTTGGTTCACCGACAAGGCCTAAACGTAGTCCCAGAATAAATGCATGTTTGAGCTGTTTTAACTGAAAGCAACTTGCACTGACATATCTTAAAATATGTCAGTGCCATTGTTTTGTCTCAAGATGCACAACAGTAATGATTTTCTCTAAGGCATGTTTATAAAAGCTACTTAAATGTCATAATTTAACTAAGGCTTAATCCTGGCTTAATCTAAGGCCTGTCTGTGAAACTAGGCCTTAGAAACTAAAACATCTATTAACTTTGACTTTTATAAACATTTATTAACTGTGAAGTTTAAGTTCAGTTTAGTGTTATAATAAACCAATGCACCATGTTCTGTCTATGAAGCAAGAGTGATGAGCGTGATTTCATTTGTTGGACAGCTGTCTGGCCTCTTCCCAGAAGAGCGTTTGAATGTCTGTGTCCCCTTCAGCCTATTTTGTACCAGACATAAGCGTTATATATTTCTTATGTCTCTGACATCCATTACACATGATTGCAAGTGATAGGTTCTTAGTTGCACTGAAGGATGATTAAGATTTTTACTTGTTTTAACTCGTCTTATAGGCAGAGGCCGTACAGTGAGTTTGTATTCCCTGGAATGCTACAAACCTGCATTCTCACACCAACTTGAGGCACATATGTACAATGACAAACACACACACCCTAATACATCGTCTGTGCGTGGGGTAATTTAATGTGATGTTAACTGCTTGGAGAAAAGTGCATGTTACTGCATGCATCTGTTACAGGAACAGTACCCCCCCCATTTTTTAAATTTTTTAAATCCTGTCATCATTTTACATTTTCAAAAAAATATCTCAGCAGGTTTGAAAAGACATGAAGGGGAGTAAATAATGACAGAATTTAAATTTTTCAGTAAACTCTGCATTTAAGGGCCTACCCAGCTAATAAAAAAATGTTCTATGAATGTTTTGCTAATATTCCCATTAAGTTATGAAAATGTCTTTCTTGGTTATGTGAACGTTAGAGAAACATTAAGGGAATGTTTTCTCTATTTTATTCTTTTGCAAGTATTATAGAAACGTTACTTTTTCATATTCTATGAAGCATCTGAAAAAGTAGTAGCATTAGACTAACATCCAACTAAAATGAATAATGTATAAATAACATTTTTGTGCTAATGTTTTGACAACTTTATAAAAGACCAAATAATCTTGAAGGAATGTAGGCTACTATTAATGTTACCGGAAGAACATTTGTACAACTCTGAACAAGAACAAGGTCTTGCACAAGAAACTTGCCAAACTGTTAAGCAAAGTTAATGAGAACGTTCCCTGTTAGCTGAGTATATCAAATGACTGAATGGAGAAAGTGTTTAAAGTGACTTGATTAAACTCTAAAACTCAGCAAAAGCTTTTCCTTTTTAAATTTTTCTCCTCTTTGGTTTTTCAAACCAACTCTATATCATTGTACAGTCCTATTTCTTTATCGAGCATTAAGTGACAAGTGATGCTGAGTGATTCTGGCAGGTGAAAGCCCACAAAAACAACAGCAGGAAGTGTTCTGTCTCTTGTCTGAAAAGGGTGTGTTGCAGCCAGGGAAGCAGAAGAAGAGGAGGAGGAGATGGGCAGACAGGTATGTGAAGACTGGAATGTTCATTTTAGTCACACCTGGGATGAACACACCTACCGAACCTGGTCTTTCCTTTTTCATTGGCTGATTTGATCATGATGGACAGCACAACCAACAAATAAACATTCTCTTTTGGCTGCTGAAGGGGTTTGACCTATGATCCCCAATTGTGAACCAATAGCATGTCAAGGTTGACTTGCAGATAGGTGGGGTGGAGAGTAAATAAAACTCATCCGTGGGGTGTGTCCACAGTGGCATACGTAAAGACTGTGAGGCTGTAGTATACCGTGCAGATCTCCTGCCTCAAAATTATGGTTTGTGGAAGACGGACTCAGACTTATCCTGGTGGAAAGCTACTGAGAGCCACTGGAAAAATCACAGATGTCCTCTCTAACCTAGTAATCTCAGCTGCAGCTACCTATATGGGGAGACATGTCATGAAGACTTATTTGATGTTCTTTTGGCTGAAAGAATAAAGGTGGACAGAGCAGGTGGGAACTTGTGCCGGAGTTTTGTGTGGAAGCAGCTGGAGTTCTCAGCGGGACTGTTGAGTATATGTTCAAATGGTCGCTCACATCTCCTTATCACTTTTCCAGCCCAGCTAAAGATGGTGAATCTGTTGGACGGAGAACTGATAAGGGCATGTGGCTGACACATACAGCTTTGTGTCTGCTGGGCGCTCGGGTCAGGGTGCGTTGGTGATATGTGCACATTTGTGAATGTCAATGACTGAATAACTTATAGTTGTTAATATTTTTAACTCGGTATGATTTTAAAACCTTTTCTCACTCATATATGATTAACTTTTTTTCTCCAGATACTGCTGAAGTAGCATAATTGACTGTCATTTCATGTCATACTTATACATATAACCATCATGTTTGAGTTTTGTACATCTAAATTATGGTTTCAATGAGAACTAATACTTATTAATTTTACCACAAGTTACATTTTTACTCTACTAAAACTAGGTGTATGTATGTATGTTTCAGTGTAATCTCTTGGGCTGCACATGAGTTGATGTTGTATTTTCAGTCTCTTTTTGTATTCGGCTTCACCAAACATAGGTTCACATTTCTCAGTCACATTCATCTCTATAATAATAAGTTAGCAGTAGATTAGATTCATTGACTTTGCAAATTGGTAGAGTATGTTTTACTTTTTTTAATACAGACCTTATTATCTTTTGATGACAATAATGCTCACAGCTTAATGAAAGCAAAGTTGAAAGTTTTAAATAGGAGCGATAAAAAAATAAATGTGTGAGCAAATTTGTTTATGTAAGGGGAAAATAATTTAAATATTCCAATTTTATTCCAACAGCTTTTACTGTATGAAATGCTCTTTTACCTTTAATGTACAATTCATTTAATGTCTTTATTTCATCATTCAAAAATAAGCTTTGTTAACCTACATTCATGTTATGCATAGATTTATTGTGATACATGGTATCAAATTACACAAGCATTAGCAATGAAATTTGTATTTACAAGGTATATCAAATGTCTAATTTCTATAGCTATGCACAATATGGCTAATAGCATTAAAATCTCACAAATTATTTAATGCTTAAATTTACACTTCATATTGCAGTTTATCTTATTGCAGAGGCATCATCCTGCACATTGAAACAGGGCGAGTTTCCTACATTCTTACTCAAACAGGCTCTTTGTTCTTTATATAAAGTAAGCGGAGTTAATAATCTGAAAATTTTGAATGTAAAATATAGATAGGAAAAGGTGACACACGTTTTTTTAAATGAAGAGAGTGATTTTCATTGGACAAGATGTTGTCTCAAGCCAGGCCCACCATGGAAGCACTGAGATCCCACAGTCTGCGGGCTGCAGCGTCATCCCTACCCTGAGGAGCCGCCACTTTGGGTGCACAATCACTGCAAAATGACCAAAAGAGAGCAATGAACCACAGCATCCTAATTGAATGACAATGCACAGACAACAGTGTGTGAATAAAAGCTTTAAAACAGTACGCAAAAAAAGTTTGTTGTTTTCCATTTTGACCGTATTAAAATGATGAAGACATCCATTGTAATACTTCAAAGCTTGTTCTGCAAAAATCATTGTCTCAAGTTTGTCAACTTCTTCCTATAATTCGGTGTCTATGATATCTTGGGAGAGGTGACACACATGCAACCTTGTTTTGGGTTGTAACGCTAACTTTAGAAAGGTTGTTTACACCGCAATGCATGCCTTGATGAGCAATATCGTACTAAATTGCAGAAAAAGCTACTGACCTGTAGTAAAGCCCACTGGTCTTCTGCAGACTCTCATCCACTGCACAATAGATGGTGGTCTGTGAACCCTGCCAAGGTGTTTTGACAAAGAAAAAAAAGGGCAAGAACAAAAGCCTCTTCCACAGAGGCAGAGTGGGTAAAAAGTATCGGCCGAGTTCAGTATGGATCACTCCAGGATGGAGAGAGTAAGTTGTCACTCCTGTACCTGAATGATGTACAGGGAAAGTGTTTAAAAGCAGCATGATTGAGAGTGTAACACTGTCATGTTTCATTACAGTAAGAGTGAGAAAGTTTTCTTTATAGCTTACCTTTCAACCTGACAGCTAGTTCACGGGTAAACAGAACATTGGCCAGCTTGCTCTGTCGATAGCTTCTGTATGGATCATAGTCTTTCTCCAGGTTTATATCATCAAAATAAATCTTGCCTATCCAACAGAAAATAATTTGAAATGTAAAGAGTTGCATGCCTGTTTACACTTAAGGGGCCCTATTTTAATGATCTAAGTGCATGGTCTAAAGCGCATGGCGCAAGTGCACTAGGGTGTGTCTGAATCCACTTTTGCTAGTTTAACAATGGGAAAAATGGTCGGTGCGCCTGGTGCATGGTCGGAAAGGGTTGTCCCTATTCTCTTAATGAGTAATGGGTGTGTTTTGGGCATAACATGCAATGAACCAATCGGAGTCTCATCTCCCATTCCCTATAAAAGCCAGTTGCGCTTGCGCCATGGCTGATTCTCTATTTACATGGCGGAATTTGCAAACAGAAAAACTGAACACAATGCACACAATAATAATCTTTTACATTGTAATCCTTTTATTGTTAATATTTGGCATGTTTGTGTGGTGCTGCGTCCCTGTGTGTGTAATAAGCAGAGTGTACGCACGTAGTGCACACGGATACAGGTGCATATTACTAACGCGCTTATTAAATAACAAAATAAATAAATATATATATATATATATATATTGCGCCATTGACTTTAGACCAGGTTTCAGTTGGTCAATGGTGCAGTCTATTTCAGTTGCCTCAAAATAGCAACTGGCCAACAATGCCCCTGAACACACCTCGTTTTCAGACCAGCACACCCATGGGTGCACAAATGGCCGCAAATGCATTAGCTATTTAAACAACGTGGCACGGGACGTGACAATGATAACTGCGTTGGGGCTAAAACTAGAAAAAAACACTTGTGTCGTGCCTGGCACTGCATTGCGCCGGGTGTATAATAGGACCTTACATGTAATACATATAATATATTCAAGTTAAAATAAAAATTATTGTATGTTGGAAAATAATACCATCAATGCACACTGACCAACAATGGTAAAATACAATTACCTTACATTTTGTCTTGTCAGAGATTTGGATAAGGGTGTTCAATTACTGCTTACAATAATTTAGAGACAAAATGATCAAATTGAGCAAGCTTTGTTATGCTTACAGCTAAGCACATAAAGACATAAATGGGATTCCATACCTTTCTCATGGGCCAAGCTAGAAACATTGACAACACGGCTGGGTGTTGATTTCTTTAACAAGTCCAGAAGTAAGTTGGTAAGCAGGAAATGGCCCAGGTGGTTCACCCCAAACTGCATCTCAAAGCCATCTTCTGTCTGCCACTGTGGGCACATCATTATCCCTGTTGGCAGGAAAAAAATTAAACAAACGAAAACAAACAAACAAATAAAAAGGTTTAATTTGCAAACAGAGCAAGCCTTGTAATCTGTTGCAAAAACTATTATATTAACCATGAGCTTATGCATTACAATCTGTCTGACATTCTGTCTTACCAGCGTTATTAATGAGAATATCCAATCTCTCCTCAGTCTGCTCTACATCTTTGGCCAGAGCTCGGACAGACTGCAGGGAGGCCAGATCAAGCATCTTCACAACCACGTTGCCATTTCCGCTCCTCTTCCTGATCTCATCCGCTGCTTTGGTGGCTCTCCCCATGTCTCTGCAAGCCAGAATCACCCTTGCACCTGAACAATGGAGATTTATAAACAGAATGCAATGCCTTTCTGCAACCATTAAGCCTTCAACAAATACAACAGTACTACAAGGCTCTTATGCACTGTCTTGCTGAACACAGAGGTTTCTAACCATGCAGGTGTCATTAACCTCAGAGTAACAAACTGGGCCATGCTAATGTGGTTTCATAAGAAATGATTGCTTAATTAAACCAGTTTTATCTTCCCACTGTGAATTTATCATCCTTTTCAAACCTATCGCATAATCCATTAAGAGGGGTACTGAATATCAATCAGTATAAATAGTAATCAAATAAATAAGATAGAGCCTCCATCAATCATCTAACCAGCCTGTTTGTGAAATGCAGGGACATAATTTTCATCTGCACTGTTATTAGGGTCATTGATGTGATGCTCATTTTGTGTTTGGAATTGGATTCAAAAAGTTATTTAAAATTATATTAAACATTCTATTCAGACCAACAACCTCTACTATGATAAATATGTTATCAATTTCATTTTTGTGGAGCTTAAAAGTAAAAAGTGCCAAGGTCTAGAGATTGTAAAAATATTGGCTTTAGTACTTTTCAGTAAAAAAGCAGTGCTATTTTGTTTTAAACTATAATATTTGTTTAAACATTTGTCCTCTAAATCAAGGTCAGTTTTTTGCGAAGTCACAAAAAAAACAACAACCCCAGAGTGGACCTCTTAGACCTTCATGACTGTGTTGTAAGGTTGTAATCATCTTGAACACACTGAGACAATAATGTAACAATTACAAAACAGACTTGCTACTATATATAGACCTAACATATGATGTCAGTTCACTAATACTTTAAAACAACATTAAAATGATCCGACCTCTTTTGGCCATGTCCACCGCAGTCTCTTTACCGATCCCAGTGTTGGCTCCCGTTATCAGGACAGTTTTGCCGTCCAAGCGCGCTTTGCTGCGGCAGACTCCACCACCCATCCATCTCCGCAGGGCAAAGAGACCGACACCTACCGGTACAGGTGCAACATTACTCCGACATCATTACCTCACCTCTAACCTACTCTCATTACGTCGGTACCTCTGATAAGCAAAGGCAAAGGTTATCCAAAACACATGCAAGAGGCTTACAGATATATCAATAAGATAATATAGCGTATAAAATCTTAATGTATCGTTATTTCATTATATTAAATAAAGCAGGTTTCCCACATCTTTCAATCAATAAAATCCCATTACTTTTTATTTACCTTTTACATAACTTGCAAAAACCAGCCGTTCATGATTACTGGAATTTTTTTAAATCATTTAACATATGTTGCACGCACTAAAAACAACTGACGTATTCACAATCTATTTATGAAATCCTTTTTTAAAATTTTAAAAGTGCCTCATATTTACATATGTTTCGTTGCCGAGGGAACCCTGATTATTCTGGGAAGCCATTATTTTATCGAACCAGTTAGAAACATGCAAACTATGATTTAACTTTTGCCTACCCGTAACCAGGACAGCTGTGACGCCTGTAGGGTGCTCTTCCACAAACTCTTTCGCTGCCTTTGTGTATTCCTGCATTATCACACCTGGTAGATTCACCTTCAACTACGACATCCGCAGTCCAGCTCCTTCTGCAGACATACAGATCACCGCCCCCAAACTACACAGGAACTCCGGAGTAAACCATAGGAGTAAACACAGTGAACTCACGTACTAGAGTCTCGAATTTCAAAACAAGAGTCCAACAATAGTTTCATAATAAATTTGAAATAATTAGTGGTGCTGGCTTACAGTCTGATTTAAGCCTGGTGGACGATAAAACGGCGAAAAAATACACTTCGATTAACATGGGTGCTCTTGCCTTATCAGATAGATTGGTGGGTAGAAAAAAGATACAGTCAACTTAATCAAAGTAAATATTTCCCATTTTTTTCTCACACAGGATAAATGGGCCTTTATACATGAAAATATAGAACTTTATTAATTTTAAATGAATCATATTTGCAGGTCCTTGTGTATCTTATTTGTGATTGTTCTGTGCCCTGTGGTGTGTTTGTTTTCTTTTTTTTCATGTCTACTGCTACCTCTTTCATGGAGGTGATTGGGTTCACCTGTTGCTGATTTGCTGCCCATTCACCTCGGCTCCACTGATTGGTTGCAGCTAGGAGAAAGCCATTATATAAAGCCAGCACTGCCTCACAGCGAGCTGAGAGGGATGCAGATGGTAATAGAGTATTGCAGACATGATGTGTTTTTGTAGGCCATCCTGGAAGTTAGCGGTGCATGGGGTTCCCTCGATCGAAAGCCTATGCATTTTTCCCATAGACCTTTGGAAAATTGCAAAAAATAAGCTCTGTGTTTAACAATGGGTTATGACACTTATTTGTTTTGTCTATCAAGATAATCTTTACAAGTTAACACAACATTTATACATTTTGAAGCCTAAATAAAGTCGTCAGATATAAAAAGCTAAGAGTAGGCTATAAACGGACTACAGCACACCATGGTTGCGGATCAACTTCACCATCACCAAGCTTCCTCAAACATTATTTAAAAAAACAACTTTATTTAAAAACATGCTCGCTGATTATGATCTGCGCTCTGTATGAATACATATCCACTTTTTCATGAGAAATGCTGTCCAAGTGTCCTGTTTGTCATGATGACGTCTAAAGTCCCCACCAAAGGAAGTAGACCCTTTTAGCAATTTTTTGTTTTTAAGACACAAAGGTTTAAAAAAATCACAAGCGGGTTATAACTGGTGTGTTTTATGTCAAAGATCAAAACGTGAAAATATTTGGAGGCTTTGTTAACCACAGACCTTATTTCAGGCGATTTAGCAAAAACCCATTGACTTCGGGGCGATGGAACCGGAAGTCCTAAAATGCGAACTCGCTTCTGGGTTTTGCCTACAATAACACGTCATCCCTGAGGTACTCTATTTGCCATGTTTTTTTTTGGCGTGCACGCTCCCTAGATAACTTTGTGTTCTGTTGGTGCCACATGTTAACTGTTGGTCCTACTGTGAATTTAGTTGAAGACTTATAGATTTGTTCAGAATTTAAGAGTTTTGTAAGGAAACCTGTGCCTGCTTTTCTATTGGTTATATGTGTAGTCAGGGAGGTAGAGAAGTTCATCTGTAATTTTATTTTTATGTACAGGTCCTTCTCAAAAAATTTGCATATTGTGATAAAGTTCATTATTTTCCATGATGTAATGATAAAAATTAAACTTTCATATATTTTAGATTCATTGCACACCAACTGAAATATTTCAGGTCTTTTATTGTTTTAATACTGATGATTTTGGCATACAGCTCATGAAAACCCAAAATTCCTATCTCAAAAAATGAGCATATCATGAAAAGGTTCTCTAAACGAGCTATTAACCTAATCATCTGAATCAACTAATTAACTCTAAACACCTGCAAAAGATTCCTGAGGCTTTTAAAAACTCCGAGCCTGGTTCATTACTCAAAACTGCAATCATGGGTAAGACTGCCGACCTGACTGCTGTCCAGAAGGCCATCATTGACACCCTCAAGCGAGAGGGTAAGACACA
>RJVU01061675.1:3995840-4007010 GCA_003731715.1 Anabarilius grahami | reverse complement strand
TAGATCATGTCTGTTACATATTTTTGACTATAACTGAAAAATCAACTTAACGTGCAATTCAATAGCTATTTTATAGACATGTTTCATTTTCCTCAAATATTTGTACTCTTTTTTTTCTTTTTTTTCATACCTCACCCCATGTAGTTAAAATTATGATTTGTTAATTCATTGATTATTATGTCATTAGTATCTTAAATTGTGTTGTTTATATTCCTGCCTTATGTAAATTGAAAAATTAAAAGCTTTAAAAGTTTGGGATTGATTTTATGAGTCATCTTAATATCATATAAACACATATTAAAGCGATAGTTAAGAAGATGCCAACTTGATACCAAAAATGATTCTTTCACCACCAGGGGATACGTTTATATTTTTATTTATTTATTTGTTATGGGAAAAACAGTGACTTTGTTACAAAAAAAAAAAAGGCCTACTTATTGATGTGAATTTTATCAGGGAATAGGCTACTTATTTGGCACAAGAAATACCCTCTTAACTGTGTGGATATAATAGTAGATGTAAACAATAATGTAAAATACATTTTCTTAGACAGAAACTCAAGTTATTATAGCATTCTTTCTTAGATTTTCAATAAGTGTTAATGACACTCCATCATCTACACAGTTATGAACATCGATTCTCACTGCCTTTCAGTTTATGAATACATTTCGCCTCAGCCCTCCCTTGAAATAATGCATGAATATGGATGGGCTGTTGTGCCTGAGTCTGTTCAGTGCATTGGACTACCTCCAACGTTGGCATAAAACCACCAACGGCAGAGAAGACCACACCGTCCAGTCCGAAGGACAATGATGGGGAGGAATGACTCAAAAGGGCTTCTGATCACCGAGAAGGGTCTGTCTAGCATGTCTGCAGTGAATGACATGTTGCGCTCGTCCTAAACGCTCGTGCGTCTTTACTGACTGGCCAATATGTTGAGTCGACTGATGAGTGGCAGCGATCGGACTCTTGACAGGGAATTCAACTGTACAGTGCGACTGCTGGACGACTCGGAATACACTTGCACGGTTCAGGTCAGTATTAACATGTTTTCATCATCACAAGCGGGTGATCCCCATCACCGACACACGTGTCTTAATGCTCGTGCTGCCGATGCTGCGCATTCAAGCGGGAAAATCCGCGAGCATCTGTACGAATCTGGACACTGCACAAGGGCTGCAATGCGTAATGGCTAATTAATGTATTACGAAATTTCCTTGATGAATGAATCAGCGCTAGTTTTGGTGACCCGTCTGTTTCCTTTAGAGAGCAGCGGGTCACCTGTCATGTATAGTGCCTGCCGCCAGCCCGAGAGACCTGAGTCACATTCAGTGGGAAGAGGCACTAGTGGAAAGGTTTCATATATTAAATCGGCTCTCGGGGGGAACTATCCAAGATAACAGCTGCTGAAAAATTGTTGTCGCCTGCGTGCAACACTGTAATGGTGATTCAGTAGCTTCTTGTTTGGCCAAACATATTACAAGCCACACTGTCGTGCAATTCAGCTATGTTTCTAGACAAATTCCCAGACTGTTTCAATAAACTGTCTTCTTGATGCATTTAGAGAGATGATTTGTTTGTTGTGTAAGGCAAGCCTGAATGGAGATTAATTGATTTAATTAATTAAACTGGGCCATTAATGTCTTTTTACTGAGTGGTATATGCATTGCTTCATCATTGTATTAAGTGAATAATTGAAAACAAAGTTTGGGATTGTTATAATGAGTCATCTTTATCATATTATCATAACAAAACCATTGGCTGGGAAGAGATGCTAAGTTGCCAAGAAGAGCAGTGATTTTGACTTTTTTTTTTTGTACATGCAGAGGAGCTTGAAAAGCTAGTGCAATGAAAATGTCTCAGGTGCAATGAAAGTGTTAGGTATATTTTTATTAATGAGTTTCCTCCTGGGCTGAACTAATCGCAGATGTTCAGAATCAACAACAGTTGCTGAAAAATTGCAGTAGCTATATGTGATACTTTGGTGTTACAGCTGCTCTGGCTATAAAAGTGAAGACCTATACATTTTCAGTGACAGATATTTTGAAGTTCTGTTTGACAAAGAGGTCAACACAATTGACATTGCATTTTGGGCTAAATGCTTAAAAATTAAGTTACTTGTATGGTCATGTGTCTGAAATGGGGTTAGGGTAAGAGTTAGGGTGGGACAGTTTACCATGACACATGAGCAAGTTACTGAAGGATTTTGTTTGATTAAATTCAGAGCTCAGCTGAGGCAGAATTCTTAAACACTGGAACAAAATATATCCTAAGTTTATGGATTTGGAATAGGATAAGTGTTCTGTTTATAAGTTATATACACAGGATTTGACAACCACAAAACCAGTCTTAAGTCGCACGGGTATATTTGTAGCAATAGCCAACAATACATTGTATGGGTCAAAAATTATCGATTTTTCTTTTATGCAAAAAATCATTAAGATATTAAAGGGTTAGTTCACCTAAAATTGAAAATTCGGTTATTAATTACTCACCCTCATGTCGTTCTACACCCGTAAGACCTTCATTCATCTTCAGAACACAAATTAAGATATTTTTGATAAAATCTGATTGCTCAGTGAGGCCTGCATTGCCAGCAAGATCATTTCCTTTTTCAACGTTTAGAAAGCTACTAAAAACATATTTTAAACAGTTCATGTGAGTACAATGGTTCAACCTTAATATTATAAAGCGATGAGAATACTTTTTGTGCACCAAAAAAACTAAATAACGACTTCATTCAACAATATCTAGTGATGGGCGATTTCAAAACTGCTTCATGAAGCTTCAAAGCTTTAAAAATCTTTTGTTTCAAATCAGTGGTTCGGAACGCAAAAAATCACGTGATTTCAGTAAACGAGGCTTTGTTACATCATAAGTGTTCTGAAATTTCAATGGTTCACGTGACTTTGGCAGTTTGATACATGCTCCGAACCACTGATTCGAAACAAAAGATTTGTAAAGCTTCGCAACTTCATTTAGACAACTTTAAAGGCGATTTTCTCAATTTTTTTTTTTTTTTGCACCCTCAGATTCCAGATTTTCAAATAGTTGTATCTCAGCCAAATATTGTCCTATCCTAACAAACATCAATGGAAAGCTTATTTATTTAGCTTCCAGATGATGTATAAATCTCAATAAAAAAAAATAAATTACCCTTATGACTGGTTTTGTGCTCCAGGGTCACATATGAAACATTAACTCTTGGAATAGTGTATTAGGTAGTGGTTGTCATTCATGGTACTAGTTGTGTGAGGTCATGTTTGTCATATGTCTGGGAATATCAGCCTCAGATTGTGACATTCCATTGTCCTTGGAATTCTGTGTGATGCTGTGGTCTCCATGGCAACAGGCCGATTCTATCATCGGTTCCCAGCTGCTCCTGCTCACGTCAGACAGGATATGAGCACACGTGTGCAAACGCACATACTCCTCTGTTACACAGGATTCACTCAAACATGGCAGGTGTACATTGCAAACAGAGACAGTTCTCTCCTGTCCTTTCCTCCCCTGTCACACTTGGGATCGTCCTCTGTAATTGATTGATCAGGACAGTGGAGTTTGGTTTGTGATGAAATGCTTATTAGTGAAATATGGCCTCTCTCTTTTGAGAGACTGCTGACTGGGCTTGGCTCCTGGCAGTCACATATCAAGAGACCAGATATTTGAGACACTCACACATATACCTTCATTACAGAGCTCACCTTTGTGTAGGTCAGCGGTTGCCTCTCAGCTATATTTGACTGCTTATTGTTTGGCCACACCTACTACACGCCTGTCAAATGCCAACTATTCAGATGATTAAATTATAATATGTTATATAATTTGTTCACTGTACCGTTCTTGACTTATGATATCTGGGCTGCATTGTTCTAATTAGCATTTCAGAATCATAATTAACTTGATATGAAAGTACCAGTTGTTGAAGGCATGTCCTCAGGAAGGCACATCTTACTCAGACTGCAGTGTTTAATTGCTTCTTTTTCTTCATATCTCACAGTAGCATGCATGAACATGAGTCATTGTGATTTGCAGTTGTTTTCACGGGGGTGGCATCTCTTTTTCTCTATAACACAAATGATCAATAATTTTTTATGAAGTCCTTTGTAGAATGAAAACAATGGTATTGTATTTTTCTGTTCCCTTTCTTTCAGATGGTGTTGTATTTCATGGGGAAAAGGGTGAAAAGATGCAAAGATTGTGGTGTATAAAGTCTGTGTTTTTTGAGTGATTAGATGAAGGGTTATTGATTACAGGACTTGTGTCACTCTTTATCTCTAGATATCAGCAGACCCTCATTTTCATTCAACACAGAACCAGGCAGTTATCAATGAAGTGCACAACTTCTCTCAGAACCAGGATATTTCTTTTCCACAATACATATGTTACACATATTTAAGAGTGTGCTTATATCAGATTATCAGATGTCAAGCACTTATGTGGACCATTTGCCTGGTTCAGCACATGCAAGTACAGTATGACACATGGGTGGCAAAACACCTGGAGATATTATACACAGCAACAGCAGCAAGATGATATAAGGGAAGAATTTTGTTTGTTTTTTATAAGTGTGCTCATGATTGTAAGGGAGGCAGAGTTCATGCCAGAAACTACAAGTAATGTCTGACACTAGTCATCTCAGTATGTTCTCAGATCTCCATTCACTCGAGATTAAATATTCGAATCAGCTCCATATCCGCCACACAAACAAACAATATTAATAAATTATGCCTTTCAGGTCATGAGAAGGGAAACCTAGTGAGGGGTAAAAGTGTGATTTGTGTAACTGTACGTGTGTGTTTGTGCATGAGAGAGAAAAAGAAAGAGACATATAAATGGTTCATATGGTTCTCTTGATAAAAAAGCAGGTCCGTTGCATAAACTGCTAAAACTAGTCTTACAAGTCATCACAATTTTTTTCTTTTCTTTAAGACTGTTCATAACTTTTTCAAATCAGTTACAAAATGTAGATTGGTCTAATTTGATACCAAAAAGTAAGACTTATTGCCCCTTGACTAACTGCTAGTTGGTCATAGTACTTAACATAATGGCTATGTTTATGAAACTGGCTGAGGTTATTGCTTATTTGCTACTAAACAGTGCATATACTTTTGAAGAACAAAATGTGTTCATGTGTATCGTGGAAAAGAAATATCCTGGTTCTAAGTGAAGTTGTGGGCTTTATGATAAATGTTTTGGTTTGTACATATTAAAAAAAAAATGTATCTGTATATTTTATATATATATATATATATACATATACACAGTACTGTGCAATTGTGCAAAATCTTAGGCCACCACCAGCTTTGTTGTTTTAGCAATGTATAATATATTTTTCAACAAAAATATTTTTCAGTCTCTTTATTATGATACAAACAGAAAATACAGGAAATATGTACACAAAATGTAAAAAAAAAAAAAACTGATCAAAATTGTTTCTTTAAGCAAAAATCAGTATTTAACCTCCTGGGGCCTCATTTATAAAATGTTGTGCAGAAACTGTCCTACACTCTAAAAAATGCTGGGTTAAAAACAACCCAAGTTGGGTTGAAAATGGACAAACCCAGCGATTGGGTTGTTTTAACCCAGCGGTTGGGTTAAATGTTTGCCAAACCTGCTGGGTAGTTTTATTTAACCCAAAAATTGTTTAAAAATTACTGTATTTCTTGCTTAAAATGAACCCATAATATGTTAAATTAATATTTATTAATATGTTTAATAAACAAACATTTGAATAATACTTAAACAATAAACATTTATTAAATTGCTTATTCATAAATGCTCATCTTTTGATTATTATTGTTGCCTATAGTAATTATGTGTCTGATTTTTAATTTCCAACCTATTTTGGGTTCATTTTAAGCCAGCCGTACAGTGATTTTTAAACAATATTTGGGTTAAATAAAACTACCCAGCACGTTGGGCAAACATTTAACCCAACCGCTGGGTCAAAACAACCCAATCGCTGGGTTTGTCCATTTTCAACCCAACTTGGGTTGTTTTTAACCCAGCATTTTTTAGAGTGTAAAATTGAACTTACGATCATTTCTCTGATGTGCGTACGTGTGATAGAATGAACGTACACACAGAAAACAAGCGTACGCCTCTCTTTCAGATGTGAAATGGTTTCAGTTCTCCGCGTTTTAAACGACACCTAATTAATGTCATTTACATTTAAAAGATCACCAATCATCGTCCAAATCCTTGGCGAGCTGCAAGAATAGCTTAGATTTCCAAAAACCAGCAGTAATCTGACCCGGAAATGTGTGTAGGCTACGTCTGCCACGTCTGCCTGACGTGGCTAAGCAGTTTTCCACGTCAAATATGAGCGTTGGCATGGATTTAAGCGTACGCACACTCTAAGATCAAATCTGTGCGTACGCACGCTTTATAAATGAGGCCCCTTGCATTTTCTCAAAAATAAAACTCTCTCATCCTTTTCCGTTCCATTTAGGTTGAAGAGAGCCAGGTTCCTGCTATTGCTCAAGTGTAAGTGGAGGTCACTAAATACTTGCCATTTTAGCCTATAAATGCTGTTTTTTCCCCCCAGATTTTTTAATACTGCATACTACAAATTTACTGTATTTTGTGGTTATATTCTAATAAAGAGACTGAGAAATAATTTTGGTCATTATATTATTGCTAATACAACATCTAATGGTGGCGTAAGACTTTTGCACAGTACTATCTATCTATCTATCTATCTATCTATCTATCTATCTATCTATCTATCTATCTATTATATTATGACTTGGGAATGTTATTGGAAATGTAATTTTTTTCTCTCCTTAATAGTCCATCAGTTGTTGTGCTGAAGAGTAATAAGAAGAAGAGTGGAAGGCTTTTTATAAACTCAACTAACTGTGTAATTTGTAACATGACCGTAGGGTATGGCTAGTTCCCCTGCCTCATCGGATCAAACTCCACAGTCAGTCATTCTAAATATTCTAAATCAACACATGACCATGAACAATAGAAAGAACTGAATAGAAATTTCATAGTGGCATTGATATGATGTGCAGAATGAAAAAGATCTTTATTTTTATTTTGGTTTCTCTAAAAGTATCTGACGCAAATTCCTGTTCCTCAAATAGTAGAGAATGATGATAGCAACACCAGAGTCATGGGTTCAATTCCCAGGGAATCCATGATATGATAAAATGTTAAATTATTCATTAAATTGAATAAAAGTGTCTGATAAATTAATAATGTAAATTCACCTACTTATTGAAATCACTTGTCTTATATGACTTGAATGGTTACAATATAAGGATGTACCAGCAGCATGCCAGTCATCTCTTTGACTGTCAGACAATGTCAAGGTATTATTTGTGTGCCTACTTTCATTTTCCAAGTCCTCTTCTCACACTCCCTGCAGCAGTGACACTACATGTCTTTCTGACTTTGTTCCTGACTTGAGCTAATGTTACCAGACAAACAACAAACCAAGAACTAGATAATCTGGATCTCTGGTCTCCCGCAATTTAGTGTGCTTGCCAGTATGTTGAAATGTAAAAGGATAACGTTATAGCTGTCACAGTCACGTTCAGTTTGTTTTGGTTTTCATGGACGTTTGTTTTCATTCATCATGCGTTTCTTTGTTCTAGTTTACCGCCAATCATTTGTTACATGGACACTAACACACTCATCACAGCTGTTCGTCTTTTAGTTAATCATCTCTGTGTATTTAAGTTCCTGCCTGTGTTCTGTTCGGTGTCTGGTCACTTTTACGTTTACTGTGTGTTACTCTGCTCTTTTGGATTATTAAACTTTATGTTGGAACTTTACTCCTCTGCACATCAGTGTAACAATAGGTCACTCACTGCTATTTATTCATTCATTTATTTTTTGTTATAAAAAACATAGCTGTTATATATTCTGTGTATAATAGTTGTTTGCTCAGGTTCTCAGCTCATTATTGAATTCTTGCCACTATTTTGCTCCTGCTCAAATGCTGCCTGTAAGATGAATCTCATTGTACTTGGTTACTTCAAAGCAATTAAGTGTTTGTATTAATTAATTTTATATAAATAAATATAAGGGCACTAATTTCTTGTTCATGTTAGGCCAATATGGCAGTCACATTTGACTGAAATTGTCGGTTTCCAGGTTTCCTGTAAAATAAAACATTTTTTATTTAAGCTACTGATATAACTGGATTCATCTCATATGGCTGTGCATATTTTGAAATATATGTTCATTACGCTTTATTTCAGTCATCATTTACTTGCCTAAGTAAATGATGACTGATTAACTTACCCTCATAGCATTCCAAACCCTTTTGGCTTGCTTTCTTCTGGAAAAAAAGAGAACATAAAAAAAAAAAAGTTTAGCATAATGTTGATGTTGTTGCTCTTTTCCATAAAATAAAAGCAGTCCGTGAATACAGGTTATTAAACTCCAAAAATTCAGGATTTAAAAAATCATATTTGCTCATTGCATAAAAATGCACAGCAAGGAATAAGACTTGTAGCAGCATTGACATTTTAAAACTTAATAGACTTCTCTGTAAGGTTACTTTTATGTGGTAGAATTGAAACTGATTTCTCATTTGATTCTAACCTTCTGCATGCTGGGGAAATAGGGGAATATGTTGCTGTAGAGTAAATCTTGGCCATATGCTGTTGGGTGTAGATCATTTTGTCACTCAGATCACTCAGTCCTAATTGCAAGATTTCAATACATGCTCCAGTGCAGCTGTCTAAATCATGATGTGGAAGGTTTGGGGTTTTGCATATAAAGAATTTAAAGTGTAAAGCAAGAGAGAGGGAACATTTTCATTAAGAAGTTCCGCTTACATTACTATTTTTAGTCGTCAAGAAGTAGCAAGCAAGCAATAACCAGAGTCTGTTTTTCACCAAGAGAACCATATGAACCATTTATATCCCTCACTCTTTCTCTCTCACATGTGCACACACACACAATTACACAAATCACACCTTTACCTCTCACTAGATTTCCCTCATCATGACTTGAAAGGCATAATTTATTAATATTGTTTGTGCTGCTGATATGGAGCTAATTCGAATATTTAATCTCGAGTGAATGGAGATCTGAGAACATACTGAGATGACTAGTGTCAGACATTACTTGTGGTTTCTGACATGAACTCTGCCTCCCTTCCAATCACGAGAAAACTAAATACTATACTTGGTTTATTTACCATCTTGCTGCTGTTGCTGTGTATAATATCTCCATGTTTTTCCACCCATGTGTTATACTGTACTTGCACGTGCTGAACCAGGCAAATACTAGCAAGTGCATTAGTGCTTATAATGCCTTATAAGCCAGTCTGCTACAGTAGTTCACATCTGTCTGTTTAGTCCTGAAAGCTGCTGTTGTGACCCTGATTCCTCGCCTTCCTGAACTGCTTTTTGCAGGTAATGATTATTTTAAAATCTGACTTTCCTCTATCACACAGCTCTAAAGCTTTCTAAGATGCCTTCAAAGTGCCTTGTGATTGTTAATATTTGATTGAGCTCTGATGTCTCCAGAGAGATTCTGAAATATTAAGCTCTCTCTGGAGGAAGAGACATAATGCTTGAACTTAAACAGAAGACAGACCAAATGCTTACACCCTCTCTCCTTAATTGTCCTCTGACTGCCACTGAAATTATTGCCACAATCAGGGCTTGATCTAAAAACTTTTTACCACAGTAACAAAATACCTCATTCTGCAATGGTGTTTAGAGATGCATTCCCATAACAGCAAGATTGCCTTAATTAACACAACAATCCCAATACAGCGGCTGTCGTTTTGACTATATCAGTGTTTAAAACCCCTTTAAAGTGTCTATATCAGTTGTACCTTTTAAAAAGGTTCTAAAATGTACCATTTCAGGACTAATATGTACACTCTTGGTACCAATATGTATTGAGGTACTGATGAAAGGGTACCACCCCAGTGACAGCTTTTGTACCCTTTTTTTCTGAGAGTGAATAAACTTTATTTTTGTTTTTGCCAAAATGAAAAGTTTAATTTTGGTTTTGGTGAAAAATTCATTTCAGTGTAAATTTGACCTATTTACAAATACTATTTTTTATTTTAGCCTACTGGAAGTTCATTAAATTCAGTCACAATGTGCACACATTCACTCTTAATCTTATGCCTATTATGATGCAAACAGCTCCTATAATTTTTCACTCACATTCTTGTCATGATTCATGAATTCCGTAAATTATATTGTGAAATTTGATTTAAAAAAAAAGTTGAGTAGTTTACATTACTGGGTATTACTGTCCATTTAACATTTCTGGTCATTTAACATTTCTATCGTAGTAGTTGTCCAATATTATATGTTTAGCTGCTTTATATCTAACCTCATACTCAATTGGTGTTTTGTCGAAGTCTGTCACCTTATTTCCTCATGTTTCCCCTTAGGTTACTGTTGGTTAGGGTTTGACAGTTCATAGGAAAGATAGGGGTCACTATTTGACACAACACTGGATTTGATATATCTAAAGCTGTTCACATCAAACCAAAATGTTTTTCAGTTTTTAAAACATAGGAGATTAGAAATCACCAGTGTGAATTTGGGTAACATTAAAGCCATTATGTGTGGACTTCGGTGACCTGTTATGCTGCTTTGTCGGATTTGGTGACCCTGCTGTAAACCTGTAGCTGTTCACATCAAGAAAAACTGCTTTCTTTAAAATACAGGAATTTAGACACCACTAGAGAAAATTTGAGTAACATTAGAGCCATTACATGTAAAATAGAGGAGGTAACGGATTTCTGTAACCTTTAATGCTGTTGTCGGATTTGGCGACCCTGCTGCATATCTGCAGCTGTTCACATCAGGCAAAAATATTTCCAGGATATTAATTACAGTAGGTTAGTCACCACCAGAGTGAATTTGGGTTACATTAAAGCCATTATGTATTGAATACAGAGGGGTAACAGATTTAGGTAACCTCTAATGCTGTGTTGTCAGATTTGGCGACCCTGAGAATATCTGCAGCTGTTTACATCAGAGATCAGACCAAAACACTTTCTAGGATATAAAATACACAAGGTTAGACATCACCAGAGAGAATCTGAGTACATTTAAAGCCATAATGTTTTAAATAGAGGGGGGTTGCAGATTTTTAGTAACCTGTTATGCTGCGTTGTTGGAACAGAGCAGGATTTAAAAAAGTTTAGACATCACCAAAATGAATTTTAAGAATA
>RJVU01061675.1:3952944-3995828 GCA_003731715.1 Anabarilius grahami | reverse complement strand
CTGTCTATAATAATAATAATAATAATAATAGTCATAAGAATATATATATATATATATACACACACACAGTGCTCAGCATAAATGAGTACACCCCCTTTGAAAAGTAACATTTTAAAAAATCTCAATGAACACGAAAATAATTTCCAAAATGTTGACAAGACTAAGTTTAATGTAACATCTGTTTAACTTATAACATGAAAGTAAGGTTAATAATATAACTTAGATTACACATTTTTCAATTTTACTCAAATTAGGGTGATGCAAAAATGAGTACACCCCACAACAAAAACTACTACATCTAGTACTTTGTATGGCCATGATTTTTAATGACAGCACTAAGTCTTCTAGGCATGGAATGAACAAGTTGGCGATATTTTGCAACATCTATCTTTTTCCATTCTTCAAGAATGACCTCTTTTAGAGACTGGATGCTGGATGGAGAGTGATGCTCAACTTGTCTCTTCAGAATTCCCCATAGGTGTTCGATTGGGTTCAGATCAGGAGCCACTGAATCACTTTCACCCTGTTCTTCTTTAGAAATCCAACAGTGGCCTTAGATGTGTGTTTAGGATCATTGTCATGTTGGAAAAGTGCACGACGACCAAGGGCACGGAGTGATGGTAGCATCTTCTCTTTCAGTATAGAGCAGTACATCTGTGAATTCATGATGCCATCAAAATTTTTGTACCACTTTTGCTACAGTATTCTGACTGATAAGTAAAGCTTTGCTGATCCTCTTGTAGCCTTCACCTTTCTGGTGTAAAGAAATAATTTTTCTTTCTGACATTTCTCTTCCATGTGGTGCCATTGCTGACAGCATGAAATGGGGAAGGGGTTTTAACACCCTTTTATAGTCAACTGTCTGCTGGACACCTGTGTAATGAATAATTAGACTCACCTGTGGTTGAATTCTTGTTAAATTAGACATTTGTAGTCTAAAATTTAGCTTTGCTCCAGAGACTTTCAGTGGGGTGTACTTATTCACCCTAATTTGAGTAAAACTGAAAATGTTGTTCTCCAAGTTATATTATTAATCTTACTTTCATGTTAAAAGTTAAACAGATGTTATATAAAACTTAGTTCTATCAGGACCACTATCGTCAAATATGATTGATAACTGCATAGAGTTTGTATTGGCGGTATGGTTCTGTTCTGGGCAGCCTAGAATGCATAAGAGCAGGGAGAGCAGCAATAACCCCCTTAGGGTAAACCAAACAGAATCAATATATGCAGATATAATTAATGTCAATAATTTAACATATTTCAAGAATTAGTTTGATTCAGGGGAATCATAAGGCCAATCCTGACTGAAGAGAGGAGGAGCTGGGGATAGAGGAGAGTATTAAGCTCCTGAGAATGCAATAGCTGCTGATAATACTGAAGAGCTTATATATGGGTGCAGTTATAGGCGTCGTATTCCTATAGGTAGACGTGAGTCACCTGGGAGTCAGCTGATGCGAGCTTGACTGACGTGACCTGCCAGAACTGACGCTAATGCTGGATTCTTGTCAACGTTTTGGAAATTGTTTTTGTGTTCATTGAGATATTGTTTAAAATGTTACTTTTCAAAGGGGGTGTACTCATTTATGCTGAGCACTGTATATACACACACACATGTAAAATAAGTGAGAGCTGATTAAAAAAGCATAGCAGGTGCAGCAAAGGTTGACCACCATAGATGGAAGTTTGGAAAAATTACTCTATAAAACGGCTGTTCAAGTCCTACAATTTCTGTATTCCTGTTTCTAAACATTACACAATTAAGAAAGAGCCATACTGACACTAAATGGCATGTCAGCAACAGTGTTGGGGAAACTTACTTTTGAAAGTAACGTGTTACAGTATTGTGTTGCTCCCTAAAAATGTAACTGTGATACTTTTTATAGAAAGTTAAAGGGTTAGTTCACCCAAAAATGAAAAATCTGTCATTTATTACTCACCCCTGTGTCGTTCCACATCCGTAAGACTTTTGTTCATCTTCGGAACACAAATTAAGATCTTTTTGATGAAGGCTGAGAGGTTTCTGTCCCTCTATAGAGATCCTACACAGCTACCACCTTCAAGGTCCACAAAGGTAGGAATGACATCATTAAAGTACTTCATGTGAGGTTTAACCTCAATTTTATGAAGCGACGTGAGTGCTTTGTTTGCGCAAAAAACAACAACATAATTTACCACTTTACTTACAAAAATATTGAGCTGCAACGCATTCACGAGAGCTTCACGACGCATGCGTGTTATGTTCAGACTCGCATGTCAACTCAACTCACATGCGCGAGTGTTCACGAGATCATCATGACTCATGCGTGTTGTGTTCACACGAGAGTTGGCATTGTTGCGTGAGCACGCTTTGGATAATATTATTTTGTAAATAAAGTGGTCAATTATGGTTTTTTTTTTGCACAAACGAAGCACTGACTCCACTTCATAAAATTGAGTTTAAGCTACGGGAGTCACATGGAGCACTTTAATAATGTCTTTCCTACTTTTCTGGACGAAGATCTTACGGATGTGGAATGACACAAGGGTGAGTAATAAATTACAGAATTTTCATTTTGGGGTGAACTAACCCTTTAAGTTGCACGTTACTTTTGCATTACTTTTTCCCACCTGGGCTGGACTTGGGCCCTGTCACAAATAGTCTGCTGTGGAGCTCACTTCAGTGCAGGCTCAGCAAAAGTGTGCATTGAGGGCGCATATATAGACCTCAAAGGGGGTACTTGCGAGCACCTTTTGAAACCTAAATGACAAATGGGACACCCTATGCCTATGCCTATGGTCTCATGGACTCAACGGACACGAGTACACGGCAGCCATTGTAAGTCCACAAGACCGTAAATGCATATGAAGTGTGCCATTTGGGACAGGGCCTCTGTAGGGTGTTATAACAAAAAAACCAATAGTTCCATTTTTGGCAAATGTCGAAGCAAAAAAAACAAACAAAAAAACAACAACAACAAAACGAGAAACATAAATGTGATGTTTAACTAAAGTCATATTTGCTTATTAGTATGGCTGAATAGGATCATCGAATTACAGCAGCATTGACATTGGTTAATAAATTGAGATTAAATACATAAATTATGTATTATTCAACATTTTAATTATTTCAGGTTTGCTTAATAGTTTTCATTTCACTGTTTTAGTTCTTTTTGAGGAATACTGTCCCTGTTTTTGTGCAAGTGAGATGAATAAATTAATGTTTACATTTAATCTAGAACTACAATAACCATCATGTTTACACAGTGCACACAAATCCTATGTACTTGCTCCCGATTTCTCTCAACATGGGGACAGGAGAAGTGTCAGTCAATAAATGGGAAAACAAAGTAAAGTGTTACTTATTTGAAAAAGTAACAGATATTTTGTTGTAAATTTAAAAGTAATGTGTTACTTTCCTTGTTATTTGAAAAAGTTATCTGATTACGTAACTCACGTTACTTGTAATGCGTTAACCCCAACACTGGTCAGCAAAAGGAAGTTGAGTGATGTCCAAAATACTGTTTGGACATCACTGAACTGATTTGATCCAATATGATCCCAAGGACTGTGTCGCATTGATTCCTTTGTCTCTCTGTTCCAGAGGGATGCAAAAGGTCAATGGCTGTTTGAGCAGGTCTGCCATCATCTAAACTTGCTGGAGAAAGACTACTTTGGCATCAGATTTGTGGACCCAGACAAGCAACGAGTGAGTTCCTATAGTATAAAAGTTGTTAGTAGTGTACTAAGATTGTGGAAAGTGGTTATTTTTGTATATTTTGATTGAGATTGGAGATGATAGTTAGGGCATACCTTAGTTAGGGTGGACACCATATTTAATTACAAAATTAAAAACAAGGCTGTGAGTAGACTTGCAGACAGCACAACCAGTTGACTGTATTCTTGTTCTCAGTCACAATTTAAATATGGTATCTACCCTGACTAATGCATATTCTAGTTCTGACTTGTTAATAACCATGCCTGATGAACGTATCAATGTTAATGTTTGTGCATGTGCATGAGCTTGAGCTTGAAGCAGGACACCCAATGATCACATGCTTATTCAGATGAAGAGCTGCAAGGGGTGATGCAATCGATATGTAATGTTGTGAACAGACATCAGCTGACAATACTGGTCATAACAATGTGTTAAACTGGAATTTCTATCTGCATTCTAGATATCATTTCTTTTTTATTTTGTTGTTTCAGCACTGGCTGGAGTTCAGCAAGCCAATTACCAAACAAATGAGATGTAAGTCATATTGTATGTGGAAAATCCTTCTTACACTGTGTGCATGTTGTGAAAAGAATAATCTTTGCATTCAAATATCCTTCTAAAAGGCAGAAAATGTATATTGTCTGGTTGATTACATCCACGTGGATATTTTGTGTCCTAGCTCAGCCACCCTACACTATGTGTTTGCGTGTTAAATTCTATCCTCCGGACCCTGCAGCTCTTAAAGAAGAGATCACTAGGTACTGCTCATTACCATTATTGTTCAAATTTGACATAGTTAAGCAATCTATGGGGAATTCTATTAGACAAGTTACAGAGTCTTACAATTCTCTGATGTATGTATGATTAACACACTGACAGTTCAATATGTGCTCTGCGTTGTTTTCAGATACCTTGTCTTCCTACAGATTAAAAGAGATTTGTATCATGGCCGACTCCTGTGCAAAAGTTCAGATGCTGCTACATTGGCCGCATTTATTCTGCAGGGTAACGGCAAACCACAGTCACAGGAGCCATTCTTTACAATATTTGTTGAATTATGGCATCTCAAGAGCTTTGTTATTTGAATGACATTACAGTAAGACAAGACTCTCAAAATGACACTGGTTTAGTTTTATTCTTTCTCAAATTTTTTAGCTGAGATTGGAGATTATGACCCGGGGAAGCATCCGGAAGGTTACAGCTCTAAGTTTCAGTTTTTTCCAAAGCATTCCGAGCGCCTGGAGCGCCGCATTGCTGAGATCCACAAATCCGAGCTGACGTAAGCTTACATTCAATTAGCTTGTCATATGCAGTATGTCACTCTTTTTAAAGGTGCGCTGGTTTTTATTGGAGAGATTAAATATATTTTATGAAATTTATGTCCCAGAACAAACACAGAATATTAATTAGTCTGTTAATTTCCTACAGAGGCCAGAGTCCTGAGACATCTGAAATGAATTTCTTAAGGAAAGCTCAGTCTCTAGAAACATATGGAGTAGATCCACACCCCTGCAAAGTCAGTATCAAAATCTATCAGCTGCTCATATACAGGAAATAATTTCACCACAAGTTTATGAACTGAAAGTCTGTTAATCATCATTTTTACATTCACAAAAAAAAGGGAAACCTTACAGTAATTGTTTGTTTTGTTTGACAGGATGTGTCTGGGAATGCTGCATTTCTTGCATTTACCCCTTTTGGCTTTGTGGTGCTGCAGGGGAACAGGAGGATTCATTTCCTCAAATGGTGAGAGGTGAAATTAATCTTGCATATCATTTTCATTTGCTTAGCAGTCAAGATCAAATGACTGTGTATATGAATAACTTTGACAGTATTTTGTCATATTGTACAGGAATGAGGTGACCAAACTAAAGTTCGAAGGAAAGACATTTCATATATATGCAACTCATCAAGAGGTAGGTGACTGCAAGGCAGCCCCAGGTTATGCAGAAGAACAAATGGTCAAAAGTAAGATGAATGCAGATTGATGCAGGACTTTATCAGGAAACCAACCTGTTCTGTTTAACTACTAAATAATTTCACTTACTGACCTCCTGTGACTTTTACTAAGGATCAGAAGATCATCTTGACTTACTTTGCTCCAACACCTGAGGCCTGCAAGCATTTATGGAAGTGTGGGGTGGAAAACCAAGCTTTCTACCAGTGAGTTGCATAACCTTTTTGACCTATCAGGCTGAAATTAAGCTCAAGCATGGAATGAGCATAAAAAGAGAAAGAGCAAGTAAGCAAGCATAAAACATCTTGCCTATTGTTTAATTTAGTTTAAACCAGTGGTTCTCAACCTAGGGTGCCGGGGCCCATTGTGGGGCCTTCGCAAACTTCTAAGGGGGCTACAGGATGACTTAAAATTAATTATCTAAAAAAAACTTAAAGGGAGTACTTCACTGCTGGCATAATGGGCTTTCTATAAAACTTGGCTGCCTCTGCAGTAGAAAGGCAGGAAAAAAAATCGGTGCTACCTGACTACAGAAAACAAAGAAAAAAGGCTGTTTATATGTCTTCTCTTTTGCCATATAGGTACACTGTAAACCCGAATAAGTTGGCAAAACTTTTCTAAATTAGCATAACAAAACAATCACTACTAAATCTCCCACTTAACATTAATCTTGCACAAAAAAACATTATATGACATTTACTCTCCCTTTCGAGTGCCATGGGCAAAGCATTCTGGGAAATAGAAATCCCAGCCAAGTTTCAGTTAAACTTAAGTTTGTCTAAATTAAAAGATATAAGTTCATAAAACAATGAAACTGTTCAGTTTACTTTAAATAAACTGTCAGTTCTGTGTACTTGAAAGAAAAAGGAAGTGCTAAATACTCATAAAAGTTAATTTGACTGAACTAATTTGTTTAATTTAAGTTTGTTAACTCAAACCAATTAAAAGTGATACAGAGGATCTTTTCGTCGACTGAGAACCCAAACACTGTTAGTGAGTTTTTTAAATGAGCGCATGCGTAAGAACAACCCCGCTCCTTCACAGCTCAGTTTGAGGGAACGCCTCCCAAAACTCGTGCAGGAGTATTGGAACACGAGTGTTTGTTTACCACCGGCCTTCGCTGTGTCGTGTTAGTGGATTCATTATGTCGGACTCACCGCAGGTAACTCATAATCTGCAGTTGTTACTCCTGTCTCCTGACAAAAACATTGCATGCGGCGCCTGTGGAGTGTGGAAAGTTACTGGAGCGCGCAGCCGCGCACGTCTCTCACAAGGAACGTCATGGCAGTGATTGACAAGCCAGAGGGCCAATCGTTTACACGATTGGCTGATGTTTTTAAGGCCCTACCTCGTGCACAGATGATGTATATTAATATTATTCCTTTCAGTGCACCTAATAAATAGTCTTTTATCAGTTAGTAAAGACAGTTTCAAGTAATATTGCAAAAATGTATAAAACAAAACATCCTCTTTAGCACCTTTAATTATTTGGAGCGTTAGGGTTTGAGTTTGCCCAGTGCATTATGGGTTTTGAATATTTCCTATAGGAAAACTTCAACACCCATAATGCACTGGGCATGTTGACGTCCAAGGCCACTCCCAGCTTGACCATTCAGATGGCGCCTTGCATTGGTAGGAATTACTTCCTAGCAAACTTTTAGTCATAATGGTGTCGACTTGTAATTCAAAGAGTAAACATATATTTGGTTTTACAATGAAGGATCCAGAGTGTTGTAGGCAGTGACTAATACAGGGGATCTCAACTCTGGCCCTTGAGGTCCACTTTCCTGCAGAGTTTAGCTCCAACCCTAATCAAACACACCTGGACAAGCTAATCAAGGACTTTAAGCATACTACACTGTGTTTACCTCCACTTTTAGACATACACTCGCAAACTTCCCTAAGCACTTCCCCTTCAACTTCAAGTGGGTGAGGGAAGTTTATTTGGACAGACCCTCGACCCTTCGATTTTTACAGACGGGAGCAAGCCTAATCAATATGTACACTTCAGGCAGATCCACAATGCAACGCGATTGTGAGGTTACAGTAGGTCACGCTTAATTTACCCAACCCACAGAACTCTAGTGTAGAATACTGTAGTTATTCTGTCATTTAAACGTATAATAATTGTAGCTCCCTTAAGCTGACTGTTTTTTTTTACACAGTTATAGATTATTGTATTGATATTTTCATTTGTGTAATTTTTAATAGTTAGTTTCAATAGCCCAAGCATGCAGGCCTACAGAATGGTGCATAAAACAAATTCATAGGAAAACTGTAAATAGTAAATCAGCTCCATTGCAGATACCAAGAGATCAAGGGCTTAATTGTCATAATTAGAGCATAAATACGAGGGGAAATATCTTAGACAGTATGGGGGATATTATGTTGGACAGTGGGGGTCCTTCAAGTCAAAAAGGTTGAAAACCACTGGTTTAGACAAAGTTACTTTCTTATTTATTTTTTAATCTATCTCTTTCCTTCTCTCCATTTCTTACAGGTTTGAGAAGTCAAGTCAAGTTCGCACTGTGTCCAGTAGTAATCTTTTCTTCAAAGGAAGCCGCTTTAGATATAGGTGAGCAGTGTCTGCTCTGGTGGTTATTAAGTGAATCCCATGAGTTTGTGAGCCCTGCTTAATTTAGCTTGTGTTGTGAATATATGCTTATTAATGGATTCGCTGTAAGCGACACTAATATTTTGGTTGCATAATGTCACTTAAAGTGGTAAAGTGGCCAAGGAAGTGATGGAACAGAGTGCCAAAATCAGACGAGAGCCTCCAGAGATCCACAGGTAAGTCTTGTCAACACTGACTTGTTTTCTTAACAGTTTTACTGTACTTGACAGTATGTCAATCACACGTCACATCTTTTTGTGGTTTTAGGGCTGGGATGGTCCCCAGTAGGAGTTGTCCCTCCATCACTCATGGTCCACGGCAGAGTAGCGTTCCCCGAACACGAAGGAGAGCAGTCCATATTTCCATCATGGAGGGTATGCCAATGTCCCTACAAGCATAGACACACACACACACACACACACACATTTGTTTCACTACATTAGTCAGAATATCTCAGAGACTTCCACTGATTTTTGTGAAACTTGTGAAAAACACTAGATTTAAATACAAACTGATTTAGCTGAATTATAAGCCTTTTTAACTAGTGAGGTTTGGCTCACAAGTCTGTGTTCAGCAGGCTTCACTATATTAATGAGGACATTTTTGAATAGTGAGGACATGTTGGACCTCTCAAGTATAATCACACACACACACTTACTTAAAGGGTTAGTTCATCCAAAAATGAAAATTCTGTCATTTATTACTTACCCTCATGCCCTTCCACACCCGTAAGACCTTCGTTCATCTTCAGAACACAAATTAAGATATTTTAGTTGAAATCCGATGGCTCCGTGAGGCCGCCATAGATCCATAAAGGTACTAAAAGGTACTAAAAACATATTTAAATCGGTTCATGTGAGTACAGTGGTTCAATATTAATATTATAAAGCGACGAGAATATTTTTGGAATCGGCCATCACTAAATAAGTCGTTATTTTGTTTTTGTTGGCGCTCCAAAAATATTCTCATCGCTTTATAATATTAATATTGAACCACTGTACTCACATGAACTGATTTAAATATGTTTTTAGTACCTTTATGGATCTTGAGAGAGGAAGTGTCATTGCTCCCTATGGAGGCCTCACGGAGCCATCGGATTTCAACTAAAATATCTTAATTTGTGTTCCGAAGATTAACGAAGGACTTACGGGTGTGGAACAGCCTGAGGGTAAGTAATAAATGACAGAATTTTCATTTTTGGGTGAACTAACCCTTTAAGCATATACTTCTGAGTTTAATGCAACTCAAGGCAACATCTGTTGGTCCATATGCACTGAAATGCTGCCATCTGGTGGTAAAGGGTTGTATCTCCTCTATAATAAAAAGCACCCTGGAGATTTGTTTGGTTTGGTTTATTCTTCCACTAGGATTCATGATTGTGTCCTTACTGGACCATAACTTGCTGTACGTTTTTAATGCCTCACCCTTTTTGCAAATTTTTAGTGTCAGCCACTAAAAACAAACAAACAAACAAAAAACTACAATTCACAATCCAGTTGTAAAATTACAATTCAGGGTGCAGTGTTTTTTAAAATATATAATTCAAATTAAAAAACATGTAGAGTTAGGCGAAAACCCACATAGAGCACACTACCATTCAAATGTGCGGTGTACGATTTCCTCAAGTTTTTGAAAGAAGTCTCTTATGCTTACCAAATCTGCATTTATTTGAAAATACAATATTATTACAATTGTAAAAAAGAACTAAACTTTCAGCAGCCATTACTCCAGTCTTCAGTGTCACATGATCCTTCATAAATCATTCTTATTTGCTGATTTGATGCTCAAGAAACATTTCTTATTATTATCAATGTTGAAAACAGTTGTGCTTCTATATATTTTAGTGTAAACTGTAATTTTTTTCAGGTTTCTTTTGATGAACAGATAGTTTAAAGAGAACAGCATTTATTTAAAATGGACATTTTTTTGTAACAATGTAAATGTACTGTCACTTTTGATCAGTTTAATGTGTCCTTGCATAAAAGTATTAATTTCTTACTGACCCAAAACTTTTGAACGTTAGTGTGCATAGTCATGATTACAAACCGTGAAGCTGGGAAGATAACAAAAGTGTGCTCTAGAGAGGGATATGAATATGAACCACACTCCATCTCTCTCTTTTGCTCTATATGTAACATGAGAGCTGTTCTCATTGTGCACAATGTGACCAGACGTTCACCTGTTCCAGTCACTTTACTGCACTGCCAAATGCCATCATGGTTGTGTTTGTCTGTGTGTGAGGGTACAAGTGTTCATTATATTTTGAGTTTAAGGTTAGTTTTGTTCTAGTACCTGCTCTGTACTTAAACAATAAAAGTCTAGTACTTTAGTGAAATAGTGTGCTTGGAAAAACACCACGTATCAAAATAATTCACTATACTAAAGCAGTAAGTAAATACTAACAGGAAGTACAAATTAAGGCTTCACATGCCCTATAAGTGGGTTTCATGACAATTTGTATCAAAGGAATTACAGAGACAATGAGGACTGACGGATTTTACCATGTCCAACTAGGTATGATCAGTGTTATTATTACACTGTCTATAAATAGAGAGCCTGTCCATGTATGTCATGTGGTTTGTGTCAGAATGAGTGTGTGTTGTGTATGTGCTCTTTTGTTACAGCCCATAATGGGTTTGAGGGGGTTGGGGCATGCAGGGCAGCTGGGCTTTTGGGCATAGAGGGACTTATGGAGCTTTAGGGCTTTAGGGTGTTCTCGCTTTCTCACACTCACTTTTTCAAACACACACATACACTACAGTGTTATGTCGTTTTTGTTCAGGAGGATAGAGGGAGGAAAGGGGTCTAGTGGAGATACACTAACGCAGGAGTGAAAACATCAGACACGTTAGCAGCTACTTTCTGAAACCATGGTTAAGTGTCTCATACGGATTAAAACAAAGGTGAATGTTCACCTGCGGATGATCAACCACTGTTACCGGGATGTGAAGGTACGGGTGTTGACGATGGGACCTAGACTTTTAGGGAAAGCTCTAGGGGCTCTGCCTCTGTTCCCGTCCTTGCCCAGCTCCTCCACTTCCTCTGGAGCTTCATCCAGACTTGGTGTTCAACCCACCAGCAGTACAGGTAAAGCTCTTGCTGGTCATTTGGAACAGCTGAGCATTCAGCTTATTTCAGTGTGACTGCGTTTAAATTTGATAATATATAGCAGATTGGAGTGCGACCATTGTTAGCATGGATTGTGTTTAGCCTTTATGGATTGTGGGTGGAGCTATATTTTCCTGTGCTGTCGTGTGGTTAATAAGATCTACAATGTACACTAATGATATTTACATAATTTAGTGCATATTATGAATACATTTGTACCAGTTGAATTAGTGTAATTATGTCTTTGTGAATAATAATGGAATGTCGCTTAAAAGTTAACTAGCAAGAAATGACTTAAACAGGGATTTTTTATTACTGATTTCCTAATAACATTTCATTTTTGTTTTTCAGTTAAAATAGTTAGAAGTTAAAAATAGAAGTAGTAAAATTTTAATTTGCTAGTAAATTAATATTAATATAGTGTGTTATGTTTAACCTACACTGTAAAACCCGATAAGTTCCGAATACTCATAACTTTTGACAACCATTACCTCAAAACATTTAAGTAAACCAACTCAATTTGTTTTAAGTTAACTAACTCAAAGATTATGTTAGTAGAACTTAAAAATTGTATTTTGTGCTACACAAATTTGTTAATTATTATTTTATTGAAATATTGAATAAACAGTCATAATCTTTATGGTTAAGTGTTAGTATGCTGTTGCTAACTAACATGTGCTAATGTAACTATGCCTATCACTATACACTTGCATGAATTGGAAATCAAAATGCAGTATATATATATAGCCTTGAAGTTTTGCAGCTAGTTCTCGACCACAGGCACTACTCTTCACCACGACGGTAACCTTACAAAACTTCAACATAACAGAAACACCTTTAAATACCAGGCTCAGACAGGTATTAAGAACTTTTATTTGTGTCTAGCTAAGCAAACTTTCTGCAAACTGCGAATATCCATTATATGGAGTCAGCTGGGATATTAAAGGNCACAATGCATCCTGGGAGCTAGAAATCTGCTGCAACTCATTCAGTTAAAGTTCCGCTTACTAATAACAGATTTTGAGTTCACATAACTTTTTTCTATTAAGTACAATGAACTTTCAGTACTATTTGAGTGAAACAAACTCATTTCATTTCAATTGTTTAAACGGTTCGGTTTTGTTAGAATTTGTAAGCTGTTATTTTTCAGCTATTTGTTTGGGACATTTGGCTCAGACAGGTATTAAGAACTTTTATTTGTGTCTAGCTAAGCAAACTTTCTGCAAACTGCGAATATCCATTATATGGAGTCAGCTGGGATATTAAAGGGTTAGTTCACCCAAAAATAAAAATTCTGTCATTAATTACTCTCATGTCGTTCCACACCCGTAAGACCTTCGCTCATCTTCGTAACACAAATTAAGATATTTTTGATGAAATCCGAGAGCTCTCTGACCCCTCCATGGACAGCAATTTAATTACCACTGTCAATTTCCAGAACGGTAGTAAAGACATGGTTAATAGTCCATGTGATTTTATAAAGCGACGACAATACCTTTTGTACTCAAAAACAAAAATAACGACTTTATTCAACAATTTATTCTCTTCCCTGTTATTCTCCTATGCTGTTTACATTGTAGAAACAGTCCAGCGCTTCCAGGTTCTATGTCAGAACGCCGGCTCCTTATTAGCCAGATCCTGCGTCAGCATCACATGCGTCGTGCTGATCACGTGAACAACGTCGGCCAATACTGAGTCAGCGTCCTGATGCAGAACCTGAAAGCACTGCACTGTTTCTACAACGTAAATAGATTTCTTTTTGTAACATTATAAATGTATTTACTGTCACTTTCGATCAATTTATTGCATCCTTGCTGAATAAAAGTATTAATTAAAAACAAATCTTTTCAAACATCTATTTGTCTGTTTTTAAGACTTAAAACTTCTGTTCTTAAAACTTTCAACTTTTTAAACCACTTTAAACTTTCAGGCAATGCTTTTTCAAGCCATCATTCTTTACTAGTCATCCTTTCCTTGCTATAAAACGGCACTTGTTGCAATTTAATTTATACTTCTTTAAATTCATAATTTATCAATTTATAATTTCATTCTGCATCCCGTTTGCTACCTCAATTCAATTTCAAATTTGAATTTAGAAGGCATTCTAAATTCAGTTCTGACTGGCGCACAACCTTGAAAGCATATAGACATCAATGCATCAAACACAATCACTGAACATCCTCGCTCTGTTTCAGGTTTGGAGTCCCTGCGTGACAGTGGCCATTCCACACCACTACGATCGGTCTCCAATGGCAACTCATTCCTACGCTCCCATGGAAATGGAGCCGAGGGAGGAAGCGGAACAGCTGAATTTTCCGAGGACTCTTACAGTCCCTCTGACAGCGTGCTTCCCACACCAGTGTCCAACGACCCCTCATACCAGGCTCAGGTTCGCCACACGAACGGCCCCCGCAGCATGCAAGAGGAAGGAGGAACAGAACTCTGCACTCAAAACCAGGCAAGGCCACAGGCCGTTAAACCCAAAGGGAAACGTTCACACCTGGAGAAGACACGGCCAACCCAACACGGCCCAGAGGAAGGGGTGAATGAGTTCATCTGTAGTTTGGCCCGTCTTTTCTTAGTGACCCTGGCTCTGCTCTTTGCCCTCCTTCTCCTTCTTATTGTGCTAACAGAATCTGAGCTGGACTTGGCCTTTCTTAGGGACATCCGGAGGACACCCGAATTCCAGCAGTTCCACTATGAATACTTTTGCCCCCTTAGGCGCTGGCTGGCCTGCAAGTTGCGCTGGATGGGTGGGAATCTCATTAATAAATGACTGAAACTTGAGTGCATAAGCACCCCTCACTGTCTCCTGAGAGTGTATTCTGTAGTAGTCTGAGAGTGGGACGTTCTAAGCATTAATATCATGGTACCATGAAATTAAAATGAAATTACTATTATCTACATAGCCAAAGCCGTGGACTTCCTACAATGCCAAGATGAAAAAAACTGTATGTTTCAGCTCTAGTTATTGTAAAATTTTTCTCTGCAGCAGTTGAGTAAAAAAAAAAAAAAAAAAATATGTATAGCTCTTTAAATGCTGCTGTAACCCTCTCGTCCTTTACCTATCATTTAAATATAATATATACACACTCAACCAGACTGTGAAGAGTAAGACCTCATACTGCAATCAAAGACAAAGATGCCTTTATTGGTCAGACAATAGACAGGGGCAGAGACAGGCATTAAAGGTATAGTTGAAAATCCCATCATCATTTACTCACCATTATGTTGTTCTAAACCCTTAAGACTTTGGTTAATCTTTGAAACATAAGATAGTTTGTAGTGAAACCTGAGAGTTTTCTGTTCCTTCATTGAAAGTCCTGGCAGTTTGTCATAAAACAAATCCATATTGAATCGAGTGGTTTAATACAAGTCTTGTGTAGACATATGATCATTTTATATGATGAATAGATTCAATTTAGGCTTTTATTTTATAAACAATGAGTGACACATAAATAAAGCACATCACATATGTGACCCTGGACCACAAAACCAGTCATAAGGGTCAATTTTTTGAAATTGAGATTTATACATAATCTGAAAGCTGAATAAATACGCTTAAGGATAGGACAGTATTTGGGTGAGACACACCTATTTAAAATCTGGAATCTGAAGGTGCAAAAAAATCTGAATATTGAGAAAATCGCCTTTAAAGTTGTCCAAAGTCCTTAGCAATGCATATCCACTCACAACTATAGATTTTTTATATATTTACAGTATTTACAAAATATATTCATGGAACATGATCTTTACTTAATATCCTAATGATTTTTGGCATAAAAGAAAAATCAATCAATTTGACCCATAGAATGTATTGTTGGCTATTGCTACAAATATGACTTATGACTGGTTTTGTGGTCCAGGGTCACATATGACAAACATACAGAAACTCAAATGTGCGTCTATGATGTGTGAGAATCAATGAAAACATGATGCACATAAAAAAAATTCGTTTTTTATTTTAAAAAAAAAGATACATCTTTACATGTGAATAATAGCCTAAGTTAAATCTGTTCATCATATAAAGTGACCGTATCTCTTCCAAAGACTTGGATTAAATACTTGGATTTATATTACCCAGACTTTCCATGGAGGGACAGAAACCTCTTAGGTTCTCAATATCTTAATTTGTTTTTTGAAGATTATTCAAAGTCATATGACATGAGGATGAGTAAAGGATGAGATAATTTTCATTTTTGGGTGAGCTATCTCTTCAATGTTGAGAGTTTGAGAGTGAGTTTGGAGGATTTGTGGATGAGGTATTTTGTAAGTGCAATACGTTGGTACAGGGTGTAAATTTTATCCATACCATACTATAAACATGATTGCGGGTCAATGGTATGGATCAAAGCCATTGACAGAGTTATCTCTTTTAATAGTGCTCCAGTGGTGTTTTGATGAGAATAAAATAACACTTTACAATAAGGTTTAATTTGTTAACATTAGATATCATGAATTCATGAACTATTTATTCATATTTCTTATGAATTAACAATGAATAATAGTACACTTAAGTTAACTTTACATTAAGAAATACTTTAAAATGGTTGCTCATTGTTAATTCATGATACCTTATGCATTAATAAATTCAACCTTATGATAAAGTGTTACAGAGGATACATTTGAGTAAAGACTTTAACACCAAGGCATGGGTCATCTGAAAATTTCCACTGACCTTTAACCAATCAACCCAGAGTGAGAAAATGCCTCTAATTCTTATTTCTATCCCGTACAAATGAGCACTGATATTTAGTGGAAGATGGTGGCCTTGAGATTTAAATGTTCTGATGAGGGTGAAGAAAGTGCACTGGATGGACAAAGTGATGTGAAATGTTTGAAAGACTAAACTATTTCTGAAAAATACTGAATTATCTATAATTTGTTCAATAATTTTTTTAAGCATGCATCAATAATTTGGAGACCTCATTCTTCCACTTACACGGCCTTAATTTTCATAATTAAAATGTGACGATTTGTTGGTTATCCAGATGTGTGATTATGAAATGATCTTATCCGAAGGCATAGTCTCAGAATGGCTGAAGTGGTCAATGCATTTTCAGTTTAAACCAAATGACAATATTTCATGACAGTTTCTATTACATTTCTGTTGCCTTCATGTGACACATACTATAGTAAAAGGTTGTATAGCCGTAAGACTAGTGGCAGAGTAATTTATTTTAAATGACAAACTGATGGTAGACACAAAGGTCATCTGTGGAAGTAATCACACATAACTATATGCACATTTTTAAATATCTTTGAAAAAAAAAAAAATGCTTATGTCAAGAAAATAACAATAAACTGGAACTCACTGGTACTCTCAAAATGTAAGGCCTGCAGCAAATGCAAACATCCTGAAAAGATCAGAATCACATTTGAAAACCCTAAAATGCAAGAAAGGAACATAGTGTGATGTAATTCTTTTATGTACTGTTGTGTATCGCTGTGTGTAGCTTCATAAAATAGCCTAGTACAACTAGAAACAGTATGCAACAATACCACTGATTGCACAGATGAAAACACCTGCATCGAAATCCTAATATGTTTGTCTCTGCTGGTGGTGATTACGCGATGATAATAATACAAAAAGAAATGAAGCAATACAAATTACACTGATAAGCCAGCAGATAACCTAGAACAACAAGATGGTTGAGAAGTGCATTACAAATTCAGTAACCTTAGAATTTGTTGATTGTTTGTCTGGCACTGTGCCGGTTATAGATCAACTCCCATATACTGTGACTGACTAATTCTTCAGATCTGTTACTGATGGTGATGGACACTATTTCAGCCACTTCAAATGGTATGTTTCGCTCAGAGCAATAGCAGATTGAAATATTGTAGCTCAGAAGACAATCTGAAATGGGTAATGAATTACACTGTTATACAATGACTCGGCTGTGCCTGAGCCCTGTGATCTTCCTGCTCACTGTATAGCATCAGATTATTATTTTCTGTAAATTTCATCTTTTGTTTTCATTGTTTCATACCAAAAATTGGTTACCCTGTGTTGTACTAAGAAGACATTAAAGCAGTTTATTTTTATGTTTTTCTAAAAATAAATAAATGAACCTTCTCCAAACCAAACTGAATGTACTTATATGCAGTTTCATAAAATCATCAAATAAATAAGAATTTCCACTTGATGTAGGTCGTCGGTATGTAATCTTGATTCTGTTTTAGTATTTACAAATTGCCTTGAGACAGTTAGTAAATGTTCTCTTCACACTCTTATTGAACTATTTTTAAATAATTTTCAGTAACCTTGCCGAGATCCACTCAGACATTGTAGTAATAGGAACTACTCCAAATGGTCTTACTTACATCAGTAAGTGTAGCCGACTGATGTGAAAGTGACGTTTAACTAATATCTTAATGCAGTGGTTTCCAAACCTGTCCTGGAGGACCCCCAGCCCTGCACATTTTGTATGTCTCCCTATTTCTGACACACCCATTTCAGGTCTTGCTGTCTTTACTAATGAGCACATGAGTTGAATCAGGTGTGATAGATGAGGGAGACATACAAAATGTGCAGGGCTGGGGGTCCTCCAGGACAGGTTTGGGAACCACTGTCTTAATGTATTTGAGTAATCAATCTGAGTGTACAGGTTAGTAGAGTGATCACTGCAGAAATCATTGCAGTGTTAAGCAATTGCCACTAGTCGGCAGAAACACTCCTCTCATCGAAAATCTCTCAACAAATGTTCATATTGCTAATGCTCGGGAGAGGAGAGGGGAGAGCTCATATAAAACAATTCATGTGTAATAAAATATGCCCAGAAAATGTCAAAGGTGCCATATCATCTATAAAGCCACAAACTAGATAATTTACCTCAGACTTTGTATATTACTTTACTGAACGCACAAAGATTTTATATTCAAGGTCACGGAAGAGATTAGACATTAAACAGACAATAAAAGGTAAAAAGACGAGGGGAAATTCATAAAGCAGCAGATTGAACACGACACTGTCAACACTAAATTATCCAGCCTTAGTTCAAGCATGCTTTGGAATGTCACATTGCCATCTTGAATGTTTATGTGTTTTGGTCATAGACTTTCAATAACTCATTTTGCTCACAGCTCGGAGCAACACTGGTGCAAAGTAAGTACAAATCAACTGAATGAACTATACTATTATCCTAACTATGGGCTTTAATAATAATGGAATACACACAAGCCAACATTTTCTTTTAAACTGAGCAAATAGGAGTCAATGCAGAGTAGCCTATGTATCCATAAATTTACAGCAGATATTTTATGCCACTCTGAAATTAAGACAGTTTTAAGACAAAGTACAACTGTTTTCAACATTGTTAATAATAAGAATGTTTCTTGAGCACCAAATCAGTATATTAGAATGATTTCTGAAGGATCATGCGACACTGAGGACTGGAGAAATGATGCTGAAAAGCTTGCCCTTCACAGGAATAAATTACATTTTAATATTACAATAAAAATCAGTAATAATATTTCACAATGTTACTATTTCAACTGTATTTTTGATCAAATAAATGCATTTGTGACCTCTTAAAAGTAAAATTTTTACCAGTAGTGTAGGTTATACTGTATCCATCCAGCCTATGTTATACAAAAGGGGTAAAAGATGGTGACTGGTTTCAGTGGTTCCTCGTGTGACCTGATGTTCACCTGCACGTGGCACCACAAATTAAAATCCTAAACAAGCTTTCCATACTTCTGTTGATCCACACTGGATGAAAACTATCATCATGAGATGTCCATGTAACTACAGCCTCATGGTGCTTGAAAAGTAACCCCATGTCCCCAAATACCTGACTTTATAGTCAGCTTTACTGGAGCTCAGAGAAATGCTTTGAGGCAGGTGAGCAGGTTTACTTGAATAGATGGTCCATTTAAGGGTTATGCTGGGTTACAACAGCACTGACAAACACCACATATCCTCTCAACAACCACTTGGGAGCATATTAACATGGTTCTACCCTGCTTACGCTAGTGGTGTTGGTCCTGTACTGAGCTCGAAAAACGTAATAGGGACTTCTATCGTGGATTTCAGCAAGATAATGATGTTTTAGTTAAAAAATAAAGCTAGTAAGTCGGTTTTGGAAAATGTGATGTGCTTGTGTGCCTATTTGTGGCCCTGCTATAATTAGCCTTCATGGCCACGCAAGCTGCAGACTGATTGGAAACAGCAGAGTCTTATGCCACCGTGCACCACCCCAGGAGTCCAAAAGCACAGAAAGAAAACACTGAGCTTGTAGAGCACACCCCTGAGTGTCAAAGCAAAGACAAAAACCAGAGTGAAATCTACTGCTGGGATGCTGGCTGTGATGACAGAAGATTTTTGCTTGAGCTCTTAACTTTCTATGTTTGGGAAAACAAACTCTTTTGCGGTTTAATGTTGACAGACTTTAAGAATGTTGGATACAAGCAGCTGACTTTGTGAATGTGAAGACTTACAGATTAAGAAGATGAGTTCCAGAAGGCTGATGAACCGTTCGCTCTCGAGTGATGGAAGGTCTTACTACAGTGCCAGTGATACCCCCTCTCAGAATAGAAGTGCTGGCTGTAGGAGCTACCTGAGCAGTGTCCGATCTGAAAGCAGGTACAGGTTTCTGATTGCTGACGTAAAATCAGTGCCCTTGTGTAAAGCATTTAACCCCAGTTATTCAAGATCGACTGTCCCTGTAATATGATGATAAAAGCATCTCTGTTAAATGACTACTTTCAAAATATACATGTTTTTAGTGATTGTTAAATTGAAGATTTGTAATATATAATGCAGTAGTGCTTAAACAACAATCTAGATAGATAGGCCTAAATAAACAGCACATAAATAATGCATAAATTTGCTTCCTTATATTACAAATGAATTCAAACTTATATGAAGTTTATAATTCTGAATAAACAAATAACAATAATAATAAAAACTGTGTAAGCCTAGAATACAGAATGATAGAGAGATTCTGTTTCCTCACAACTAGAAGATACTTGATTTCCTTACATTACTGTCAATAGTTCAGAGCTCCACCACTGGTCTGTCTGACTCTTGAAAGGCTTGTGTGAAGGTCATAAGGTTATAAATAAGTGCATGGCCACCCTCAATAAATGTCTTTTAGTATTCACCAGTGCCCAACTTACCACAGCAGCAACGGTTTTATAAAATTTGTTTGGTCAAAAACGCAACCTTTAAATATTCTAATTATGAAAGATTTACTATGCACAAAATAAATGTATTTTGCATTATACATTTCTTTGGAGATTTTACTTGTTTCAGTTTTTGCCAACAGAATTTTCAAAATACAGAAATTCATGTACTTATTTACAGATAGACCTGCTTGAGTTTCTGTGTGATTTCGGTCATTGCTTGTGCGCATGGCTGATTCTTGTGCTTGCTTCATCCCTGCTTAGCTACGCTGGCCATAGATTCTCTCAGTTCAAGCCATCCAGGTAAAAAGACAAGTGTTATCCAGAACTAACTAACTAAACAAATTTCTCAGCAGGTATGACTAATGGGTGTTTCTTCAGTTTCAGGGACTTTTGTCCCTGTGGACTTTAAAAAAAATAGTATCTTAAAAAACACATTTCACACTAATAGTTGATTTAATTTTGTCCACTAACAATGTCCAACATACATACACAGGAGAATTCTGATGTTTTTCCATTTTTCATGAAAATATGCACTGTAGTGTAATTTCCATCACATCTTGATGATGCATTGTTTAATAGTATTTCGTAATGATTTTTTTTTTAATTTTATGTATCCTAATTTTATCTATCCTATGCTTAATCAGAAGTGATGCACAATAAAAAATATTCTGCTCACAATTGATATTTCAAGCATGCTATATGTAGAATTCAGAAACCCGTTTAATTAGCGACACCGGTGGTCGTTAAGTGAACTGCAGCCTGCAACTTATTGCTCGCGCTTGTATTCGTATTATCGTGCGCATTACCCTACAAGAGACTGAACGTGATTCAAAGCTAAGCTCTTTTTCGTTATTTGCTTATAAGTAAAAATAAGTTGGAAATACCTTTGCAGCTACTGTTAATGAACATCCCGACCCGACGTCTTCCACGCTGCTGAGCAGTGTTAATTTTGGCAGCCATTTTTTATTTAGTCTTATGGTGCGTTCAAGTCCTCCTAGGAAGTTCGTATTTACAAGGTGGGAAGTCGTGTGTACGACGGTAGGTGCGTTCAAGTCACTTTCGTCGGAGTATGATGGCGGTGTGCCTTCTCAAATTAATTACACAAAATAACAACACTTCTGCTTCTAGAAAATGTAGAGCAAAGAATGTGCATAGTCGTAGGCCTATGTTGCTTTTTTTATGTTTTTAATTAATTTATGAAGCCATTGTAAACTTTATTGTTACATTACATTTTTATATTGTGATGCTATCATATTTTTTGCTGTGAATCCGCTTACTTCGTTGTAAATAGAAAAGCCTGACAATTAGGGTTGCCACCTTCAATACAGAAAAATAAGGGACGCCTGCCGCAGCAGGGGCCACACCCCTCAGGGCCACGATGACCACAGTCCCGATGGCGTGCCAGTGGTGGTATATCATAACTTAAAACATGTTTTCATAAAAATATTAAGATTGATCCCATTGGACATTATAATAAGATATCTGCTATACTGAAATCAGTGTGAACAGATGCACTCAGTCTCTCACTATCACAACTTAAGTGGTCATATTCAATACACAGCTATGACAATAATAAACATAGGCCAACAAAGTGTGACTGAGACCACAAAAATAAGCTTTTGGAGGAACTTGTGAGATGTGAACCATATTTTATTAACTTATTAAATTAACAGATCCATAACTTAGTAATTATAAATTAAACAAATTCTAAATTGTCAATTGTTGTGAACAAAGATTTTGGCTAAAATATTTGTCATTGTTTGCAGTAACACCATCCAAACAGTGAAACCACACCTAAATAACTGTAAATGATATAATATCTACAATCATTTCTTATTTAAGTAAAACACTTAACAACATTTTTATTTATGTATTTATTTATTCCATTTTTATATTGTCTATTGCTAATTCTATAGTATTGAATGATGCAATTATTTAAATTGGTTAAGCATAACAAATAGTTGTTTATTTTATTCACATAGGTACTATATTTTGATTAAATATGTATTAAATATATCTCTCTTATCTCTTATTAAAGTAATGCTTATGTGTCTGACTGTACAAATTAACCTTAATAAACAAATCATACCATAACATGATTAATGCACATTATTAACATTATTTCTTAATAGGCAGCATATGAAATCTAACGTTATCAATCAAAAACTTGAGGTGATAAAAAAAAAAAAAAAACATTACACTATCTGCCTCAGGAGAGAACCGGCGAGGCGGCGTCCCGCCCTCCTCTGACTCTGATTGGCCGTGATTCACGGCCCATGAACCTGAAACAAACCAATCAAACCATGATGGCAGCGAGTATTACCCAATCAGGGGCAGAATAGGACGTGTCTTCACACAATGCGGGTGGGGTAATTTGCATGGGATGCTGCATAATGTTCACCTATGTAAAATACGGGATAAATCGCGTCCCGTATTGATTTGATACAGGACGCGTCATTTTGGCTGTAAATACGGGACGATTCCGTATTTCACGGGACGGGTGGCAACCCTACTGACAATGTCACTGCTAAATACCTGTAAGTATTTTGGTATTTCGCCATGTTTCTGACTGACACGCCCCCAACTCGTTCAGATCGGAGCTTAAAGAAAATTACGAGCTTCCCACTGGTATTTACGACATTGTGGTGGCGTTCATGTGCGTTCAGCTCGTAAATACGATATTTTCGACATGACTTGAACACACCATAAGCCTGCGTCTCAATGTTCATACTATCCATCCTAAATAGCTAGTATGTGACATTAGTAATTTTCAATACTATTTAGGGCGGATAGGGTGGATAGTATGCACATTTAGTCTTTATCTTCAGACCAAAATGCTCCTTCTTAGTCACATTTTAGTCGACGAAAAGTCATCACATGACTGATGTCTTAGTCATTACTTTTAGTCAAACTACAGTTACCAACATTAATTTTGATAGCTATTTTATATGTAGTCTTTAGACAAAATAGTCATTATAATCTTTCTCTTTAGACCAATTCATTTAAGCTTATGAAAAATTTGAATCAAGGTAACAGGCTGTATTGACATTGCACTCTTAGCAGTAGCACTTGTGCAATTGTACATATCCTCTTTCAGTGGTTCTCAAACTTTCTAGAGTGTCGTACATCCTTCTGTGTACCCTCTCTTTTCCACTTAGACTGCAGTTACACTTTTCCATTAAGGGACAATATTTGCCTTCTTAAATCGATTTTTCCTGTTCATTTTTTACCTTTATAAATACCTTTGTAAAATAAATAATGCCTTAAATAATTGTTTTTTAAAAATTCAATAAATACAATGATGATAAAAACGAAGTGATACTTTTAAATATAACATTTTATATAACAACTGTTTTTATGAGTGAATCATCGAGTCATTCATTCTTTCAGTATCAAAGCAAGCGGCTGTATTTATGAATGGATCATTGAATCATTGACGATTCGTTCAAAGCCACAGATTCGTTCACGAAACAGCTTGTGTGCTGCAGTTCTGCTGTGGCTTTCGTTGCAAAATAGAGCAAAAATACTGACAATACTGTTTAAAATGTACATCACTTAATATTACCCTTTTGTTTGTTAAACTGTAGTATAAAATCAATATTTGGGATATTATATATTATATTATATTATATTCGGGCAATATTCTGGCTGGTATAATATGATCAACATTAAAAACAGTAACTCGCAGAAGGGTATGTTTTTGTATCGAAGAGAGTTTTAAACTTAAATCTACATGCTGTATATCTATATTTGTTCTTCATGCTATAAAGCTAAATCCCCACTTTCACAAAGGTAACGTTATATTGTCGAGAACTGCACTAATGATGCTGGCTTGTGTGGGTGCAGTCAGTTTTGACCGCGAAAGATGAGGTAATCTGATTGAATATCGTGTAGGCTACGACATTTTACCTGCTAGAAATACATGTTCAGTTTTCATGTTATTTTAAGGTGGAGTAGAATAAAATGAACGGCACTTTTCGCGTCAGTTTGAGAACCACTGCTGGATATGAGCCTGCATTTGGTCCCAGATTTAGTCAGTAAACGAGCAGCGCAATATAGACAGTTTAATTTAAGATGAGACTGAATCTCTGAATCTCTTTCATTGCATGCGCACAAGCAATGAAAGAGCGCTGAACCTGAACGCCAGCTTGCTTGTGTTTTCAGATCATCCGCGCTTCTTCCTCAGTGTAGAGAGGGCTCGTGGTTGCCAGATAGCAAAGATTAAGTAAAACGTGTTCTTTTAACAGAAAAGCTCTGAAAGGGGGTTTAAATTCGGGAAATCTGGCAACCGTAAGCGTGACCGCTCGTAAAGACAGTCTGTAATGTTTTGTCTCCTTTATCCGACAAAAACAAAAAGTGATTTCAAAAGAGTGATTTTGGTAAAGTGTTTAGTCTTTTAGCCACATTTCAGTCTCGTCTTTTTTCGTCAACGATATTGCACGAGTAGTTTTAGTCACGTTATCGTTAAATGAAATTGGTGTCGTCTCTCATCGTCTCGTCTTAGTCATGGAAAAAAAGGTCATCAACGAACATTTTTCGTCATAGTTTTCGTTAACGAAATTACCACTGCTGCTGGGAGAAGTCTAGAATGAATAGACTATGCTGCGTAGTGCGTACTTTCCTTTTGATAATAAATTAAACACAACAAAAATGACAAGGGGGAGAAAGAAGCAGTTAAGAAAGCATCTAAGCGATATGGATATGTTTGCAGCAGCTCTGCAATTCACCAGCATCATGTCGACAGATGAGGTAATTAAATAAAGTTGGCTATATTTGAGACTATAAAGATCTGTCTCTTGGAAGCATGTGTAAATGTCACATGCTTTTGATTTTCCCGGGAAAAACGTCCCGAGTCTACAGGCTTTCATTGACAACAACCTATGACGTTCTCTAAGGAAGGTCTCGCTTTTTTAAGTTTCGTAACAAGCTGTTCACTTAATAGGCCTACATTGTCAATAAAACAAGTGGTTAATTCTTAAAAAATTCTTACATATAGCCCCTTTAAAATCACAAAAAAACTAAACAATATATAAAACCATATTATCTATAGGCCTACATAAAATGCATTTAAAAATGAATAAATTATGAAGTTATGGTAAAAAAAAAGTTTCAAAGACTAAGTTTCTTTTTAATGTTATCTTCATACAACAAAAATAAAACACAGAAGGGACATAGAAGAAACACCCAATCTGTGAAGTCATTGTAAGATATTAAGAAAATGCTTATGATAAACATTAATGATGCGGTAAAATCTAAATTATCTGCAATCTAGAGTCACACAGCACCTTCTCAGCTAAATTATACAAAGTGTTGGTTATACATTTGTAATATTTAGAATATTCCACTTATTTTAATATTGTCTCACCTATAGCCAATGTAAACACTGTAAATCTTATGTTGCATGAATGCTAACAATGATGACAGTGATGTCAGTGCTGTGCTGATGATGATGCAAATGATTTATGCAAATTTAAGCATAAGATCAATTATATATTTATCTCCATTTTAGGAGCACTCTCTGCAGTGTCATGGCTCAGTTAACTGAGGAGATACAGCCAATATTTGAGTCCACCTTAAAATCCAAAGCTGTGTCTGAAGACACTAACGTCAAGTTCAGCTGTGTGATCTCAGGTATCCCAACAAAGCAAGTGAATGCATTGTACAGTATAATGAAACATTACTAAGGTGGTTCAGACTTTCTGTTCACCAGTTTTTGTTTTTGACCGTCACATTTGCAGGCTACCCAGTCCCTGAAGTGACATGGTACAAAGATGACATACAGCTTGACAGATATTGCGGCCTTCCCAAATATGAAATTTCACGTGATGACAAGACACACACACTCCAAATATACAAGTATGCTGTTTTCTGAGAACCTTTTTCTTCTTTTAAATATTTAGTGAACATTTACAGTGCTTATTTCTATCTTAGCTGTACTCTGGAGGATGCTGCAATTTACCAAGCTTCAGCACAGAACAGTCGAGGCATTGTGTCATGTTCAGGTGTATTGGAGGTCGGAACAATGAGCGAGTATAAGATTCATCAAAATTACTTTGCGAAGCTTAAACTGCGAAACGAGAACCGTCGCCATGAGCAGGAGGAGCAGCGCAATACAGGCAAAGAGAATGTCCCAGCTGCCTTTGAGCACGACAGGATGAGCAGTCCTGAAAGAGCCCAGAGAAAACGCAGGTCCCCCATAGAGACCAAGGCCATAGAGACCATCCCTTCAGAGGAGAAAGTCATGGAGGTGAATGCTCTCAGTCAAACACCTCCAGTAGAGGACCGACTAGCTGCTCCTGTTCAAGTGTCAGCATCAGCACCTTTCCATGGCATCTCAAACTCTGAAATGATCGCAAACAGAGACAAAGACAGCGAGGGGCTTACATATATCCATGATACTGTGAATAATGCCTCCAGCAAACAGACTAATGAGCATTATTTCAAGAAGAAGCTCAAAATTTCAACAGCTGCAACAGAGATAAGCAAGGAAAACAGACCAACTGGAAGAAGGGAAGAGCTGATGAATGAGAAAGTGACTTCCAATGAGAAGATGGAGGTACAGAACACAGTCACTCAGATCGCCACAGTGACTGAATCTAGAAACAAAATGGACATAACAGACACAAAAATGAATGAAAAGCAGTCAGTAAAAGTAAATAAAAGTGTCTCAGAAGAATCAAAGAGAGCTAAAGGTGCTCAGATCACCACTGTGATTGAATCTAAAAATAAAATGGACATAGACACAAAAATGAATGAAAAGCAGTCAGTAAAAGTAAACAAAAGTGTCTCAGAAAAATCAAAGAGAGCTCAAGGTGCTCAGATCGCCTCAGTGACTGAATCTAGAACCAAAATGGTAATAACGGATACAAAAATGAATGGAAAACAGTCAGTAAAAGTAAACAAAAGTGCCGCAGAAGAATCAAAGACAGCTCAAGGTGCTCAGATTGCCTCAGTGACTGAATCTAGAACCAAAATGGATATAACAGATAGAAAAATAAATGAAAAACAGTCAGTGAAAGTGAACAAAAGTCCCTCGAACGAATCAAAGAGGGCTCAAGGTGCTCAGATCACCTCAGTGACTGAATCTAGAAATGAAATGGACATAAGAGACACAAAAATGAATGAAAAGCAGTCAGCAAAAGTAAACAAAAGTGCCTCAGAAGAACCAAAGAGAGCTGAATGTGCTCATATTTCCTCAGTGACTGAATCTAGAACCGGAATGGTCATAATGGGCACAAAAACTAATGAAAAACAGTCAGAAAAAGTAAACAAAAGTGCCTCAGAAGAACCAAAGAGAGCTGAATGTGCTCATATTTCCTCAGTGACTGAATCTAGAACCGGAATGGTCATAATGGGCACAAAAACTAATGAAAAACAGTCAGAAAAAGTAAACAAAAGTGCCTCTGAAGAATCAAAGAGAGCTCAGGATGCTCAGATCACAACAGTGACTGAATCTAGAAAGAAAATGGACATAACAGACACAAGAAAAAATGAAAAACAGTCAGAGAATGCAAAGGAAAGTCCCTCAGAATCAAAAAGAGCTCAAAAGCCCTTTGCAACCCAGAAACGACCGGCGTTGAAGGTTTCCATGACAACCCAGACAAACAAGGTGGTCGAAAACACGAAGCTAACAGAGTCACTTCAAGCTCTAGATACTATCCAGAACAGTAATCCCAGATTTGTAGACAACAAGCTCATGGATTTTGATGACCACGGGAATAGAAATCCAGTAAGTATATGTGTGAGGATCTTGTCTCATTCTTGTGGTGGGAATGACGTTAGCGTGGACACAGGGAAGAGGAATGCATCTGCATGCTCTCTTAGGGGCTTGGTGAGTGTTTCCTCATGCTCTGGCCGTGACCTCATGCGAGTGTAATGTTCCCAGTGGTAGTGAGACCAGTTACCCCCCTCAGCCACAATCATAAACTATAAATAGAGCCACAAGCATGACTTTGATGATGTGACAAGACCCATCTTAAATGACGCACAAATAGGGTCACAGACAATGTTAATATCCCCATCACGCACATTGTGGCTCCAGGGCACACAGAAGTAAAGAGATCCTGAGATCCATCAGATATGTTTGCTGTCCCAAATCACCTGTTGCTACATGGCGTTTTAAAAGTAGATACAAAATAATACAACTTTACTGTGTAAGCCGTAAGTGCTGTGGACAGACCAGCTGCTCTCCTTTTAATATCCCACATTCCCCTCTGATCTCATAAAGCCTTAAAATACTCTCTAAATATGGCCAGTGCAACAGCTTCCCCAAGGCAATAGATGCTAAATAAGAAGCAAAGATAGACGTAGTCAACTGAAAACAGGTGGCTTCTCATTCTTACTTGTAATCATGTACAGTAATTAGGGCATTCACATTATCTAATATTGGGGTCTGTCAAACAAAGTAATGTTGAATCCACTTATTTTCTCTCTTACTCTTGTTCTTTCTCTTATCCTAGCTAAATGAGAGATAATCAAGTGCTAATATCACAGAGGTTCAGCTAATATAATGCACTGTTGATTTTAGATTAAGGACTCAAGTGCTAAGAGGCAGAATCTCCCTGCAGATTTACAGTGGTCAGGGATCTGGCATTAGTGCAACAGAACCAGTATATGGTTAATTGTGTGGTATGAGTAAATTAGCTTTCCATAAAAGAAATGTTTGAATCTCTTGAATTTTTTAAATATAAAATGTAAATAGGTCCATGAGAATATATATATTGGTATATGGTATATATTAAAGGGATAATAATTTATTCCTAAAAGAAATTTGTCATCTTTTACTGACTTGTGTCATTCCAAACCTGTAGGACTTTTTTTTTTTTGTCTGCGGAACACAAAAGAAGATCTTAGTGTTTTTTTCATACACTAACGCTCAGAAATTAATAATTTTATTCCCCAAGGATGCATTAAATTGACCAAAAGTGACAGTAAAGACTTTGCAGTGTTACAATAGATTTCTGTCAAATAAATTTTTGTTCATCAAGTAATCCTGAAAAAATGTATCATGATTTCCAAAAAATATTAAGCAGCACAACTGTTTTCAATATTTATATATAATAACAAATGTTTCTTGAGCACCAAATCAGCATATTAGAATGATTTCTAAAGAATCACATGACAATGAAGACTGGAATAATGGCTGCTGAAAAATGAAAAAAAAGTAAATTAAATTTTAAAATATATTAAAATAGAAAACACTTCTTTTAAACTGTAAAATATTTCACAATATTACTGTATTTTTATCAAATAAATGCAGCCTTTGTGAGCATAAGAGACTTAAAAAAATATATTTAAAAATCTTAAACTTTTAAAGTGTAGTGTCCAATAAAAATCTTTCATTGCAGAAAAAAAAATTCTTATGTGTTCCACAAAAGAAATAAAAGTTAGACAGCTTTGGAACAACATAAAGGTGGGTAAATGATGACAGAATTTTTATTTTTGGTTGAACTATCCTTTTAAGTCTTCTGAAGATAATAATCGAAGGAAAACTTATTCAAAATTCTATGATTTCAGGCTGCGGGCGATACTCACACAAAGCCCACAGAGCCACCAATTCATGAAGATATTCCTCCTTTTCATAAAGAAGTGGCCAAGAAGTTAAAGGAGCAACCCCCATTGATGTGTGAGGTCACTGCGGGTGTTACGGACACACTCAGTTCCTGCCACCTTCCATCACAAGGAGAGAAGTTGAGAGCATCACTGGCATCAACAAAGAGCAGTACACTTGTCACAGGGCCTCAAAACACTCAGCCGAGTGAGAAAATCTCCTCAGGTCATGTTTCACACATGCTTCATGATGGCCAAGTTACAACAGCTATGAGTTCCTCATTAGGAGATGACACCTTAACCAGTGTGTGTGGGAAGGATAGCAAAGCTGAAAACCAACTTGTCAAAGAGTCTGACAAACCTAAGGGTGAAACAAAACCTGCATCTATGTCTTTGAACAGTATGGAAGAAAATGAGATGACAAACATAAATACAAATACAAATGTGCCTGTACAGAACAGCATTTCAAAAGAAGAATCAACGGCAATCTCTAACCATTCCACAGTTCAAGTCATTGTCACAGAGTGTGTACAAATTGGCATGTTAAACTCCAATGTGGTGCAACCACAGACCATGAATAGCTCCTCTATTTCTAAAGTTGAAATAAAAGATACTACAGCCGGAGAGTGTGAGAGCTCTTCTCTAGTAGCTAAAGACAGTGTTGCTAAAATGGACACACAGGAACAATCTAAAGTCACCACATTTGAAGTACCTGTATCAACCGATCACAAGATGCAGAGTTTCTCTGCAAAAAAAGGCAATGATCATTCTTGCCCCTCTACATTCCTCTCCCAACATTCAAAAGCTTTACCAACAGAATTTACCATTCCTGCAATATATATTACAGATGTGGACAGCACATCTCAAAATAGTACAGACAAAACTGTATGCAAGTGTGCTATTAATAAATCAGATATTGTTCAAATCAGAACTGAAGCAAATGCAGTAACCTCTAATGTGACAAATAGTAACACTGTCAGTCAGACAAGTAAACTTATTCATTCTGATCGTACAAACACCACAAACAAAACCACAGCCATTTTGGAATCTGAAGGTCTGTATGATGAGAAATTTGATCTTTCCCTACGTTCACAAACTTCTGAAGTCAACAAGCCTGATCAACAGCCACTAAGTCAAGAAAACCTGATTCAAGGACCTGAATCATCAAGTGATTGTTCCACTGAGAATAATGCAACAGGTTTTATAAGGCTATCAGAGGTTACTACACAACGTCACAATGCCAACAAAAGCACAAAGACAAATGAGTCTGACTTAACTGAAACCAGTCGTCTTGCAAAAACAGATCTAAATCTGATAACTGATTCTGACTACTTCATAAAACAATTGAAATCAGCTGCATTGGACCTTGAGATGTCAAATCAAAGTTCCACCAGAGCCACATTCAATGCTACAACACATATAAACTCTAAAGACAATATTAAATATGGGGAGGAAGAAAATTCTGCAGTGAAGGTAACAATCCCACTGAAGAATACAGACCATCAGGACAACTCTACTGATGCCAACAGTGAACCTGCCACCAGGACGAATCAAAAGACTACATTACCCAGCACTAAAACAGAGACAAGTGTAATAGGAACGGCCGTATGTCTTGAAGCAAATAGAGATGCATATCAGGGGGACAAATTATCTTTGAAAACACAACCTGAATCTTCATTACAATCAGTCAGTAACTCACCATTGAAGACACCATTAGAAACGTACTCCCCTCGTCTCACCCGGAGGAGTGTCCCGGCTGACCTCCCAAAGCCTGTGGGAAATGAAGACATTAAGCCCAAATCAACAGAGAAAGACAAAGAAAACCAGTTCAAAGGTAAAGATATCATAGGAATGTACACTGAACACACAATTACATCAGTTATTTTCAATTAATAGTGTAGACAAATGGTTCACAACGGACAGAAAAGCTGAATAGCAACTTTCAATAATGCTTGTCATGTGATGGTGCGTTTGACCGTAAAACAATGACGTGTGTCAGTAAGCATAGTAGCTTTTGCTACAATTACATTCAGATATTTGGGCACACATTTCATTTTATGCATTCCCTGGGAATCAAACTCATGGCCTTTGTGTTGCTGATGGCTGTTGCTCACTTTGCCTTTGGAAGCTGTGCTTCTCACCATTTTGGCACTTTGTTATCCCCCTATATTTCCATTTCTCTGTCTCCTTCCCTGCAGTTCCACAGGTTATCCGTAAAATCCGACCAGAGGTGTTTGACGCCTCTGGACATCTAAAACTCTGGTGTCAGTTTTTCAACATAGTAAGTGACTCAACAATAAGGTGGTACAAGGATGAAGTGGAGATCACAGAGATAAAGAGAAGGTAGGAGCTCCTAGAGTTTTACTGACCCCTAGTGTAATCTAGTGCTTCAAGCCCTAATGCTATCATCAATGGTGTCATATGACAAAACGTGCAATATACAACATATAACATGCAATATACGTGTACCAACATACTTTTCAGCCTGCTGGTATATTATTTAGTTTTCTGTTTTAGTGCAGGAGATGAGACTCAGGTGTGCTTGGCTATTATACGGATGTCCAAAAGAGACTGTGGTGTTTACAGATGCACAATTACCAATGACTATGGCAAAGATTCCACAGAGTATCTTCTCAGTGCAGAGTGTAAGTCTTTCCTGTTATCTGTGTTCTTAACTTTCTAATATGTTCAAATTCTTACAAAATTTGTTCTAGAGAATTAATTCTAATTGTGACAGTGTTTTCTGTTACATCTGTTGACAGTTCTTTCCAAAATGTTTCTGCGTGAGGAGCTCCAGGAAGGTAGAAAAATTGCAGCTGTATAGTGCTTTGACCCCTCAGAATACATATTGTATAAATGTCCCTTTTACCATTTCTCTCTCTCTCTCTCATTTGTAGTTGGGGAGGAGATTGAGATGACTCCTCTGATCTTTAGTAAAGGTCTTGCTGATGCAGGCTGCTGGGGCTCAAAGTTTTACGGCCGTGTCACAACAAAAGAAGCTCAGGTCGGAATGGGATGTGAGCACAAAACCAAACGGCTGAAGGTGATCTACGGGTTAGATCCTGTGTTTGAGTCGTGCAGCTCATGCTTTATGAAAGTGCGGAGCCCTATTGCATATGAGAGCAGAGAGGAGACTGTTTTGGCTGAAAGGAATCTCCAAATCACAAAACAGGTGACAGATCTTTCAAGTTTTTGAAATATCCGGGTAAATTTCTTAACAAACTTCTCAAGTTTTAACACTTTTAACCCCCACAATATTTAGAATTTCTTCCCAAAAGTTCCTAATTTATAGGACTGTAAATTTTTTATTTATAGGAATGTAGAATTCAGAACATGGCCAGAGAGTACTTCAAGATCTTTGCTGCAGAGACGAGAGTGATAGAGAGCTTCGGTGCAGCACTGGAGTAAGTGAGGGGTTTTTTTTCTCTACCAAGCTCTGCTCAAAGCATGCGATTTCATTCCATAGTTTTATTATAGTATATCAAGGTCAAACAGCATATGAGAATCCTAGTTGATCTCATATGTGTTGTCACTGTGACTATGTATATTTTTCAGGGTAATCCCTCTATATTTCCTGTACTGGCCAGGAAGCAGTGTTCCTTATGCAACAGTGGAGGCAGAGCTTAAGGGTGTCTATATGCGGTATTGTGGATTGGATCGTACCAGGTCACTGGTATTAAATGAGAAATTAGAGGTGGGACAAAAATGTTCTTCTCTCCAGCACTGGATCCACCAGTGGACCAATGGAAATGTGCTGTTCTCCAGACTTGAGGGTAAATTAGAGAAATGTATCCAAAACAAATAATTTTGCATGTCTTTTCACTAGTTTTAGTTTAAATTATGACTTTGATCCTATTGTTTTTTTGTTTTGTTTTTTTGCAGGAGTTGATACAATACTAACAAATATCGGAATAGCAATCAGGTCAAAGGGGTGGGTACTTGTAAGAACAATTTTTCAGGTTTTCTGATGGTAAAAATTATTTTATTTGAAAGAAGTTAATATTATTTTGCATTAAGTTGATCAAAAGTAAGAGCAAAGACTTGTCACAAAAAAACTATATTTCACATAAATGCTGTTCTTTTGAATGTTTTCTTCATCATAGAATCATAAAAAAATGTGTGTATGTTTGTTTCCACAAAAATATTATACAACACAATTATCAACTGTGACAATATTAAGAAATCAGCATATTAGAATGATTTCTGAAAGATCATGTGGCACTGAAGACTGGAGTAATGATGCAGAAAATTCAGCTTTGCCATCACAGGAATAAATTAAATTAAAAATAAATAAATAAATAAATTCAGCCTTGGTGAGCTTAAGAGACTTCTTTCAAAAACATTAAAAAATCCTACCGACCCCAAACATTTGAATGGTATTTTATGTGATTTAATTGGTTTAAACTTTATAGATGAATTTAAAGTGCCATAATATGCTGTAATTTCTTGACGCATACTTGTTTTTTTGTTTTGTTTTTTTGCAGGTATCAGGGGTTTCCTTGTGAAGCTAATCCGAAGGTTTTTGAGCAGTTTCACATTCAGCATCAGTGTAATTACTTCTGTGGTCTCTTAAACCTCAAACCTCTCAAAGCCCCAGAAACACTTCAGTCTCCAAACAGATCCAAAGGCACAAGCAGCCCACTACTACAACGGAGAACAGCTCCCAGCTCCTCCAGTCCCCAGACCTCACGCAAAGCCACAAAGAGCCCCAAAGTATCCCGCAAACTGAACCCTCAGAACTCAACCTAATCCAAAATAATGGTGTTTAAAGTAGGCTATATACATAGGCGAAACTAAAGAAAAACGAGAGGTACTGTATGTCAGTTATTGATCAGAAAGGTCGCCTACTGATCTGCAGTTTAGATGCAGCTGCACTTACAGCCAGAGTGTAAGTAAAAAACATTCTTTTGATAAGTGCAACATTTTAAATGAAATAAGTAAATCCAGAAACATAACCTAGTCTTCTACTGCAGTGGTCCTTACAGAATCCGTTGTATAATCCTCAGAGGTTTTGAAAGGGTATTGCATAACTGTGTGTGAAAATGTCAAGAGGATCTGTAGCACTACAAAATTGTATTACCTCTTTGTTTATTTCCAAAGGAAGTTCAGTGCTGTTGGCTCATTAGCTGTTTGTAAATAATAATTTAAAAAATATATATACATTTAGTTATGAATGACGTTTTATTGTATGAGATGAGTGATATATATTATTTCCATTTGGTTGTAGATTAACGTGATGCATATCCTGAAAATTTTAAAATATTTTTCAAAATATAATCTTTAAGAAATATCATAAGCTATTGAATGTTGTCCATTAAAATGCTACGGCACTTTATAATACATATTCTCAAATCTTTTGTGTTCCACAGAAGAAATTAACTTGCTTTTTGCACAACAAGAAGGGGAGAAACATTTTTCATTTTTAGATGAACAAAGACTATCTATGGCTGAATTGAGCTTGAAGCAAGAGGCATAATGGAAACAGAAACTGATGCTAACATTTTTATTTATTATTTATATAATGACAGTGATTTAAATGTTGAGTTGACATATGAAATTTGAATTTTGCCTGTTGTGTCATCTGATCTTATCTCAAATATCTTTATCTCACATTAGATTACTGGATCATTTGAACTAAAAGCCAGGTAATGTTTCTTTACATTTGGCTTGGGTGAAAAGGGAAAGGAATCCATCCAAAGAGTACATTGTAAGTCTCATATGTACGAAAATTTGTGGATTTTGACTTTGTCACAGAATGGAATAGACATTTATATAATCATGCAAGTCAGAGTAATTGAATTAATCTGCTCTATTTCACCTTGTTTATTAGACAAGCTTGTATGCAGGAAGGACTCTGTCTGTATACATTCTGTTTTAACAATAGCTTTACTACAGCTCACCATGACAGCCATTTTGCAACCGGCCCCAGAACCTGCTTTGAATGACCTTAATTTAACAAACAAATTTACGACTAAAATCCATTAGACGGATAATTATCACTTTTTACCTTGTTTTGGTAATATTGGGTCGGTAAATATATAGTAAGGTATTAATGCAGATAATCATGAAGCTAAGACTAGATTAACTGATTATGATGATGAAAATGTTGACTATACTGTAGTTGTAGCAACAAATGAGGATTGTATCAATAATTGTGACAACATTTGAGGACATTAAAAAAAAATTTTCAATCAACACAACTTATGTAACCTATTTCATAAATGAGCATATATGCAGGAAGTATAACCTGGACAACATTCATCTGACGACCAGTTATTATTAAGTTAAAATTAATTTATGAAAAAAGTAAAAGTGAGTGCTATAAAGACATCATGGATACTGTTATATCCAAATTAAAGGTAATTTTATCAAATCAACCTTCACAACCTAATAAAGTGTCTCGTGGTCTGTGTGGGCAAACTACAGTAAACGGCTAACACTGACACTTATTGAGAAAACATTATGAATACAAAATGAAACATTCCAAAGCCTAGACAGGATCTGAGAAGAGTGTGCAGAGTAATGAATGCATTAACATAGTCTCACATATCCAGCAGAGCATTGGTGATAAGGCATTGCCATATACTTTGATTGTGATAAATTAGTCGAATGAACGAATATATATTCTAGCCTGAGGTTTTGCAAATCCCTACCATGAGGGAGCCTAATTATAGTCCCTAAGAATATACTTATGTGTAATTGCCTGCCCACGTCACGATGAAGTAATAAGCTACAAAGTGGAGGGATAGTCTGGAATCCAGACTGAGTATGAACAGGCAAACTCGTTCATTAAAAACAAATGCAGAGTGAGAAGGATGAGAGAAAAGGGTTCTGTTCTGTTTGAATGTGTAAACATTGTGATCATGAGCGAAATGCACCTTAAATCATATAATATTATTAAAATGTCAGGTTGAAATATTCAAGGAAAACCATATGGTAGTCTATTATACTGTCATCGTTTTCATGGTGATAATCATGATGACACGCGGGATGTAATTTTTGCACTAAATAGGGAATTGTATTAGAATCACCGGAAGCTTCTAAAATGTCACAATAGCGCTGGCATTTTAACAACTTTTATCTCTTATCCACTAAAAGTTGGAGGCAGCAAGTGTGTCTATGCCGTCACTGTGGTAACTGTCACTGGTGCTATAATCTGGCACTGCAGGCTGTGTATGAACTGTGCTGCTCTGACATTCAGATAACAATCTCGCAGCCTTCGCGCTGTGCATCTTAACAAGAGAAAAGGCTAAACATTCTTGAATGAATTCATGACTGGCTAATTATGTGATAATGCTTTTTGAAAGATTGCAGGTTAGATCAATAGTCCTTTGGTCAGTGTTTAATCATTTCCACAATGACCATTATGCAGGACTGATGTAGTTCATCGTACTGGATATCAATCGGCAATATAAAACACAAATACTTTGATGTTTCATGCAGACACAACTCTATTGTAGAGAAAATGACAGTTAATTAGGCCTATTAATATAGGCTACTGTAATATTGTCGCTTGGCCATCTGTTTTATATACTGTAATGGACTATTTTTTCTTAGATAATATAAAGATAAATTATAATTTCAACCTTGTGATAGCAATAAGTTCAATATTTCATGTAGCCATGTAATAAGCAGGATAATGTTCAGTCAGGAGGTCATTGTCGTAAAATAAACCCATTCAGGGTGAGTATTCGATGTTTATTTTGCGATAAAGACCTGCTGGCTGTACATTATCACTTACATAATCAATATACAATCGATACAACCAACACAGACTTCTCAAATCAGTCTCTGTTGTTGTATTTCTACCATCTGCTGTAAATACATATCCTACATCAGTACATCCATATAAAGGAAAACTCATTTTTCCTGCAGGAAATACATCTTTGAGCTTGTGAATTTAACATTTGATTCTGATTCCGTTGTGTAGTTTGAATTTGGATATGGATATAAATGATTTTTGTGAGACTGGCTGTAAATAGAGTCTGTTTGTTAGCTGCTTCACTGCCATTAATAACTAACCAACAATTTTCCATCAACTGACATTCAGGAAATGACAAGATCAGAGAATGACTCAATCAAAATTGTCCTTCTGTCTGGCTGAATGTGAGTCACAATGCCCAGCGCAGGTGTGTGTTGTCAAAGGGTTTAATGGTGTGGCAAGAGATGCAAACAGTACGACAGAGGTGTGTATATTCTCTAGAGTGTGAGGTGGAAACTCCTACTAAGACTCATCTGGGTGTATGTAATAGATCCAGCTGCATATCTTACAGCCATATGTACATAAACAATAAAGACCCACATGCTTCACTGTGTCTTATATATTGGAAAAAAGAAACAAAGTTCTGCTTGCATGAGGCTGTCTTCTGTCATAAAAAGTTAGCTGATTGGGAACTGATTCAGTCCTTCGCAGTAGACAGCAGCATGTCATCTTTCTTTGAAATCTGGCTCAGACGGGGGTATAAAAAGCTATTTTGTGCACTCAGGACTCAGGAAGAAGGATAATATGAAGCAGAGTATGTTCTTTTTTTAATGTTTTTCTTAAAAGTTGATCCTCTTTTTTTGGCAATGTGGCAATATGAATGCTAACCAATATATTGTACAAATCCTGCTTGCTTTTTATCTATTACCATAACATATGGAGTGTCACATGTTGTTTTGATAAGATTAGCCGGCCTCTCAGATGTACCCTGCCACATTGGGAACCATCCAAAGCAATTAAAGTGGTAAACATTTGTCAAACACACATCAAGGTGTTCCTTTAGAGTAAACTTACAATATGCAGTGGTCTTATTAGTTCAGTTGATGTTGTTGTGAAACTGAAACTACCTACAGAAACTAACTCTGCAAAGACAATAAAGTAACAAATCACAAGTAAACAGAGACAGATTCTAATAAATTGGCCAGGACCTGTTGTTCCAGAGATTACTCACACTACTCACGAAGACTAATTACCTACTCATAAATTACTGTGTCATTCTCACCTAATTGTTTGTGCTTGATCATCGTAATAATTTGCTTTATAGTATAACATCCCTCCAGGAAATTAGAACAGCATTTCATGATAATAAAGAGAAACATTTTGAGTATGGAAATATTTACTCAGCATTGTCAGTGTGAGCACAGGCTGATAAAGAAATACTGAGATTAATTAGTGTGTTTGAACTGTCCTCATTCAAATAAGAAAAAAGAAAAAACTTTATTTTAATTACACTTTATAGCTTACTTACAGTGCACAGCATAAATGAGTACACCCCCTATGAAAAAAAACAAAAGATGTATTTTCTTTATGATCACTAATACAATTCATGGAAAGATGGCAAAATTAAAATGTATTAAACATATACATAACAAAAACTGAGAAATATATGTCATTAATAGCCATAAAATAAGTAAATTAGCCAATTTTGTTTAAATTAAGGATTGCAGAAATGAGTACACCCTAGATTTAATTCAACAAATGTATAATATTCTAGCACTTAGTATGCCCTCCATAATTTTGCTCTGACCGTTCTTGGCACGGAGTGTACAAGTTCATGACAAATTGTCACATCTGTCCTGTTTAACTCCTGGATGATGAGCTCCTTAAATGCCCTGATCTTTAATGGGGAGTGTTGCTCAACTCGTCTCTACAGAATCCCCCACAGGCGCTCATGAGTGTTAAGATTGAGTGCAATACATGTCCACAGAAGGTTTTTCACCTTTGGGGAATGCATATCCTCATTGTCATGTTGAAAAAATGCCCAACAATGCAGGGAATGAGGAAAGGGAAACATCTTCTGTTTCAAGTTTGTGTATTAAATTACATAGTAGTGTGGGAATTCATGACAGCATTGATAAAGCACAACTCCCTCACACCTTCAGCACTTATACATCCCTATATAAAAGCTTTACTACCACTGTGGGAACCAGGCACTTCTCGCTGTACTCCTCCTCTAGCAACACCATAACATTTTGGATGCTGTTAGATCCAAAATGATTGATTTGGTCTCATGAGACCAGAGTATTGATTCCCAGAATCTATATTTTGTAAATATGGGCTTTAGAAATGGCTAACTGACTTTATTCTGCTTTGGCTACAGTAGGTAGTTCCAGTGAGAACAACAACCATGCATGTCATTTCTGCAGGCTGCATCTTACTCTGTGTGATAAACAGTCACTCTTTTCATAGCTTTTGCTGGCTCTGAGACACTCGTTTGGTATTTCTCCTGCTCTTTGTCTAGCAAAAAAATCCCTCATCACTAAATGAAAGCTTAAAATGAAGGCCTGATTATTTCAGGGGCCTTGTCACAAGTCCATTGTTTTTGAATTTCTGTGTCACTTTTGCTATATTTTCACACTTAAAACAATGATTTAGTAATCCTCTTGTACCGCTGTCCTCTTTTGTGCTCAGAAATAAGTCTCCTGACAGTTCTCTCCCAAGTGGTTCCATCGTTGTCAGCATTAAGTCTGAGAATGATTCAGTGGGCTATATAACACTTTTAATTGTCAAGAAATTACTTCTCTTTAAATGTTTTGGTTCAACATACTTACCTCTTGATCAAACATTGCCTTAAACTTACACCAGCAATTTTTATTTAGTTTTATTTAGTAACTTTTAGGAGGGTGTACTCATTTTTGCTACACAACATTTTATCACCTTGATAAGAAAATCTTATTTTCCTGAATAATTTTGACATGGTTCTTTGGTAATTGATTAAGCAGACTTGCCGGAACATTATATCTCTAAAGAACCCTAACATGTCTTCTAAGTAATTGAGTAATTGCTGACTTTAAGAAGTTTCAGAGGGGGTGCACTCACTTATGCTGTGCACTGTATATGGTTCAAAACTATAATAGTGGAATGATAATTTTTCTGAACCTAGTTATTTTACAACATATTTTGGGATTAATTTGTGGGATAATACAAGAGGAAAGACTGTTGTCCTATACTTACATAAAAATCTATTTAGAGGTGTTTTCTTGCTTCAGTAAGTATAAGAACAATGCTGTTGTGTACATATCTAAATGTCTAAAAATTGGACTTCTGAATAAAAAAGAGAAACATTCAGAGAGTATTAAAACATTCAATTTTGAGATGAGGCTTAAAAACATTTTAACACACATATTAAATGGAAGAAGTATGTCATGTTTTCATAGGTGATATAAACAGATTCTGATTCAAGGTGACTTTTCCATCAATTACTTCCCCTGACATTTCACATTTTGGTACTTTCAGGGAAATTTATCAGCCTGTGAAAACTCTTTATTAACCCTCTGTAATGTGTGAAACACTAAAAAACACAGTCAGCATTTATGCAACCATAAGGAGTAATTGGATTTATCATACAATACATATGAAAAAAAAAAAACTTTTTTTTATGCAAAACCATTTAATTTCTGTTTTTGTCAGCCAACCACACGCTAACACAGGCAGAACATGCAAACTCCACAGAGAAAAGTCTCTTGGCTCAGCTAGGACTCGATCCAGGGACCTTCTGTTTGCAAAGACAGTGCTACCAAATGAACCACCGTGCCACCCATTAACTGCTATTATTCCAGTGTACTGAACTAATGCAAGACGAATGATGTGATAAAAATAGTCCTCCTCTCTTTAAAGGTTGAGTTATCAAACACATTTAAATTATGTAGTTTTCAGAGGTTATAAGTGCATAGTGTGATGTGTCTTTCTACTTTGTAGATCAGAACCACTCACATTATCAGTCTCACATTTGAATCAATACATTTTTTGCCATTAATAAAAAATTTAAGATTAATTATATATTCAGAATCTTAAATCATTATTAATATTAACTTTAAATGGCAATCTACAAATTATTTCTAACCTCTAAAAATTATTTGATCTGCCTCTATAAAAAAAAGCACAAGCACTAATGCAAAGTGATAATTAGATAGTGATTATCACATTCAGCGTCATAAAACATGAATCATTCTGCTTTTTTTCTTTCACACTTTAAAAAGTGTGTAAATGTTAAAAATGGCATGGGTGAGAGACAGGACAGGTTCAGGGTTATACTCTCTCTGCACTCTTACTTACTACAGCCTAGTTCTTATGTGGGTTATCATGAAGAAAGGTGTGAGGCAGGGGAAGGTAAGAACCTTTAAATTCTCAGCATTAATCAGCCATCATCTGCTTCCACACATCTGAGTTTAATGGCATGCCGTGTCCCTTGTGAGTCACTGGCCCATTTGTTTCAGACTGCGGAAGAAAAAAAAAAATCAAATGCGTGTTCACTGGATTCACATCATTAGGGTTTCAGGATGTCAGGCTATTGGGAAAAGAGGTGTCACTGGTGGTAATGGATTGCATTTTCACCTCCAACCCTTAGCAAGTTCACCTCGCGTCCTCACCCTCTCCCTCCCGACCGGAAAGTGTGAAGGAAACACCCCTCCTCCCACAGGGAAACTCATTGATTTCCATGAAAGGGGGAAAACAAGATGAGGAGAACCTGATATAAATCTTTCTTTTCTAAAAGTTGATTTCTTTACTGATGTACTTGTTTAAACAAGCTTTTTTAGAGTAAGGCATGCCATTGCCAATGAAAGTGACTCAATTAATACAAACCATAAAAAAGAAAAAAAAAGAAAATGCAAAGCAAAATTTGACTCAAAATGAATTGCACAATTACACATAATGTCATAACTGACAAGTATTGGCAGTTTATCATATTGTATGATTTGACTCACAAGATATGATCTTTGAACCTGACCTTTTTGCATTTAACAAACATATGAATGGATCATGATGCAAAGAACATAACATTAGCTGTATTAATTACAATGGCAATTAAATTTTTACCATTATATATATATATATATATATATAT
>RJVU01061675.1:3887328-3952922 GCA_003731715.1 Anabarilius grahami | reverse complement strand
TTTTTTACATTACACAGAATGAGGAATAAATAAAAATAATAATAAACTACAATAGGATAAAGTTCAACTAATAATGGCACTAACAATTCATGTGAAATCCTTTGGGAAGCCAAATGTGACAGCAACTCCCCTATTATTATTAGCATTTGATTGTGAGTGTTGTCCATGGTGCTGAACGCTGCAGTTCACAGAAATTTGACTCTGCAAAATGTTGGCAAGTGAAAATTACTTTTCCATAGGCTCTCTTATATTCACAACACGCGCCATATTTGCAGATATCGACAACGTCGCAATGTTCGCTGGACCTGAATGGAACGCAATAAGTCATTACGACACGACAGCCCATCCAGCCCTCCCATCCGCGCGATATAAAAACAACATCTGACTCCCCCAGTCCTAGTAGATGTACGCGCATTGAGAGAGAGAGGATACACCGACAACGTTTAGAAATGTCCAGTTTAAGTGTAGCCAGTTTTTGTCACTGTGGATTCCTCACGTACCTTTTGCTGTTCTCTTTTTACATTTCAAAAACGTCCTCAGTGAGCCTTGACTTGACTGAACTAAGAAACAAAGTTGCAAAGATCAAAGTTAACCCGAGAGGAAATTTATGGGCAACAGGTGAGATGCATACATGACTTGTTATTGTGCTACATATAACGTGACTTATACCTAGAACAGAAATGTGATTTGACACTTAAGGTCATTTTATGGGGAAGAAAAGTGTCGTGGACAACGAACGCTTGCCGACCGAGGAGGACTCCACGATGAAAGCCATCGAGGCTGCACTGAGTCGCCAGCAGGTCGAGCCCGCGGACCTCTACCAGGAGATGCTGAAGATCGCGCTTCAAACACACCTGGACTCGCAGGAGATCCGCCCTAAAGTTCCGGTAAGATCCGAGACTGAATTGGTCATACTTTACTCTGGTCTGAAATGACTGATGGAATATGAGAGAGAATATTCTTCTGTTGTAAGAACTTTTCATGAATAATGTGATTTAAATGAATTTGCTTGTTTGGTTTAAAATGTCAGTTGGGCAATTCTGCATGATAATCACAGATCAACAATTGATTCAACTGTTTCTGGTTGTTCTAGGTGACTGCAATATTAATGAAGATATTAGAAAGCTACATCCAAGACAATACAAAATGATGATGACTTCAGTCTGAAATCTTCAAAGGTTTAATTCACATGGAATTTGTAATTGCTTTTTCATCAACTGTATAATTTGTTTCTTATCTGAACCTTTTATCCACCTCCATGTCACAATTAATGCAACAAGTTATACTTGTATATTTATTTTTAGAGGATGTCCAGAATTGTATTATTTTTTTTCAATAATTTGTATTAAATAAAGACTATTAGTGAAGTCAGTTGCTCCTGCATGCAACTACAATGTTAAAGGTGTCATAATTTGTATCTAAATTTCTATATAACGTTCAGTGAAAAAACACGTATGTGTTAAACAGATGAGTGGTTAGGTTAAGAGAACAAAATTCTTTGAGATTTCATTGATTATTAATGAGATGTAATTTGTAGAAGGTATTATTTAGACTAACAAATGGTGTTTTATGAAAACTAAAAAATTACACGTATTGTACTTTACAGAAAACATTAACAGGAAATTCAAGACATCAGTGAGGAAAACAAAACAATATCAACTAAAAAGTAATTAATCTGTTGTGAGTAGGGCTGGGCTATATGGCCAAAAAATTATCACGATAAATGTCAAATCTTTATTTCTTTCAAGTTTAAAAGCAGATTTTCGCACTTGAGTAAAAATTGTAGAAACCAGACAGTTAACTGTGGTTTTAAACTACTCTTTATTGTCAGAACATGACTTGCCAAACAGGTGAACATCTCACAAATCTGAGGCAGAATATTCAAAACATTTTTATTTTTTTCTACATTAAAACACGCACAAGTTAAAATCCTTTTTCAGTCTTTTTTCCTTAACAAAAGAAATATCTTAGCTTCTGCACTTCTTAGTTTCTGCATGTTCTAACGGGTGATATTGTTCCAAATCATGAAACAGGTTTGTGTTGCCTGACTTTGATGGCACATATCTTCGTCATAGTTTGCATTGCAGGCTGCAATATTAATAATATTATGTGTTTTGTCTCTTAGAAATGTGCATTTGTCAGTAGCTTGAGTTAGGATGCAAATGTAAATTTATGTTAATTAATAAAAATAGTAACATCTGTAAAAATTGTAACAACCTCGTTTTTATAGGGTAAAATTTAAATATTCTGACTGTTTGTAAACTTTTATTAAAATTACCCATAGTCATCCATAGGATCATGCATTTAGATCATGATAATCACAGGTAAAACCACGCATATAGCACCTCACTCCCATGGTAAAATGTAACTATGGTATTTGTTATGAAAAACAATAGCCTATACATTTAGTAATACAAATGCATAAATGCTATAGCTTAATAACAAAAAAATACTGTAATTATATTCTATTACTCATTTAATACATGTCTACATTAATCTTTATCATTTTATTGCCCAGCCCAAGTTTTGAGTATATGTTTACATTTTTACAAACATCACACACACAACAGTAGACAAAAGTGGAAATCTAAGACAAACATCAGCAATATAATTACCTGGTGAATGATTTAATATTTTTTTTGCACATCACAACTAGCCTAGATTTAACAGTTACATGAACAAACCATCAAAATCCAAATTTCCAAGCACTACAGGATGACACAGTTATAAATTTAGTAAAATACCAAAATAGTACACATAAGAATAACGCAAGGTGACACATTGTTATATAATATTTTTCTTGCCCTGAGAACCGAATATAATACTTACACAAACATGTGCAAAGGGTGCTACCTGAATGACCAAATACTTAACTGGTGCTATATATATCTATAATAGGCTACTTGCCTTTTGAGTCTGTGTTTCTGTCAGTGTGAAAATCAGTTGACCATCTTCTCTGATATAAATTTATTACACAAGCTCATTATCTTTAGACAAATACAATTGACAACAATTGTCTTTGACCTGACCTTGTTCTCCATTTATTCAATATAATACTTTACATCATAACATAATACTCTTTCCTTCTTCTTCTTCTTTTTTTAAACATGACCAGATAACCAAAGAAATGTACAAATCTCATACATTAACAACAATGAAGAACTGAAATTTACATCGTAGGCTTATTTTAATTTTGAACTGGTCTTTGACTTTTGAATTGAGTAGCAGTAATGGTTGTAAATACTGTGTAAGAAGCCTGGGTTAATTTTCTATAACAAGAAGATAAAGCTTTTTAAAATATATTTTGTCCATCTATTGTCTTCTCCTTTCAAAGAATTGGCACACATCATTTTGCCATTGATACTGATACTTATAGCATATGAATCAAATGTGACTTAAAAATATGTCATTTTCTATGACTAAAGACTAGTACATCACTTTCATACCTGCACTACCACAACAAATTGTTGAGATGGGTGTGCAAAGACTGCCCATATAGCCTATTTTCCTTAGGGGGCGTTTAGACTCGCCGTTCATTTCATACATTTTTATAGTTTTCAGGAACACACGCTGGCGCAGTTTCTTAATGCCAATAGGACAGTTAATGATGTCCAAAATACGACTTTGGACTGTGTATTATAGCGTCTGTCTGCAGCTCAGAGAACAAACAGCGAACAAATCGCTTTATTGAGGTCAGTGGGACACGTGACTGCCGCTGTCCAGTTGGATGCTCTGTTGACAATCGCACGATATGCATCTGCTATTAACGTAAATTTCTCTCCCTGGATTAAAATATTTACTCTAGCCTCAGCGTGATCATGGGACAATGTGGTGTTATTTCTTCGAAGACGGTTTTAGTCTTCCTAAACCTGATATTTTGGGTAAGTTGCCTACACTAGCCTATAATAGCTTGAATGCAGTGGTTAGCGGGCACTGTGGCTCTGCAGGGATGCACGACCTACAGCGAATAAGCTGTTGTTTACAATCTATAATAGACAGGCTTTTAAAGAAATCTATTATGATTTTTGACTCACAGCACCATTAAAAGAATCCAAGCGCTAAATTGCACCCGGTGAATTTCAATAGCTTTCTGTTTGTAGATTCAATCTATCCATAAAATAAGATCTATATATCAAATAGCCTTATATAAGATCCGCTAAATAAGATTCATAATATCTGTAATGTCTTAATGTTTGCAATGGCAAGGAAAATCAATACTATATGTCTTTCTACAATATCGTTGTAGGGATTTATGTAGCAGGGATAATTGTAACACTTTTTAGGTTTTGTTTATCAATTCTGAAATGGGTAAAGCTTTTCTTTTCCTCAAACATCTTTGAGATATTATCAGTCATCACCATTGTCAATTAAATTTTTATCTTAATCGAGTCTAATAATGAAACTGGAAGGCTACATGATTGTGACATCCATACTTAAGCCTATATAATTGGTATAATATTATGCTATTTATTATATATGTAATATATAAATATGGTGGATTGTGATTAATAACAGTAAAATTAGTTTGTCAATACGCAACTTAAAATACTATATAGGCTATTATAGTAACTGTGTAATAGTAATTGTGACATAATTTTAATAAAACTCCATTTTAATAAAACTTTTAAATGGTTAATACACTTTTAAGTAGTTATGAACATCAGTAAAATACAACAGTATTTTAAAATCTAGCCCTCATCCACATTTTAGTTGGACCCTCACAGGCCTAGAGGCAACTGTTACATTCAGACAGACATAAACAATGCAGGTTGTTTGTAATATCGCCACTAAATTAGGCTAAAAAACAACACTTGTTGGAGAGATAACTGCGTAAAATGATGCCTGCTTTGATATATATTGCAATTATAATGACAATCCCAAAACAAAAATTACAAAAGGAAGACGTTTCACTCTCTCAAAACAGGTTTTTATATTGTCTGCCATTTCAGAACCACTAACAATATTTCTGTTGCACTCTTCCCAGGCTGCCGCAGGTATTCTGTGCTACATTGGGGCCTATGTTTTTATCACATATGATGATTATGATCATTTTTTTGAGGATATCTACACTTTCATCCCTGCCATGGTGATAATTGCTGTGGGCACGCTTCTTTTTGTCATTGGCTTCATTGGCTGCTGTGCCACCATTCGAGAAAGCCGCTGTGGCCTGGTCACGGTAAACTCTGACACCCCTCGATTTTCACATATACAGTAGCTTTTTATTTGGAATCTTTCATGATTGCCCTTGTCTGATATTTCTGCAGTTCTCAGCAGTGCTGCTACTGGTCTTTGCCACAGAGGTGGTTGTAGTGGTGCTAGGGTATATTTACAGAGCCAAGGTTGGAAATATTAAAATGAAATGTACGTGTGCATGTAGGTAGTTTGAAGGTGTCATTGTTAATACACTGAACATATTTCTTCTTCTCCAAAAGGTTGAGGCTGTGGTGAATCACTCTATTCAGAAAGTATATAATGAATATAAGGGCACCAACACAGACGCTCCCAGCAGGGCCATTGACTATGTGCAGAGACAAGTAACACCATCAGTTCCTTTGTCTCTCTTTTTTCATCATTTCACCCCCCCCTAATTCTCTCTAAACTTCTCTTCTTACAATCTTTCACTTTTAGCTCCACTGTTGTGGCATTCATAACTACTCTGATTGGATGAACACTCACTGGTTTATTGAGTCCAAAAACAATAGCGTTCCAGTGAGCTGCTGCAAACCCACCATCAGTAATTGCACTGGGACGTTAATGCGACCAGGAGACCTTTACCCAGAGGTAACACCCTCACACACATTCTCCTAAAGTCCAAAACTATTAAATTACTAATTTAGTAAAACTGAACCTCTTGTTACAGGGCTGTGAAGTTCTTGTAGTAAAGAAACTTAAGGACATTATGCTGTACGTCATACTGGCTGCATTAACATTCGCTGCCATACAGGTAATGTAATGCAGTTGAGGCCAACCATTGTCACACACTTTAGCAGTAAGTACAAGGAGTGTTAAATAATGGAAACATCTTCAAAGTAACCTAATTATTACATGGACATGAAAGATTGATTTCAAATTATTTTACAATCTTACCTGAATATTATATTAAGCCAAGACATAAATACTATGTACAAAACAATCGGCCTAGCATTAGCAACAAGACTTCCTCTGAGGTCATTTTCAAAACAATCTATAACTGAGACGCTAGATGGCGCCATTTGTGTTAGTATGAGAGACATGAGATTGACCCTGCATCCCAATGAGCATACTATCCACCTTATCCGCCCTAAATAGTATTGAATATTACTAGTGTGACATACTATTTAGGATGGATAGTATGCACATTGAGACGCAGGCTGAGTCTGCAGTGTGATACTAGACATGAAAGTAACACAAATCATAACGGAGATAATAACAGAGCTGCCTACCTTATACATTTGAAATCGTCTATCCCCCATCCGTCTATTCCTAAAATGAAAATTCTGTCATTAATTACTCACCCTCATGTCATTCCACACCCGTAAGACCTTCGTTCATCTTTGTAACACAAATTAAGATATTTTTGATAAAATCCGATGGCTCAGTGAGGCCTGCATCGCCAGAAATAACACTCCCTTTTTCAATGCCCAGAAAGCTACTAAAAACATATTTAAAACAGTTCATGTGACTACAGTGGTTCAACCTTAATATTATAAAGCGACAAGAATACATTTTGTGCACCAAAAATAACAAAATAGCGACTTTATTCCACAATATCTAGAGATGGGCGATTTCTAAAATGATGCTACATGAAGCTTCGAAGTTTTACGAATCATTTGTTTCGAATCAGTGGTTCAGAGCGCCAAAATCACTTGATTTCAGTAAACAAGGCCTTTGAAGAGGCTTCGTTACGTCGTAAGTGTTTTGAAACTTCAGTTCACGTGACTTTGGCAGTTTGATGCGCTCGAACCACTGAATCAAAACAAAAGGTTCATAAAGCATTGAAGCTTTAAGAAGCAGTGTTTTGAAATCGCCCATCTCTAGATATTGTGGAATAAAGTCGCTATTTTGTTATTTTTGGCGCACAAGAAGTATTCTTGTCGCTTTATAATATTAAGGTTGAACCACTGTAGTCACATGAACTGTTTTAAATATTAGCTTATTTGTAGCTTTCTGGGCATTGAAAAAGGGAGTGTTATTGCTGGCGATGCAGGCCTCACTGAGCCATCGGATTTTATCAAAAATATCTTAATTTGTGTTCCGAAGATGAACGAAGGTCTTACGGGTATGGAACGACATGAGGGTGAGTAATTAATCACATAATTTTCATTTTTGGGTGAACTAACCCTTTAATCACAAGCACCCGTATTCCTAATGAGCTGGTTGAGATGAACCCGGAAGAGATCTGTTTATCTGGAACGCACCATCATATCACTGGATTACTAACCAATCAGAATCGTATGAACGCTGTTTCCGCCACGGAATGAATGAATAAATATGGTAATTGCAACTTTTTATGTCACAATTCTGACTTTTCCCCCAATTGCAATTTGTTAGATATAAACTCTGAATTGCGAGGAAAAAGTAAAAATTGTGAGATAAAAAAATCGCAACTACCCTTATTGTTTTTATTCCGTGGTGGAAACAGCTTCCATAGTATGCAGTATGCAGTGAGAGCTGTGCAGTAGCCTATCTGTTTGCTATAAAAACATGTTTATTTAGAGTTCATTGCAGCTATTTTCTTTTTATTAGTTCTTTAATCAAAACATGGTTGAACATTAATAAAAGGGTATATAAAAGGGTTGGTTCACCCAAAAATGGAAATTATGTCATTTATTACTCGTTCCATACCCGTAAGACCTTCGTTCATCTTCGGAACACAAACTAAGATATTTTTGATAAAATCCGATGGCTCAGTGAGGCCTGCATCGCCAGCTATAACACTCCCTTTTTCAATGCCCAGAAAGCTAAAAACATATTTAAAACAGTTCATGTGACTACAGTGATTCAACCTTAATATTATAAAGCGATGAGAATACTTTTTGTGTGCCAAAAATAGCAAAATAGCGACTTTATTCAACAATATCTAGTGATGGGCGATTTCAAAACACCGCTTCATGAAGCTTCGAAGCTTCAGTGGTTCGGAGCGCGTCAAACTGCCAAAGTCACGTGAACTATTGAAGTTTCAAAACACTTATGATGTAGCAAAGCCTCGTTTAGTGAAATCATGGGATTTTGGCGCTCTGAACCACTAATTCGAAACAAAAGATTCGTAAAGCTTCAAAGCTTCAAGAAGCGGTGTTTTGAAATTGCCCATCACTAGATATTGTGGAATGAAGTCGCTATTTTGTTATTTTTGGCGCACAAAAAGTATTCTCATCGCTTTATAATATTATGTTCTCATAATCTTTTGTCATCGCCCTCAATGTAAATGTATGTCTTGACCACAGTTTCCTGTTCTCTGCAGATGCTTGGGCTGCTGTGTGCATGTGTGGTCCTTTGTCGCAGAGGTCATGACCCTGCCTATGAACTGCTTGTCAGCACGGGTATAGATGCCTGAGTACTGCATTGCATCATGGGAATGGCTGGTCCTCCCAGCCAGTGTACTGTACACATTTAAACTAAATCAGGCTACCACTTTTCTACACTAGTATTAAATCAATACCTTTGTTTGACAAAAAAGAAAAAAGGGGGAAAAAAAGAAGAAAAAAAAAGCTTTGACAGCTTAAATAGCCTCACACTGGTTTGATTGTGAAGATAATGTTCCTAAAATTAAGAAGTATTGGATTGTTCCTTTATTTACAGCACTAGAGTCTGATGAGAAGAAAGTCATCATTCAGTTATTATATTGTAAACATTTTACACTAATTGATTCCATGTGTCATGGTAATGTGATATTATGTTTTATTACAATGTTTGTTGGGCCAAAGAAGCTCTAGACTGAAGTCACTGGTTGACATAGTTCAGTTTTTTTCCTACATTATTTACAGTATGTGTTGTAGAAGTAATCCCTTGTAGTTATAATGAAGAAGAAAGATTGTTATATAGTTGTGTTCATTTGAATTATTTTCAGGCAACTCTTCTTTCCTCTCATTCAGTGTTCACATTTACCTTTAGAGAAATATCATGATACAAACTAAAGCATCAAGCAGCAGCATTAAACTTGCCATTAAAAACAAGGTCGCATAAAATAAAGTGCAAATTACACTTGCAGTCAAGTATTTGGCAGTAAAACAATAAAAAGTGTAAAGTCTAACAAAAAAATTATTGCATTTGTAATATAGAATTGAGCTTTTGAAAATTCACAAAAAAAATCAAATTTTGTGAAACTTTTGTTTCTTTTGCAATGCCTGGGAACAGGAAACAATTATTTGCTTGGCTAAAACCTGAGTTTACATCACTGAATAGTGAACAATGATGTAACTTAGAGTATATTATCTCTAAAACAAATAATGATTATGTATACAAAACGTACATGACTGTTTTGTAGCGTGTGAAGATAACCTTTCAAATGAACCTTTTAAGCATCCTTGTCCTTTGTAAGAGTGACATAGGGTCTCTTACAAAGGGTCAAAAACTCATAAATGTTCACTGACATTAATGCTCATTCAGTGCTCACAATGTTCACTGGCATGAAGATACTCATGGGTCAACAGCACATGACACATTTTTACAATATTTGACAAATACATGCTTTTCATTTTTCCCAGCATAATGCAGAATAATGTGTATTTCAAAGTACTATAATGTATGTGGATCTGGGTCAATTAAATAAATCACTGAACTTAAAATGATCTATTTTCAGTGCTTCTGTTTATTGTTGAGTATATTTTTCAAAACAACTGATCTTCAAATTATCTTTGCTTTAGATACTGAACTAGTATATACTCAGACTGAAAACCAAATAGCTTCTAAAAGTACAGAAAATATGACAAATACAAACTCACTAAATGTATAGTTTGAAAACAAATGTATGTTTCAAAGTGATCAGGTGTTTTTTTTTCCCAATTTAAACAACTTATAAACATATAGCATATATGAGACATACAGAATGCAAATACAGGAGCATAAGCATTAATTCTACATAAATTGTAGACATTATATTGTGCTAATTCACTTTGTTTTTAATTAAAATAAAGTGCTACTTTATTTCATAATTTATAATGTCTTCGTTTGTTTTTATCTGGTGCTCTTCTCATCGCCTCTGGGAAAAAAAACAAAATACTACATTATTTCAGTATATTCTACTGCATTATATTTGTAACGGTGTGAGATTTTCACAGTATGATAACCATCTCAGAAAATATCATGAATTGATTTTAAACAATCAATTATTATTATCATCATCAGTTAAAATGACAGTTAAATGAATGCAAACAGGTTTTTTAGTTGAATAAATGCTTTATTATAACAAACTTGAAACCATTTGTTGACATCATTGAAATTTCAATAATCAAAAATGTCTAATCAATTTTAATAAATGATTATGGATTAGATTAACAACTTATTTTTATTATTAATCATTTATTCAGAGTTAAGAATAATATAATATTATCTTTTTATGATTTAAAACAAATATATTATCAAAAACTTAATTCATAATACTAACAGTTTAATTAATGTAAATGTAATCAAATGAAAATTTAACAACTTTTTATTCCTATCCTTTTTTTGGCAAAGTGCTGCACAACAGAGGTTTACTAAATTAAAACATGGACAAAAAATTATATTCCGTAAATAAAATGTAATTTTTTATTATTATTATTGTTATTTTGAGAAGGAGATAGTAATATATTTCTGCCATTTCAAGTTAAACCGACCTTTTATTTTGACGGGGTGTAGTGAAGACCTTTGAGTTTCAGAGTGTATATTTGACAATGTTTTTTCTCAAATAAAATGATGAAATGCTCATTAAAGGTTCTCTCATAGCAGCTCTTGAGATGTTCATGTGTTCATGACACGTCCTCATATAGGTGCTGAAAACGCATACTTAGTAGACAAAACAACGCCGCTCATTTACACAGAGACATGCAGAACAAGCAGATTACATATTTAGCAGTCTTTTTGTGTTTTAATATTCATAGACCATGTCGCGATTTGATTTATTGTACAGCTCCACTTTCGATTTATTCACGCAGCCTACTGTAAATTCCATTTTTTCTACATCCAGAGTATTCTCATACTGCAAATTTTAGCTTATTTTTCAACGGGGGACAGAGATTAGAGATAACAGCCTCTGTCTCTGACATTTTTGCCACTGTATGTGTGTGGAGCAAGTTGAAAGTCTAAGCAGTCAAGTGAAAAGAAGTTGCTTATGCCCAGGTGAGATTCTCCATCTGATTTTTTTTATTTTTACCGTAGATAAGCAAATGTGCATGATAATCGTACGTCATACCGGTATACCGTTACAAGTCTAATTATATGAATATATATTAATGTTATGTTAACTTTATATGTGCCAAATGCATAAATGTATGTGTCTTCAAATATACATGTTAATTTTATTTACAACATTTGTTTTAGATTAAACAAATAGACAATGAAAAATGTGCCTTCATTAATATGAGAAATATATTGATTGAAACACAAATGTATGCTTTGGTTCTTACCCTTCTCTTTAGTAACATAAAAAATGAAGTTTCTCTGTACAGTTTCTGTTCTCCCAACTTTTATCTTGCAGGTTTCGAGATCCACAGTAAAGAGCATTGGCAGGGCATGCTGGCAGCTGGACCAAATTTCCCAGAGATTCCCCACTCACCCAGAACCAGGAACCCGACAGGAAGCGCAAACCTGTCCACACACTGGGGGTTTGAGTGCCTGCAGTCTTGTTTTGGGCTTGTAAGAGGTGTAAACTGGTTGGCAGACAGGCTAAGCCAGAGTGTTTAGTCTTGCAGTATTCAAACGCTTCCTCCCAGGTCTTGCTCTCCCTTACCAGAATCAGTTCAGGCACCCACTTGTAACAGAAAAAAGGCCTATTTTGATTACATGGGAAGTCCATCAATTCACCACCTAAAATCTTGCCACAAAACTCAGTGTCTGGGTTATTTGGTTGACCACTTTTCCACTTTTGAAAAGTTTCTTCGCTTCCATCACTCCAGACCCATCTGTCGTTAGCAGAGGGCTTGCTCAGACCAACCCAGCACTCTGTGCTCTTCTGACCATATGCGTCGTCATTGAACCTGTTTAGTTCCTCTTGGCTGTCTATAGTGGAAAGGTCGACATAATTCTCTCGACAAAACGTCTGAGCATCGCTCCAAGACACAGCGTGATTGTTAAAAAAGTGTTTCCTGATCAAAGTTAAAGTCAGCTCACAATGAGCTGAGAGGAAAAAAGCAACCCAGAAAATCTTCATCTCTTCTGTGGAAAGCCAGCGAGTAAATACAGTCATAAGACAGACTCAGTAAATATATATAAATGCTAATTTCCAATTTGTTAGTCAGCAATGTATGCAAATATTCACTTGGTCAAATGTCACAAAAGCAGAACAAAGGCTGACTAGACTGACAAATGACTAATCGCACATTGTGAGCTCAGAAAGTTCTTTATGATGGTCAGATGCCTTTATACAGCAATTTAATTAATAGGCCACAGAATTTAATACATTAGTTCTACTGAAATATAAACAAAGGAAGGAAGAAAGAAAGAAAGAAAAACAGAAACTGACCAAAACTTTGGTATCATACATGGTTTATGCACAAAATATACTGTAACAGCAGTTTTGGCAATAATTGGAATCCATATTTTAAAAGATAGGATATGCACACAATGGCATGTGATTGTTAAAATCATGTAAATAAATTATTTCGAGTTGTCATTAAAACTACACTTTTAATAAAAAATACACTTTAAGCCATCTGTGCCCAGTTGTTGGAAATCCCATGTTTTGCTATCCAGGATCAGGAAATCCATCTTGTGCTGGTTTTTCAAAACAAAATAGGATTGGATCACCCTGATCCAGATACACACTTTTTCAGATTACCAAATCTGGATTAGGTTACATTTCACAGTGTAGGCTGCTAGAAAAAAACAACAGGTAAGAGTCAGAGTGGGTCACTTTAAGTGTTTTTTATATAAAGAGAAGTAAAACAAAAACAAAAATCCCCTTCCATTTTCAAATTCCTTTAAACAATCAGAGGCACTAAAGGGACATGGTGATGAAAAAGAAAAAAAAAAAGAAATGTGAGAAAAATTATATATTTTATTATATAATTTATATTTAGTTATGGCAAAAGTTTTGCATTCATTCAATGATTGTGCCAATGTAGTTTATATACAGTGATTAAAAATATCACATTATATTTGTTTGATATTGACGGCTGTTTAGGGGATTATTTTATTGCACTAAAATCTTCTTTTTTTTTTACTTTACTGTACTGAAAGGTAGCCTAATGTCTACTTCTACTTTATTACTTTTAACGGTTAAACTAATCAAGAGCAAAATAAAAATATATAAATGCGTGTACATATTACATGATGCAAATGATGTATTTTTGACCAGTTTTAAAGTTTTATTACATTTTTGTTCCTGAAATCCACCCTTCTGCTGGGATCATTATAATCCTGATTCTTTGGACAAAAGATATCCCAGTCTTAATAAAAAGATATGAACAACACAAACTGATGATTTGATCTAGATCATAACCAAGATTGGATTTTGTGAACTAATTTGATTTCAGAATCTTTTTTTTTCTTTTGAACAACTCATTTTCAAGATTTGATCCAATATGATTGCCGAGATCCGATCATTCTTTTGAACAACTGGGCCCTGGAGCAACCTGAGGTTAAAGGTCTAGTTCACCCAAAAATGAAAATTCTATCAATAACTCACCCATGTAGTTCCAAACCCATAAGACTTTGACACAAATGAGGATCTTTTTTTTTTTTTTTTCTGTCCCTCCCTTGACAGCCTTCACAACTACCAGTTTCAAGCCTCAGAAAGGCAGTAAAAACATCATAGAAGTAATCCATGTGACACCAGTGGTTTAACCTCAATTTTATGAAGCAATGTGAGTGCTTTGTTTGCGCAAAAAAACACAATTTACCACTTTATTTACAAAATATTAATCTCCATCGCAAGTTCACGAGAGCATGCGTGTTGTGTTGACGCGAGAGCAGACGTGAACGCACATTGGAGATTAATATTTTGTAAATAAAGTGGTAAATTATTACTATTATTTTATTTTTTTTGCACAAACAAAGCACTTGCGTGTCTTCATAAAATTGAGGTTAAACCACTGGAGTCACATGGATTACTTTTATGATGTCTTTACTGCCTTTCTGAGGCTTGAAAGCAGTAGTTGCATAGGCTGTCAATGGAGGGAAAGAAAGCTCTCAGATTTTATTAAAAAGATCTTCATTTGTGTTTCAAAGACGAACAAAGGTCTTACAGGTTTGGAACGACATGATGGTGAATAATTAATGACAGAATTTAAATTTTTGGGTTAACTAACCCTTTAATGTCTTATTTAGGGACACAGTGGTTATAGCTGAAAGCTGAGCTAAAACCAACTTAGTACAACGCACCACATCAGATGTAACAGAAATAAGATATAATTGGTTCATAGATTTCACTTAATGCCCAAGCAACTTAAGCTTATACACATAGGTCACATGCAAACATTAGCTTTTAATGAAAAAAACAAACAAAACACACGCACACCCTGAAAACAAACCTTATGCAAAACGCATGAAAAGTACAAGGACAAAAGGAAAATGATCTCATCTTCTGACTCTTTCATGGCAGAAAGTGCATTGTTGACAATAAGAAATAATTCATATTTATATACCATATATGGACAAGCGTATTCAGGTGTTTCAATCAGATCCATTACCACCGGGGGGGGCAATCCAACCATCTCCATTGAGTGGTAGGAGCTTCATGGAATGGGTTTCCATGGCCGAGCAGTTGCATGCAAGCCTCGCATTACTAAGTTCAATGGGATGGAGTAGGGTAAAGCATGCCGCCACTGGACTCTGGAGCAGTGGAAATGTGTTCTGTGGAGTGACAAATCATGGTTCTCTGTTTGGCAGTCTGATGGGCAAGTCTGGGTTTGGAAGATGCCAGGAGAATGTTTGCGTTCTGCCAACGGTCAAGTTTGGTGGAGGAGGGATAATGGTATGGGGCTGTTTTTCAGGACTTAGGCTAGACCCCTTACTTCCAGTGAAGGGAAATCTGAATGCTTCAGCATACATTTTGGACATGCTTTCAATTTTCTGGGAACAGTTTGGGGAAGACCCTTTTCTTTTCCAGCATGACTGTGCCCGCCCCAGTGCACAAAGCAAGGTCCATAAAGACATGGTTGGATGAGTTTGATGTGGAAGAACTTGACTGCCTTGGTCAGAGCCCTTACCTCAACCCCATCAAACAAAGACTGCGAGCCAGGCCTCCTCATCTGACATCAGTGCCTGACCTAATAAATGCTCTACTCTGTGAATGGGCAAACATACCCACAGAAACACTCCAAAATCTTGTGGAAAGCCTTCCCAGAAGAGTGTATTTAGAATGGAACGTCATTACAGCCCCTGTTGGTGTAATGGTCAGGTGCCCCAATACTTTTGTCCAAATAGTTTATCACATAATATAACTAATATAAAAGATACTGTACATTTCCTGAAAAAAACGTTTTGAAACAAACAAAAAAAACCTACTATCAAAAGGCAGGGATCATAATTCCGTTACATTCACTGCATAATGACTATATGGTTTTAAAAAGAATCAAGTTAGTTAAAGGAAATCTGGAATGAAACAAAAAGGATTTGCAAGCATGTATTTTGATATATATGCAAAGTTTGTGTAACAATGTATGTATTAAAGGGACAGTTCACCCAAAATGAAAATTCTGTCATCATTTACTCACCCTTATGTTGTTCCAAACCTGTAGGAGATTCTTTCTTTTGCTGAACACAAATGAAGATATTTTGAAGAATGTTGTTAACCAGACAGTTGACGGTTGCCATTGACTTCCATTGTAGGAAAAAAATATAGAAGTCAATGGCTACTGTCATCTGTCAAAATATCTTAATTTGAGTTCAGCAGAAGAAAGAATCTCCTACAGGTTTGGAACAACATAAGGGTGAGTAAATGATGACAGAAGTAAATGATGACTTTAAGAAGTAAATGTGTTGTTGTCTTGTGTTAAAGCACTTAGTATTAAGACTGGTATTCATACACTGACACATCCAAAACTTATGTCAGCTCAGACATTTTACTGTCAAATGTAGGTCTGTGTTTGCATGTCTATTGCACCCTTGAGTTTTCATCTTGTGTAAAATATTTGCATGTTTATGTCTGCTCATTTTGTAGGAACAAACCTGCACAAATAAAAATAAATACATAATTAAATACATGATTTAATGGGGTGTTTTAATTTATTTTATATTTACAGAATTTAGTCCTAACATCAATCCATTCTCTCAACCACTCCAAAGAAAGAAAGAAAGCTGCTTTATTTATTTGTTGATATGATGGGTTTGGGCAGTTATCGAATTTGAGTATTTATATGTACAGTACCAACTATTTTGAGATTTTCTCCACTAGTGCTCGCCAACTCACAATTGTTTAGACTTATGTAGTTTTGGTTTACTCTTATATTAAAAGTGCTGCTATTTTTATTCTGTATTTTTTTCTCCAGCAGTTGGGTAATATAAAAACTACCAACAAAGCGACCCAATTGGTTCAAACCAACATCTGCACAACTCTAATCTCAGGATACTTCTGATTTTATTACAGATATGTTGACTAAAGTTGACTGTCTTTATGCTTTGCTAAGACATTTGGGTTTTGTGTGTCCTTTTTTTGAGTGGACTTAAATGCAAATCACTTTTCTTTACATTTTAGCATGCCACACAGGGCACATATGTATTTTTGAATGGATTAGTATACTGTATACCAGACAAATAGGCCATGATAAATTATAGCAATAACACTGCAAAATTGATAATACAAAATGTATACATATAGTACAGTATACATATATTAAACAAACAAAAGAATAAAACATTAGAATTCATAATTCTAAAACAAAAAAAATTATATTTTTTCTGACTACAAACCATAAAAAACTAGATTAAACCTCACAGAATCATTATACAAACAGCTGTAGAATAACTTTTCCATTATTCATAATATTAATTTTTTTATCATAAAAAAAAAAGAAGAAAAAATCCTAAAGATGCCCATCAAGAAAGCTAATCTTTCATGCTGCTAGTACACGTTAATGTATTAAATTCTACATCAACTTGTAGGCTGAACTAATTGACAGAGAAACTTAGTTAGACTTAGTGTAATGACTACTAAATTCTATTTGATGGGATTACTTTCAGGATGAGCAGCAGCAAGAAGTGTACTGTGTGGTGAGATTTTGGTCAAGTACGTTCCAGGGACCAGCCCAGATATTCCATCCCTCCACGCTCTCCACCACCCATCCTCACCTTGCTCAGTTATTGTGACAACTTGTCCTTTACTGACAGACAGCTCATCACCTTCCTAGAAAGGGCAGGGAATGGAACACAACTGTGTCTATCAGTCTGTATGGCCTGTAAACTTTGTTTATAAACCTATACATTTTTTTACTTTTTAAACTTTTCAACAAGGATGTCAGACAAACTGTGTTGGTTAAAATTATACTAATCAGGGTTTTTAAAATTTTCTTTGAAATACACTTCATTTTACTTCTACTTCCTCAGTATCAAATTAGGATATCAATTCTTGTTCCTGTTTGCTACATCAATTCAAATTCTAGAATCGAACAGGAAATTTAAAAAGCAATTCTCAGTGGTGCACAACCGTGAACCGTCTACTAAGTTGTACTATTAACAACAAATACATGAACAGGTTTGTACCTCTGCTAGCTAAAAATAAATAAATTGATACTGTATTTATTTACCTGAGCTTTAAAATCATATAACACCATGTACTTTTCCTCGGTTACTCCTCCCTTTTGTTGAGCCGGTGTGTATGTTCCACCCGAATTACTGCCGGCTTCAGGGCACCCTGTGATGTAAGGACAGCAATGCTCATTGCAGATAATTCCAAACACCCCACATTAAACTACTTGACTTCACTAAAATTCATTATGAATTTATTATTTTTGTTTAATGCTCTTTTGAATGCTGTCTTGTCTTTAAGCATTAACTGTAAGTTTAAGGTTTCAAAGAAGGAATACTGACCACTAAAAGACATCCCTGGAAGCATGACAGATAATCTGTAGGGAGTTCAGATATGAAAGTTTCACAATGAAGTTTCAAAGAACAAAAATGTCTTAATTCATTCTTAATTATTCAGACATTCACCTGTTCATTTCAACCCTCCCGACTCCTCCATTAGTATCCACATCAGAGTAACATTGAAACTCAATGGGAGCTGAAGAGAGAGATGGAGTGACTGTCATATATGTCATATATATGTTTGGGCTGTCATAATTGTGATTAATTTGAGACTTATCGTGAATTCAAGCATACACCAGTTGTCTTGTTTAACACGTTCATTTTGTCATCATTTGCTATATCCAGCAAAGTAAACCATAAGATTGAAGGGTGATTCTCACAAAACTGTATGTTCTGCAAGGTTGTTTCAAGGCTAAATTAGGTGTCTTTCCAAAAAAAAAGGACACTTGGAGACTTCAAAAGGACATTAAATAACCAAATGATATAAGGAATCCATATTTTATAAATGTATGTACGCCATTAAAAAAAAAAACAATACAGAAAAAAACATTTCAAAATTCACAATGTACAGTGCAACAGCAAAGAGCTTGTTTACATTTTAGACAAGTACAGTTGCGATAGCAAACCACATGGAGATGCCAAAAAAAACCTAAACTCTGACTGCATATACCTACGCACGTCCTGATATTGCCGAGTTAGATGCGTTCCTGGGTCAACATATTTTGTTGATCCTGAAACAACATTCTAGTCTAAAAATTTTGTCTTAACCCTATTCCTACCCCTAAACCTAACCCTACCCATAAGTTATCCCAAAAATCAGATGGAAATGATAGTTGAATAACACTGATGTAGAAGCACCAATTCATGATTTTAAGCCTAAACTTGACATAATCTGTAAACTTGTCCCTCAAATCTGATTGGTTGATTTGAATGTTGTTCAAGGATCAACAAAAATGTTGACCCAGGAACATGTTGAACTCAGCAATATCAGGTTATGCTTTACCTACTACAGTGTCATGGATCCATTCAGAATTACTACAGCACAGCAACATACACTTGGCAAATCAAAACATTATTCTGAAGGTGTGGAAACAACGTGAATGTACTGAAATGTGTAAGACTCCATAAAAATATGTGAGACCTAAATGTGAATCAGTGCATCGAGAGCGCACACATGGTTTGTTTAGGCACGTGTGCTTATTGTACGATTCCTGTAAGTCACCGCAATCGTATTTATCTTGATTGCAATCCTCATCCATCAAAACTTTACTAGCGAGACGCTTGTTTGCTTTATCCAGTCGAGAAATGTAGTTTGCGTATCATCTGGCCATGGATGTTTTGACGTTCTGTTCAGTATGTACCTCAGTTCTCTCTGATGATGCAGTAACTACCGCAGGGGAAAAAAACAAACTTCTTTGGTCTGTTTAATAATAGACTGGAGAAATTTTTGTGGTATCGTGTCCATTTAAATCTGAATTTAAGACAATTGAATACTTTTTAAGACCTTTTATTAGGAAAACTAAGACTTTTTAAGGACCCGCAGCCACTCTGTAACAGAGTTTAAACTCTTTAAAAAGATAGCTGTTATATTTCTAAAGTAAATCATGATGAATTTACCTGGGGGGCGACAGCCAGTCTTTTTCATCTTAATGAAACAGTTGTTGTCAGTGATGATGTCACACTGCTCTAGAATCTTCCGTACTTCCTCATAGCACTACAAAAGAAAATAGTTGATACAATTGTAAATGTAAACATCCTTTGGCAAGGCTTTTAATTATAATAATTAGATAGATAAATATAATTTTAAGTATATTTAATAAAGATGGACAAAGGAGGACATTTACATCATCATCCCGGACGCACTGCACAGAAAGCAGGTTGCAATGATCCCATAAAACACAGCGTAAGATATTAATGCGTTCAGACTCCTGCTGCTGAAACACCTACAAGGCAACACATAAATACAAAACATGTTGTTCCCTTTGTAAAATGTTTGATGTAACTTCCTTTTAAAACACGCTTGGAAAATTAAGAACTATTTCCTTTTTTCGAACTATTTTTGGCAATGACATTTTGTTGACTCATCTAAATCTTTGGACTACATCAGTAAACTATGGCAGAGTGCTACAGTATGACTGTTTATCACATGCATATGAGATTGTGTTATATCTCATTTAGTCATCACCCTAAAGAAATCACAAAGCTATTTCTGTATACACTCCATCCGCTGTGTTTACATAATTCTTTTAACTGTCTATGCACGGTTTTTGTACATGTTCTTTACCTCACACGCACTCCTGTATGTGCTCTCCCAGTCCTGGCAAGTTTTCTCTAGTTGATCAACATTCCATCTGTATTGCTTTTCTGAATCAGCAAAGAAAATAAAATTAAGTCAGCTTTCCATTATCATTAACATATCAACACTTACAAAGCTTGGACATTTCCAGATATATTGCAAAAGCTCTCATATCCACACCACCGTTGAAACTTAGTTAATAAATTAATGAAATACTTTTATTCAGCAAGGATGCATTAAAATGATCAAAAGTGACAGTAAAGATATTTATAATATCTTTTCCATTTCAAATAAGTCCTGTTCTTGTACTTTCTATTCATTAAAGAATCCTGAAAAATGTGTCATGGTTTCCGCAAAAATATTAAAGGATTATTTCACTTTCAAATGAAAATTACCCTAAGCTTTACTCAACTTCAAGCCATCCTAGGTGTATATGACTTTCTTCTTTCTGATTAACACAATCTGAGAAATATTAATAAATATCCTGATGCATCCTAGCTTTATAATGGCAGTGAATGGGTCCAACGAGTATGAGCTGAAGAAAGTGTCTCCATCCACATCCATCCATCATAAACATGTACTCCACATGGCTCCGGGGGGTTAATAAAGGCCATCTGAAGCAAAGTGATGCGTTTGTGTAAAAAAATCCATATTTAACAAGTAATGAAGTAAACTATCGAGCTTCCGCCAGACACCTTCCGTATTCAATGTACGAAGGAAGTGTAAAATTCTTGTAGTTCAAAATGCTTACACTACGTCCCACGCCTTTCCAATTCAACTAACGGAAAAACTTAACTGACCTGACTCCAGTTTACACTTTTTTCACATCTTCAATACGGAAGGCGGTAAAGCTTCAGAAGGCCTTTATTAACCCCCCGGAGCCTTGTGGAGCACACGTTTATGATGGATGGATGTGGATGGAGACACTTTCTTCAGCTCATACTCGTTGGTTCCACTCACTGCCATTATAAAGCTTGGATGCGTCAGGATATTTATTAATATTTCTCAGATTCTGTTGATGAGAAAGAAGAAAGTCATATACGCCTATTGCTTGAGGGTGAGTAAAGCTTAGGGTAACTTTCATTTGAAAGTGAACTAATCCTTTAAGCAGCACAACTATTTTCAAAATTGGCAATAATAAGAAATGTTTCTTGAGCATCAAATCAACATTAGAATGATTTCTGACGGATCATGTGACACTGAAGACTAATAAAAAAGGTGAAAATTCAGCCTTGCCATTACAAAAATTACATTTTAAAATAGATTACTTACTTAAATTGTAATATTTTATTTATAATATTACTGAATTTTCTTTTCTAATAAAGGCAGCCGTGTTGAACAAACATTTTTTTTAAAAATCTTACTGACCCCAAACTTTTGAACTAGTTTTTTTTTTTTTTGAGAAGTACTTCAACACTCAACACTTTCATTAACAAACATACACAAACATTACATTGCATTTATCTTCCTTCTGCCAACAGGATCATAACAACAGAGAAGTTTGTTAGCACGAACCTGCCAGATTGGCTGCTTGCCTGCATAACCGGGCCCTGTTCATCACCTACAACATAGTACAGCACAGATTGATATATTCAGTATTTGGACCTGACTTATTGAACAACAGTGTAACATATATTTTACACAACCACCATCTGTAACGTAACTGCTACACAAATGAAAAAACTGTTCACACAAAGACTCCATTCTAAAGAAATGAAAGTGTTGCACTGTCTAATGGCATTAGAGTTTCTTTCAACACTGAGGTGGAATAATGCCCAGTCAGACTGAAACAAGTTTACATTGCTTTAATCCTCATTTTGGCCTAACTATGACCACAAACCTGACATAGGTAATTTTTCACAACTGCCCAAAATTCCAGAATTAAAATGAACAGTTCTACTTTAGGAAGTGTTTGTAAAATATTAAAAAAAAATAATAATATTTAAAATATTTAAAGTTATAGTAAATATTTTTGTTTGTTTGTTTTTTTCTGTTTAGGCCATCACACCTTTTCTGACTGCCGGTGGGTGGATGTGTTCACATTTGTCTTCTTCCCCACTGCTTGCTCAGCTTCATCAGCCTCCTTACACCTCTGCTCAAATAACCTCTTTGACTGCAGGACATACAGTAAAGAGAATAAGTGCAAGTGAGTAAAAGTGCTAAATAACGGGAACAGGTAGAGGGGATATACAGCTCTTCATGTAAGTGTCTAAAAACGTATCTCACTATCTGTGGTGTTTCTGTGGTTGTATAGCACAGGAAGTTCAAGTCTTTTTATATCCAGAGACAACATGCATACCTACAAACCAACCAACCTATTCTTATTTTCTCTCATTCCTCTGTCACCGTCTGTATCTATTCTCTTTCACTTTTTCTCTCTGCACATTTCTTGGTGGTCCAAATACATTCTGCAAAATACAGTTACTGCATGGATAGGGGTTTCTGTTTCTTCTTTCAGTTTCTAACTCTCTTCCTCTTTTGGCTTATACTGAATTTTGGGTGGACCCTGAGACTGATGTGTCATTTACACACTGAACAACTAATGAAAGCCATTTCTAAAAGGAGAAACAAGAGGGTTGGAAAATAGATACTTGTTTTAATCTCATTTACTGCACTTACATCCATGGTCTTCTTGTGCAACACCATCTTAGGCTTCTGAAGTTTTTCTATAATCTCTTCAAGCTAATTAGGACAGAAAATAGATATTAGTTTCTATCTTCTATCAGTTACATTATTAATTCATTCATTGGTGTTTACTCCTTTCAAAATACAACAAATGGTGTCTAAGTTTATGTAAGTGCCAGTTTTCTCCCTCTTGCACACTGACCATATGAATAACCACATATACGACCATGTCAACATCTCTAAAGTGCTGGGCTGTGTGCATATTGTCTTGGATCATTTGATTTATTTCCTACCTTTTTTCTCTGTTCCTTCTGGTGTTCACGAAACACCTCTATTTTCTGAACTTCCTCCTTTATCTTTTCAGATAGTTGGATGTGCAGGTTCCCTGCCTTCTCAATCTCTAAAAAACAATGCAACTCAAGTAAGGACTCTAGCATTCAAGTATTTTTCTAGGTGCAAGGCAAAAAGGAAATGCATCACCTCGCATACCTGTTTTTAACTTGTCAAACGATGCCTTCAATGTTCTGAGTATGAAAAACAGTGTAATGAGTGCATGGACACTTATTTCACATACCTTTGAATACATTTGTGCTAAGAAAGTTTCACTTGAATATAAGGTAGTTAATAGAAATAGTTGTGTATGAGGCATTTACTAAATCAACATGTCATTTGGATTTGGAGTGTCTGAATTTGAATATGTTTGCATGGTACTCATAAACCAACTTACCCAATCTCGGTTTGACCTTCTGCCTTCCGAGCAATTGCCACCAGATCTCGTCCATACTTCTCCTCCGCTAGCGCTCTGTGAAGGAGAGCAAAAGTCACACACAGACATTCACAGAGACACACAGACATAAATACCTCATTTTCCAACCTCAATTTCATCAGGTCTTCAACATCTTTGCACATGTGTCTGCCATCATGTAACCTCTGCAATATGGCCTCATAACCCGACTGGTCCATAAAGTCTGTACCCTGAACAGACACCATACATGCAACACACATTAAGCTATACATCAGACAGCCACATGGATATACTTTAGTAGTTGTCATTCAGATGTGTATAAGCACTAATGACATGTAGTGGGGAACTGTTAAAAACAAGTAAACAGTTAAATATGAACATGTTCCTGAATAGGACTAATAAGATTGAACAGCTCTCAAAACGGAAATCCACCCTTTAAAAACAAGTGCAAGTTTTATTAGAGTGGACATTTAAGTTTTCCAAGTTAAATTCAGAAAACGCACAAAAAAATCCATTATTCTTAAAATAGAAATATAGGAAATTGTATTTCCCATAGCCTACATCGTAAGAAATCTTACTTAAAAGTGTGAGAGGCTTATAAACAAGAACTTACCCAAAAAGCATCGCAGAACTGTAAAGCCATCTTAAATGTTTAGTCCTCAAAAGTGTCTCTCCTTAACACCTATCTACAAAACCCCGCTGAGACAGATTACATTAAAGTTGCTGTCGAAGTTGAAGAAACACACTCTACTGAGGCGACAGTCAAATGAAAAGTTTGAAATGAGGAAGAAACTGTGTGGCGCTTTCGGCTGGTCAACTTTGATCTCTTGACGTCTTATTGTCTTTGAAAGAGGAAGAATAATGTTGATGTCACTGTTTTAAACGGCTCAGCACGCAATTTCTACAGAGAGTACGATGACATTTGCTAAACAAGCGTCAAACGAACTGATAAGATTAAGTTGGTTCAAACATTAGACGTTTACCATTTTATTTCAACACTGCAACCATTGTTGAGGGATTCATGTAGATTTGTCTCACTTATATTTAGGACTATAAGGAACAAATCAAAACAGTTTAATTCGATTTAAAGCGGCAGTAAAATATTCGCCACTGTATGCCAATGCAAACAAATATCTGCGCGCTCTTGACTCCTTGCTTTCTGGCCGATGATTGCTATAACACACTTCAGCCAAAAGAGGGAGACAACGCTCCCAAACTGAAATAGTGTACTAGTGTGTGGTATTTCAGATTTCCGCTGCTTATCACACTTTGACCTGGCTCTGTGGCTCAACGAGAAACCGATCGAGAGTCTAGGTGAGGAAGCATCACACTTTGGTATCAATATACAGTGTGAAAATCTAAACAGCTTCTTTGCAAAGAGGAGGTCCTAAAGCATGCCCTATGTGTTCGCGTGCAACTAATGCATCTTACAGGTTTAATCAAATAGACTAGAGGGTGAATATGTGAATAAATCAACAAATCTACTATAGATCTAATAATAAGCAATTAAAGGTGCAATATGTAAGAATTTTGCAGTAAAATATCCAAAAACCACTAGGCTGCAGTGTTATATATTTTATTCACTTAAGTAGGCCTACTTACAAGATCCCAAATGTTTCCAACTATTTGTAAATCGTGAGAAAATTGCTATTTTAACCAAGGCTCCGGGACGTGTGAGGAGTCGCCTGTCAGTTGCGTCATACCTGCGTTACCCTCGGTTTTCGGTTTTATTTTGTAGAAACCATGGAAACACCAAAGATGCTTTAAAATATTACATGTTTTAATTGACAAGGGAACAACTGTTTTGATATTATTGACAGAAAACTAATTATTGTTATATAGCTCAACACGTTTAGTCTTATTGTTTAAAATCTAATTTTCTTGATTTTTTTTGCGGGTACCATGCTTTACCATGCCTCAGAGAAAAACACTATTTTGTCAAGTAGCTAACATAGCATAATCAGATGCAGCTTTATTTTTAGTAACAGTAATACAATATTTTCTCCATCATACAATACAATTTATAATTAATTGCATGCCATTTATCAACACAAGCCATCCAGCATTTAATATGATATTCTAAAATCGATCTATCTTACTGCAGTGTGTAACAAGTGTCTCACAGCAGCCACCGAGGGAACGATCAGAGTAACGTTATAACATCATTTTCAACACACTCAAATGTATCTAATGTGATAAACAGAGCTGTGTAACCTCATACTCATGACCGGAAAAGCGGAAGCGGCGCCGGCGTCATAATAAAAGATCCGCTGCTCGCAGCGTGTGTTGCGCAATCGCACCAGCGGCCTCGTTCAGCTCCCACAACACTCGGTCCTGCTCTGCTTCATACTGCAGTAACATTAATAATCACATCCCTGAACATGATGTCCACATGTCCCAAGATTACGCGCTCAAACTTGGCGTCATCAAGCTACGCCTTTGTTTTGAATAGGCCTCTAGCGGACAGAAAATCTTACATATTGCACCATGGCTGTCATCCAACAGACATACTGTAAATTTCTTTACAAAACAAGAATGAAACTCTCAACTGTTTGTAATGCAAGTTACAAACTGCAGTTTGTTACATTATCCATGTTTACATTACTGTACAATTTTTTCTAAGTTGTCCCCTTTTGTATAGATGGTAATGAATTTGAAAGACACCTGTGTTAAACTATCTAATTGTTTTGATATTAAATTTTTTAGATTTGGAATATATTTCAGTATGCTATGACTGTAGAAATGTAGCAATTGCCGTCTTATTCAGATTTGTGTGGTGTATCCGTGTAGAGATACCCCTACAGGGAGTGTAAAGCACTGGATAAGGTCAGATCCTGTGACACTGTGAACCTGACCCTGTCTCTTCCACATCAGATAGGGGTACCCCGAACTTAGTGATTCAGGCAGTTTGGGCTCATATATTTGTTTTGAACTTAAAGGTACACTACGTAACTTTTTTGTTCGAAATTAACCAAATTTAAATAACGAGTCAATACATAATCAAACCTGTTTTTGTCTTACCCTGATTCACTATGGTAAGGCCCTTATATGTGTTTATATTTTAGACAGCGGGATGGTTTTCGTGGGGAATTGCGTACATACGTCACTCACCCGTGCATGTCTCTTCATATCAGTAAATAGAGAAAAGCTGCTCTGGCCAAAGATACATACGTAGATGCCACATTCGACTGCTCCACATGTCAGCTTGTCTTGAACCTCAGAGGAATCAACCGTTTAAAAAAAAAACCGCTGAACACAGGAGAGTCTGCTGGAAAAAGAGAAGGCGACAGAGATCTTAATAAAACTAGAATCAACACTAGCTTGGATTTTCAGAGATGGCGAGAAGTGAGGGATTTGCAATGTTGTAAAAGTGATGCAAGATGTTTATTACTCATCAGGAAAGATAATTTTTCAGATAAGTAAAGTTTCAGATAAACTTTACTACATAAAGCTCTCTTAACAAAGTTAATTGTAAAGCATTATCTATTGTGAAGGGTCATTTCATTGTTGTTGTTTTTGTGCTGTGCTGGTATTTATTGTCAAGGAAGTACCATGTCTATTAACAAAGTCCCTTTAAGACAAGTCATTTCACTCGGCGGCCATCTTTGAAACGCTTCTCGGGCATCCTGGGCATCATGCAGCTCCTATCTCTTTGAATGGGGAAACATCAAATTCTCCAAAGCAGTTTGCCAAGCTTTCGATTAAATTTCATATTTGAAATCACCAATGAAATCTGACAACAACTGTCTCATAATTCTTTTTTTCCAAACGCTCGAATCATGACAAAAAAACTATTTTTTTAGGCTGGATCAAGCTAATGCGCATGCGCAGACCTAAATGCGCGTCTCTTGTGCCTCATTTCGGAGGCGCGCGTCTGACTGTTTCTATAGAAACCAGTGCTTCTAACTGCCGCTGCAGTGACGCGATGACTTTACCAGTCGGCGATTGGCTCTTATTTTGAAGGCGGGACTTATTCCGCCACATTGCGCTTACACTTTCTCCCATTCAAAACAATACGAGTGACATGTCTTGTGTTATTCTATATAGTCTTTGCTATTAATCATCGATACAGCAATGTCTTCAGCCAGGGGCGGATCCAGACATTGTAAACATTCGGGGCTTAGCCCAAATCTATATTTTCCCAATGACATTAAAATTTTCTGTTAACAGCTTTACTGACATGAAATAAGCTTTTTTCTAGTATTCTTGAGTAAACTTAATAAAATGTACATGATTTAGCACTTTAATTTGTAAAAGTTTGTTAGGTGTACCTCATAGACTGTAAAAAAAGATGGACGACGCGACGCCGCTTCCTTCCATTGTAATGAACTGAAGTTAAAACGGACGATGATGGGGGTTGACATGTTACGCAAAAACGTCAGTTTTGAAACCTGGGCATGCGCAGAAAGAATCGTCAGTGGAGCCCGGAGGCGGAGTCGCGGTATCAAACTTCCGCCTAGAACTAGAGTAGGATTAGTTTTGTCCTGATAATTATAATTTTTTTTACCCATAAAAATAATTAGTAACTGCCAGATAACGATCACCTGCTTTTCCCCGTCATGGCTAACGTTAGGCGTGTTATCTTGGTTAACATTTATTAATTGGCTTATAAAGCCCACATTTAACGTGACCGAAATCAGATCCTGTAGGTCGGTTAGTACAGTTTACTGCTGAACAACTCATTTTGTCAGTTAGAAATAACACAGAAATCGAAAAAGAATAGTTATTTATTTATCTTCAATCTCCCCTCGAAGCTCCGACAGTCCTCAGAGAAGCTGTCAATCAACTGTAATCATGACGTCACGCCCCGTTTCTATAGCATCAAATTGCTAGCTAAAATCAAACTGATCACAAAAACGAACTATTGAATATATATCAGCGTGATAACAACTACCTTAAATGACCAAAACCATCTTTAGGAAAATGTTATTGTAAGTGTAATTATTTTTTTTTTATTTTGACAAGTGCCATTCGTTTGCATTGAGAGTGCGGGGTTTATGACTTGTACTGCATCCAGCCACCAGGGGGCGATCAAAGAGCCCGCAGCTTCACTTTTCAGGACGTATGAGGCACACCCGGTGTACCTCCTCTAGGGGGTCGGGGGGCGCTCCCCCGGAAGAAAATTTAGTACATTTTAAGGTTAAATGCGTCAATCTGGGGCACTTTGGAAGCAGCGCAGACAGACTGTATATATACTTAATCACTGTATTTTGCTGTTTTATAAAGGCACAAAGCCATATCACGGTTTCAATTTAGTTCGTTGGCAAAATACAACGTTAGAGACCATTTACATGTTTTAAATTTTCGGTTCATTATGAAACGGTGGCACCGGGTCATTAATGGGAAACACTGAATGAACGTTTAGCTGACAAATGTGCCAAAGTTGTATTATCAGCTGTTATATCATAACAAAAACCCTTCAACCGGACCGAAAGAGAGTCTCGAGGCCTGCCGCTGCTCTGAGTGAGTGACAGGAGGCGTGGCTCTGTACATCTGCGGTGTGCGTGAACGCGCTGTCGGAGAGAAGAGAGAGAAAACGCTACCGGTAACGCTGTATGTATGGATAGTACTGTAGAAAAGCGGTATTGAACTGTTTAACATATTTTAATAGAGATATGTTTAGAAAAATGATATTTTGACAGCACTGTTAAGAAATCTCAAACCTGAAAGATTCGGGGCTTGACTCAAAACATTCGGGGCTGAAGCCCCGGCAAAATCGGCTGGCGCCGCCCCTGTCTTCAGCTAGTCAGCTTGAGAATGAGATCCTTTTCATCTAAACTGGTTATCTCTTAAGCCTAGTATTGAATGTTTTGTGAGCAGTAGGATAACCATTTTCATCGCAGTCATTCAGAGCCGAAGCACAACCAAAATAATGTTCTTTTGTAAAATGCATGCAGTTTTGTTTTGTAACTGCTAGAGGACCAAAAATTGAGCAAAAGTCTTACCCCCAGCTTCACAGACAAGGCTTAAAGGGTTAGTTCACCCAAAAATGAAAATTCTGTCATTTATTACTTACCCCCATGCCGTTCCACACCCGTAAGTCCTTCGTTAATCTTAGGAACACAAATTAAGATATTTTAGTTGAAATCCGATGGCTCCGTGAGGCCTACATAACCAGCAATGACATTTCCTCTCTCAAGATCCATAAAGGTACTAAAAACATATTTAAATCAGTTCATGTGAGTACAGTGGTTCAATATTAATATTATAAAGCGACGAGAATATTTTTGGTGCGCCAAAAACAACAAAATAACGACTTATTTAGTGATGGCCGATTTCAAAACACTGCTTCAGGAAGCTTCGAGCATAATGAATCAGCGTATCGAATCAGCTGTTCGGATCACCAAAGTCACATGATTTCAGCCGTTGGCAGTTTGATTCGATACACTGATTCATTTATGCTCCGATGCTTCCTGAAGCAGTGTTTTGAAATCGGCCATCACTAAATAAGTTGTTATTTTGTTTTTTGGCACGCTAAAAATATTCTCGTCGCTTTATAATATTAATATTGAACCACTGTACTCACATGAACCGATTTAAATATGTTTTTAGTACCTTTATGGATCTTGAGAGAGGAAATGTCATTGCTCCCTATATGCAGGCCTCACAGAGCCATCGGATTTCAACTAAAATATCTTCATTTGTGTTGCGTAGATTAACGAAGGTCTTACGGGTGTGGAACGACATGAGGGTAAGTAATAAATGACAGAATTTTCATTTTTGGGTGAACTAACCCTTTAAGCTAGTCCTAGACTAAAATGCATGTTTGAGCTGTTTTTACTGAAAGCAACTTGTACTGAATGATCTTAAAATACGTCAGTGCCATTTTTCTGTCTCAAGATGCAAACCAGTAATGTTTTTTTCTAGTGTACGTTTATAAATGCTACTTAATATCCTTATTGAACTAAGGCTTAATCCTGGCTACGCCCTGTCTGTGAAACCGGGCCTTAGAGTATCTGATTTTAACAGTTCTTAAGTATTTTACTCATACTGAATGTAGGCTCAAAGATGCACTAGTCATCGATACCTGAGAGACATTCCAATGAAAATAAGAAACAATTGATTTGTAAGATGAGAAATCATGTTTATTTTCTAAAATCAAAATAAAACTGAACACCAAAAAATTGCAGTAAATCAAGTTTGACACAACAACCTCTTAAGCGTCTACAAACTCTCAAGTCTCAGTTAAGCTCAAGTGCACAAAAAGGCCATTTTTTACAAAAAGTTCTCTTAAATATAGCGGATAAATAAAATAATTTTAAGTCAAATTAACTAGTCAAAGTTTACTTTCACTGGATGTGCTTGTTTCAGCCTCATCACCTGCTGCAGTCATGACCTCATCTCATAAATCAAACACCTGCGATTCAGCAACCACCTGCTAATGCACTCACATTCATGTAAAGTAGCCTTGTTGACAAGTTTGGGTGAGTAAAGGCAAAACTCACAAGATATAGCATATAAGATATTGCTTCTTTATAGCAGAAATAAACTGCTGCAGAAAAAGTTAGGTGCCATGCAAAATGTAATGTGTAATTGCATTACTCATCACAAATGTATTGGAGTAAAGAGTACATACACTTACTCAAAAATGTAGTCAAGTAGAGATTAAAAGTTGCTAATATCTTTGATACAGTAACTATATAAATTAGGTGTAAAGTATTTGAGTAAATGTAATTAATTTGAAACAGTACATCTTTCCTGTACAGCTTTCCTGTAGCTCAGTGGTTAGAGCATGGCACTAGCAATGCCAAGGTCATGGGTTCGATCCCAGGGATTGCACATACTCAGATACAAATGTATAGTATAATGCAATGTAAGTCGCTTTGGATAAAAGCGTCTGCCAAATGCATAAATGTAAAGTACTGAATGCATTTTGTGCCAAAGCAAAATGATCAACAGTTTAGTCCACATATACTGCTCTTGCGCAAACAGTGAGAAGACTAAAGAGTTTTGAAAAAGTGACCCAAGTATTGAGATTAGCGATTGTGTAAAAAAAAACTAAAAAAAAAAAAACTGTAATATGCAACCTGTTCACTGGCTGACAGATTTGTAGTTTTATTCTCTGCAGAACTGCTAAAGAGTTAAACCAGCTGGACAATTTTAGATTTAGGAATGGGGGAGGGTAGATTTGAGTACAAGGAGGGGATAAAAAAATAATCACACATTATTTAACAACACAGTAAATGCAACCAGTTCAACATTTCACAATTATCAATAGTAGGCCTACCATACAGTAAAAATGATTTGTCTGGTAGTCACAAAAATGTGCTTTATGTGGCAACATCTAAATATGATTTAATATAACAACCTTACTTTGTTAGGTTACACCAAAAAGAGCATTTTTAAAAAGCATTGTTAGATTAGGGTAAAATATTATCAGATACCATTTTTCTAATGCACGTTTAAGGCCGTCAGCCATGCAGCTCATTGGTAGCTTGATATGGGCATGCGATTGGAAATATCCTTTGTGTTTGCCCTGTGTGGGAGAGATTGTGTGTACAGGCAGCATGCAGTTTGTGAATATTTATATAGTTATGTATATGTATTTATAGACGTTTATAAAAGGTATGCATAACTGCTGTTGAGCTATGTGGTGGTGTACATAATTATCGATTGATGTGATGAACAGTGTGGTGGTGGTTTGTGTGTGTGCGTGTATTGATTGTTCTGTTATGCAGTATGATGCTGAGTGTGGCATTGTTGACTGCTTGCGGTCACCACAGCAGGCAAGAGGATTGTGGTTAGGCTGCAGACAGACTGACGTAGTGTGTGTGTGTGTGTCTGTGTTGAATGTCCCTTCTCTAGTTGAGGTGACAGACTAAATGTACCTTTTTGGTACCATGGACTTTTTGTGTCTGGTTTCACATGTATATACAGTTATACTGAAAAGGAGATAATGTGATATTAAATGGTATATAAAGTAGAAGAACATGTTCATATTTATTATATGATGTACATTTAATTTGCATAAACTAACATGATTAACAGTGAGTGTGTGTATTTGTGAGAGTGTATCCTTAGGGCAGTTTGGGAGGATTTGCAGTTTATTCTATTTGTTTATCTTTAGCACAACTGTCCAACCAACTAATTGGTAATAATAATTCTGAAAGTGATCCTTCTCAATAAAACACACAATAACCACACATATACAGTAACACAGATACATACTAAGATGTCTTTTTACAGAGTAAAAGTTGCACAATACAAATCACAACTAAAAATATTTGAAATCAGAAATTTATATACAATTATATATTATAAAAATACATGAATATTATAAAATGTTATTAATATTAAAATATAACAATATATTTACGAGCACTGGTAACTTATTACAGTTGTCTTTCTAGGGGTAGCAATACAAAATTTTCCACTGTTGGTTATTGTAAGGATGTATTGAGTTCACTTCCTTCAGTTTAACAGGGCCTTGATATTAAAATCTCCAGAAATAGGAACTCCTAATCCTCACCATTGCGACCCAGCCATCATTTACATAATGTAATTTGAGGCTTTATTCCTAGATAGTAGTGTCCTTACAGATGATAAAGTGTTTCAATGAAATAGTGGTATCTATATCTGCGTGTGTCTGTGTCCTTCGCAGGTGTATTTTTATCATAAATAATCTGGCTTTCCTCCCTCCGAAGACATCAGGGATGACCTTCACAGAAGGAGGGGTTCACAAATACAGGTTTGATGCCAGCCCTGGGATGAATGAACTGTTACCCGCTACCCCAAAGCACTAGTAAACACACAAATAGCAGCAAACACACACCCATCTTGCTCCCTATCCTGTCACAATCACACACAATTTCTTGCAATGATTAACATCAACACCTTCGCAGATGCTTTTGGGTTTCCAGCTGGCCTGCAGGTGCTCTATATGTGTGTGTGTGTGTGTGTGTGTGTGTTGACGCGCTTGCTTCCCTTGGGCTGTGTTTGGTGGTGTAGTGTATCAGTAGGGCAGCAGCGTGGCGCCATCCGTCCTGCTCCCACCACCAGCCCCCAGAATGCATTACACACCAATCGAACACAGCCATTCGGGATAACTCCTCTTTTACCTACTGGACAGCACTGCTGTTAGGAGCTTTTGTCCAGCCTCTCTCTCCCCCTCTCATCCTGTGCATTTTCTGTTGAAAGGATCATGTTACGCAAGCTGTAGAGACCACCTCAGTGAGAGTTTGTGAGGGGCTATAACACACACACACACACACACACACACCACAGTAGCAGTCTTAGTAGTCGAACAGGTGATTCAGTGGATACAGATTTAGCTTAGCATATTTAGTCCCCTCCTAAACACGGTTTGTGTCAAATTTGGGAATAATCGTTATAGTTAGGTTTCAAAGATTATAAATCATGTTATATATTATTTTTCAGAAAACCATGCAGTTAAAAAGAAATATATATATATATGTATATGTATATGTATGTATTTAAATATATTAAAGGGATCTCGTCATCATTTATTCACCCTTATGTCGTTCTCAACATATATGACTTTCTTACTTTTGTAGAACAATAAAAGAAGATATTTTGAAAAAAGTAATACGTTTGAAATCATGGCATGATTTTCATTTTGGTGTAAACTATCTCTTTTAGGCCTCATTAGTGAAATAAGATAAGTATCTGTATTTAAGATAAGTATCTGCACAACAATTGCGCCACCGACCCTGCTCAGTTCCCACGGCTCTCAGCCTTGCCCTTCTTGCCACAGTGTTATATATAAATTATGATTTTGCATTATGTGGCATACTGTGTTTTATTAGGGTCATTGCAGTAACTAGAGATAATTATCACATAGTTTTAGTGAAGTAACAATAGAGAAAAAAGTTGTCAGCTAAAGGGTTAGTTCACCCAAAAATGAAATTTCTGTCATTAATTACTCACCCTCATGTCATCCCAAACCTGTAAGGAACACAAATGAAGATATTTTTGATGAAATCTAGTTTCTGAACCACACATACAGTAGGCAGCAACATCATTGCACCTTTTGACAACCAGAAAGGCAGTAAAGACATCGTTAAAATAGTCCATGTGACTACAGTGGTTCAACTTTAATGTTATGAAGTGACGAGAATACTTTTTGTGTGCAAAAACAAAACAAAAAAAGCAAATTTCTTCTCTCCCCTGCCATTCTCTTAAGCTGTTGATGTAGTTAACACAGCGCTTATATAGATTATAATAAAGTTGTTATTTTTGTTTTTGTGCACAAAAAGTATTCTCGTCGCTTCATAACATTGAAGGTTGAACTACTGTAGTCACATGGACTATTTTTTACAGTGTCTTTAATACCTTTCTGGGCCTTGAAAGTGGTAATTAAATTGCTGTCTATGGAGGAGTCAGAGAGCTCTCGGATTTCATCAAAAATATCTTAATTTGTGTTCCGAGGATGAACAAAGGTGTTACGGGTTTGGAACGTCATGAGGGTGAGTAATTAATGACAGAAATGTAATGTTTGGGTGAAAGACACCTTCACATTTCAAGTTGACTAAACTTAAAATGCAACATGAACGCTCACTTTAAGTTGAAACAACACATTTTTGTGTGATCTGTGTATCATCTCTTACATAGCAATTACTTTATTCTCTGGCTCCACTTATGAGGAAGCAATGTTTACTTGAGTGGCTACATGATAAAGATGGAAAGTGAGCAGTTAGTAAGTCAGATACTCACTGTTGTTTCTAAATATGAAAAGAAGGATGTGGGGCTTTGCACTAATCCAGATCCAATCCTTAATATAAACTACCTGCATATAAACAATGCATATTCATATATTCATGATACTTTGTCTTAATGCAGGTAAATAAGCCCTGGATGTGGTGAGACATGTTCACAAGCCTTGACGTGTGTCGCTAAGTGATTGAGATAAGCAGCGGTGTGCTGTGACCTTTGCTGCCAGTGTGCTTGTGCCCTCCTAGAGACAAGGGGCTTGAGATATCTTATGCCTCAGTCACACCAGGAAGTTGACCAGAATAGCTCTCAACGTGTGAATGAGACTGATGAGTTTGTTCCGGACTGTCAGTAATATATGTGTGTGTGTGAGTGTGTGTATTAGTGCAGTATTTTTGTTTGTCTAAGATGTGAAACAACAGTGTCTCAGCATTGTTTTAGGATTATTGATTTGATAAATTAAAAGTACATTGGCATTTCAGTTTAAATAAGGGATAATTTTATTTATCAGTTATTAAAGAAAGTCACACACTTATATATACTAATATAAGACTTATCAGTTATTACAAATGTTCATGTGATTTTAGATAAAATGTAGCCATTATGTAACTTGAATATGTATTATGTATTATTAAATATAGGCCTATGTGGGCGGGGTCCAAAAGTCTGAGACAACATTGAAAGTCTTGGATTCAAACTCTAAATTAAATCTGAAAATAAACAGAAGGTTTTAGGATTTTGAAAATATATATAAAACAAAGAAATAATATGATGCAAAAATGAGGAAAGATTCTTCACTATTTCTTACAAACAACAATTTTTTTAATTATTATTTTAAAGTCAAAGTGGTGTGTGGCACGTTTAATTGTATAAACACAATCTTAGTGCTGAAAATCATGTTCTATATTGATATCCTTATGAAAACCGATCCCTCAGGAAGTATAGATATTGATCAGGATTATCCTTGTACTCGATTGTACCACGATTGCCAGCTGGGATCTGTGTGAACTGTTTTGATTTGTGTGTTTACTGTATATGTGTGGTTATTGTGTGTTTTATTGAGAAGGATCACTTTCAGAATTATTATTACAGGTTTTGTGATATAATAGTTGGTTGGTTGGACAGTTGTGCTAAAGATAAACAAATAGAATAAACTGCAAATCCTCCCAAACTGCCCTAAGGATACACTCTCACAAATACACACACTCACTGTTGGTCATGTATGAATAATTCAGTTGATGATAGATGGATCAGTTTGAGTGATATCCTGAGGGCTGTCTGATCATTGATCGCTCCGTTAGAAGGCATAAGATTGCCTCACCTCTCAACAAGTGCGTTTATTTTGTCTGTGCATGCCTACATGTTCATATCTGCTTATCTAATTCTCTTTTTAATTGATTGTAAGCAAAAAAATCTTCTGCACCTTATATATTTAGGCCACAAATGAGGCCTATCTTTGCTCAAAAATGGTGGTAGCTGTTTTTCATTCACATTTGTGCATATATTTCTTGTATATCATGCCATGAATATGTGGATGTGTGTCTCTGATAAATCTTATCTGTGTTCACTTAAAAGAGCAGGCTGTTGTCAAGTCCAGTGATCCTCTCTGGCTCGAGTTTCCCATCATGTGATGTAAGGCTCTCTGGATCAATGACTCCACTGGGGATGCTGCGTATGTGAGCTCACTGGTCCTTTCCCACCGTTGCTCCTCATTTTTTTATATCATTAGGTTTTTCGGCCTTGCAATCATTGCAAAGTTCATTTTCATTGTTTTGTTGTTTTGATAATTTATATGAAAGCATGGAAGTCGCCATGACATGGAAGTTGCGATACAATTGTAATGTATTTCGAAGTTAAACGGCTTCTCAAAAAAAATAAAAAATGCAGGGCAGGACCTGATTTTGTTCATCGGGATTGATTGGTTAGTTGGATCATTGTGGTTCATGCTTTTCTGCTTGAAGATTCTGTGAAAATCAATACAGTTCGGTGTGTGTAAATGTGTCCTCTTTTCTTCTTTCTCATCTCTCTTCTCTTTGTGTAAGGGTTTGTAACATGTCATGATGTAAGTCTGTGTGACAGGTCACATAACCCTGGCAGACTCGATGATTCTTCAGAGGCGGTAATATGCTGTTGACTGGGGCACTTAATGAAATGTCATCCTGTGGTCTACAGCTTCTCTCTCTCCCTCCCTGCCACAGGTATTCAGATTTCACCTCCTAAAACCACCTTGTCATCATTTACTCCTCACTGAGATAATCACTCCTAGTTTGTAGTCAAACAGTCTCCATGTCCAACTGATCCTGGTGATGGGAAGTGAAATACAGAGGGTTAACTAAGGAGCCTTACAGTGTGTCTTACAACATTTTTGAAGATGCCTCTGGTGTCTTTAAATCATAGCAGATGAAGAGGTTAAAACTAAGAGGTATGTCAGAGAAAACAGGACAGGGCCGCCGCACACACACATGCTTTCATTTCAGCACTTGTTCTCTGAAGCACTGAGCTGAATAATCCAGCTTGCTAATGTGTTTCACTCAAGCAGTGAAGCAGATAATCTGGCGTCTCTCAGAGAGACACAGTTCTCTTACTCCTTTTTACTCTTTTGCTCTGCTTCCCATTCACTTTCTCTTTCTGTTTCAGTTTGTACTTTTTAACAAATAAAGTTTTTTGATATACAGCTTCACACAAATATAGAACTGATGTTTGTTTTAATGTTTTGGGTTTTGATGACACATGATAACAATATTTGAGGGCAAATGGAGGTAGACGTTTTAAAACAAGACTTATCAAATCTGATAAAGATTAGTTTAATTACACACACTGTTTCGTGTCACTGGTTCTAGTAGGTTTTTTCTACTAGTTACTAGTTTATCTAGAAGAATTAGTAATTCATATAGGGTGATTGGTGATTCGGGTTGATTGGGATACTTTTTCCAAGTTATCTCAATGGCAAAAAGTGTCCTAATCAATCGCTCAGCCAAAACAAAAACAAAAAAGTCACTGTTTGGATTTAAATAGGTAAATGCTTAAGAGTCTATGAATGGATCATTATTGTAGTGATTATGTTCCTAACATGTTACATGTTTGCCAGCAGTTCTTCTAACCCTAATTAATGGAGTGTGGAGATCTTCATTTCTTAAGCAACCATGTATTAAGATGTATCATGGCCATATTCCAGGATGACAAAGCCAAGATTCACCATGCTCAAATTGTGAAAGAATGGTTTGGAGGGAGAATGAAGAGTCATTTTCACACATGAGTTTCAACCATAGACTGTAAAAAAAGATGGACGACGCGACGCCGCTTCCTTCCATTGTATTGAACTGAAGCCAAAACGGACGCCGATGGGCGCGGACACGTTACGCAAAAACGTCAAAAAAAAAAAAAGTTTGGAGCCTGGGCATGCGCAGAAGGAATCGTCAGTGGAGCCCGGAGGCGGAGTCGCGGTATCAAACTTCCGCCCAGACGGCTGCGTCATCATTGATGTATTTTAAATAGGCTATATAAATTATGCACAATTAAAAAATCTACCTATAAAATAATTGGCTATTCTGTTTCTAGAGCAATAATATTTTTGAAACAGCAAAATCAGTTGATACACTCAATATAATATGCCACTAGAAAAAACTCTAAAAACGTTCATAAACGGTCCTGCCATTTTAAATCAAGTTAAACTAACGTTACAGGAGATCGATTGCTGTAGACAGTGCTCTATAATTTATTAGAGTAGGCTATCATTAGTTTTATCCTGCTAATTATTATTTTAGACCCATAAAAATAATTAGTAACTGCCAGATAACGATCACCTGCTTTTTCCCGTCATACTGAACGTTAGGCGTGATATCTTAACTAATAACATTTATTAATTGGCTTATAAAGCCCACATTTAACCTTACCGAGAAAAGTTCAGTGAATTGTCAGATCCTGTAGGTCAGTTACAGTTTACTGGTGAACAACTCATTTTGTCGGTGTGAAATAACACAGAAATTGAAAATTAATAGTTAGTTATATATCTTCAATCTCCCCTCGAAGCCCCGACAGTCCTCAGAGAAGCTGTCAGTCAACTGTGAATCACGACGACACGCCCCGTTTCTATAGCACCAAATTGCTAGCTAAAATCAAACTTATCACAAAAACGAACAATTGAATATAAATCAGCGTGATAACAACTACCTTAAATGACCAAAACCATCTCTCTGAAAATTTTATTTGAAGCATAATTTATTTTTAAGTTTTCACTGAAGTCTCATTCGTCTGCATTGAGAGGGTGGGGTTTATGACATGTACTTCATCCAGCCTCCAGGGGGCGATCAAAGAGCCCGCAGCTTCACTTTTCAGGACGTATGAGGCACACCCGGTTTCAACACCTCTGAGTCCAGACCTTATGTTCATTGAAAGTCTTTGGGATGTGCTGGAGTAGACTTTACAGAGTGCTCGACTTGTCAATACAAGATCTTGACCAAAACATTATGCGCCTATTTCTATCAAGAGAAATATATATCATAAGTTACTAATGGTCAAAGGTGTCAGTAAGTAAGGGGTCAGTTTTTTTTTTTTAAACAAAAATGTAGTCAGCTAGGATGCATTAAACGATCAATGATCAAAAGTGATTTCTATTTCAAATGAAGATCAAGCTGTTTTCCACATTATTAGAAATTATTTCTGAAGAATCATGTGACACTGAAGATTGGAGTAATGATGCTGAAAATTCAGCTTTGTCATAGAAAAGTATATTAAAATAGAAAACAGTTATTGTACATTTTAATAATATTTCACAATATTTCAGTTCTTACTGTATTTTTTGATCAAATAGCCTTGACGTTTTTCAAAAACATTAGAAAATCTTACAGACCCCAAACATATCTTGTCTAATTATATCTTACATACTGACAGCCTAACTGCTAAATTGAAAACCATTATCCTCTCTTTTCACTTATTTAGGGGAACTATTTTAACCAGTTCTAACTGTTATCTCTATTAAATAATCAGGGTTGTCAATCTAACATTTTTGAGAGTTGGCAGGATTTAACATGACCAAAGGCATGACGTTATTTGAGTAATTAAAACTCAAATAAGTTGAAAAAGGATTCAGTTTTGGATTCATAGATTACATTTGAATTTTCTGATGATTGATCTCTTTAAATGTATAATAATAAAAAAAAAATGTTTTACTATTTTTTCTCCTATAGGCTAGCAGATCCTGATGTTCAGACCTCAGACTCAACATGCTTTCATTTCATGAGTCATGTCATGCTTGTGGTCTGTCTCGGTTGTTATGACGCAGTCAGGGGTCAGCTGGCTCCTAGTCACCTCCTGTAACAATAACAAATGTAGCGTTTGATGAACAACAGTCAGTTTATGAATGTAAGTAAGCCACTGTGTATCTGAACTCCTGTCATTGTGATTCAGGCACTAAGTCTGACCTCCTTGACTGGGTGACTGGTGAAAAAGCTCTATCCATGTTTGAGATTTATAGGACTATCGCAATAACGACTATGACTCATGCCACACTTTGGGTTTGTGCTTTCCAAATTAGGGATCTATTAGCAGATCTGTTTTCAGTTTATATGACCATAGTTTTATGGTCGTAGTTTATGGTATTATTCTGATTAGGTATCACACTATACAAGCAAATCTTTAAAGAAAAACGACACCTGTGGACAAAGTGGAAACTACTTAATGAACATACCTTTGGCAATGAATAAATACTGAATATTGTATTTATTATGTCCCTGAGTGGTGTAATACAAGGAGAAGGAAATCAATACTTTTATTCAGCAAGGATGCATTAAATTGATAAAACCATTTTCAAGATTGCTAATAATAAGATACGTTTCTTGAGCACCAAATCAGCATATTAGAATGATGAAGGATCATGTGACAATGAAGACTGGAGTAATAATGCTGAAAATTCAGCTTTGCCATCACAGGAATAAATTACATTTTAAAATATATTAAAATAGAAACAGTTATTTTAAATTGTAATATTATTTCATAATATTTCTGTTTTTACTGTATTTTTGTTCAAACAAATGCAGCATTGGTTAACATGAGAGGCTTCTTTCAAAAAACATAAAACATTTTTTACCAACCCTAAACTTTTTAACTAGTAAATATTGTAATATACTTTATATTTTAGTATATAATATATGTTAGATATTTCAGTATTTGTAGTATGATTTTAGCTAGTGATATTTCGCATGCCATATCATATTTTGCTGGGTCTTTAAGAGTTATGTTTAAAACAATCATTTATTTCGAACAACAACATAAATTATGAAATTGGTTGAAGCAAAAAAGGGAAACAGAACCCAGAATTAACAATCTGATAATAGCTGTGAAAGTAAAACAAAAGAATCTTTGCTCTTCTGTGAACTCCTTCTCCAAATGTAATGCAACTAAGATAATCTGAGTTTCATATCTATAAACACTATTCACTTCCCTTCCGTAAATAAAGGCATGACATGCTGTTTCTTGTGAATAAACTTCCATGTGTCTTCTCTCAGAAGTATTCATCTGAGTGTATTTGTTGAGCAATATCTCCATCAGAGGTGGAAATAGCTTTGAAGATACATACTATGATTCACATAGTTCTGAGAAGTAAACTGATGAATTCAGACAGTGCAGAGTTACTGAAGACTGAAGAAGTGTTCATGTTGCAGATGGCGAGGCATGAACCTTCAGACTTTTAATTGGATCAAGTAAAGTAAAGTGAAGTCTTGTTGCCTCTCCTACAAGACAAGCAGAAAATGTAGCTTTTTCAGTGTCCTCTGCCCTGTGGTGTAGTTGGTGAATATGATGATGTGGTTGAGGACACGTCCCTTTGTTTAGTCTGAGATCTAGTCATCAATTCTGACTGCCTGGCCATGTGAGGAAAGTTTAGAGATCAGAAACAAAGTAGCGAATGGTGTTTTGAAGTCAGAAATAAGCATTGTTGTTGAAAAAAAGGGTGTTAAAGGGTTAGTTCACCCAAAAATGACATTTCTGTCATTAATTACTCATCCTCATGTCGTTCCAAACCCATAAGACTTCATTCATCTTCAGAACACAAATTAAGATATTTTTGATGAAATCCGAGAGGTATGTATGACTCGTCCATAGACAGCAATATAATCAACAATTTCAGGGTCCAGAAAGGTACTAAAGACATTGTTAAAACAGTTGATGTGACTACAGTGGTTCCTTAATTTTATGAAGCAACGAGAATGCTTTTTGTGCGCAAAAACAAAAATAACAACTTCTCTTCCCTGTTATACTTACACAAGTAAGCACAGTGAAGGCTTCCGTGTTTACATCCGAATGTCGGCTCAGTATTGGCCAAAGCTGATCATGTGAGGCGCACGACTCATGCATGTGATGCTGACGCAAGAGCCGGCCAATAATGAGCCTGCATTGAGACGTAGAACCTGGAAGCGCTGGATGTAAACAGCGTAAGAGGATGACACAGAAGAGAAGATATTGTTGAATGAAGTCATTATTTGTGTTTTGTTTTTGCGCACAAAAAGTATTCTCTTCACTTCATGAAATTAAGGTTGAACCACTGCAGTCATGTCGACTGTTTTAACTGTAGTCTTTAGTACCAAGTATTGATTATATTGCTGTCTATGGACGAGTCATATACCTCTTGGATTTCATCAAAAATATCTTAATTTGTGTTCTGAAGATGAACGAAGGTCTTACAGGTTTGGAATGACATGAGGGTGAGTAATTAATGACAGAATTTTCCTTTTTGGTTGAACTAACCCTTTAAAATAAATGAAAGTTGGACTAGAAGCATTAGGGCAGGTTCATTTTTGTTAAATGGCTACGCTCTGAACACACAAAGAGAATACCCAAGAGGCTGTGGGGTCAAGAGTCAGTTCAAAAGCCTTGCCCCCACCCTACATATCTCTGATCACTGAATTCACTGGCCTGAATTCATGACCATAACCCGTAAATCCACTCTCATACACACAAAGCCACTCTGGAGAGCAATAGCATGTGCTTGAGTGGTCTCATCTTTACAGGTCATAATGAATCTACAAAACAGGATCGACTATAAACAGTAAGAAAATAAACTATGCTACATGTCCAAGAGAAAGGAGCTTTTCAATACAAAACAGAAGCGCCCAAGTTCCTATTTTTCCCATATATTCCAATAGATTTTCAACAACTCAAGAAAACAACTCATTTGTATACCAAGCAACAGATGATGTGAATGATTTGTGCCATTGGAGAAGGTTCTGTTTTTTTGCTGCCTATAATCTTAAACAATTGGCTGTCTACTTTTAAGATAGAGAAACCCTTTCTTCCTACTTCCTTTTCTCATGTAAAAAAAAGTCATTCATAATATAAGACATGGAGTTTTTGTCTTTATGAATCAAATAAATTATTTCTATTCAAGATTATTTCACCATTACTCTGTTCTTTTTTGTTGTCTGCATCATCTCTTAAGATAATCCAGAACACCATTTGAACTTAAAGAAATAAACAACGTGATGGATTGAATTGTGCTATTACTGTCAGAGTGTAAGTGAAAAGTTGTCTTATGTAGATGTTAAATGCCAAAGTTGGTGTGTGTGTGTGTGTGTGAGTGTGTACATGCACAAAATCACACACGAGTCTGATTCATAGCCACTCTGTGTGATTGAAGCAGAAAGCTTGCAATCGATCCATCTGTCTCACACCTTTCAAGAGCTTCTCTGCTAATTGGTTAGCAGCATCCCATCAAAACTATGGCTTTAACCAGCATATGATGACACAGGAGCGGTGTTAGTGAATTATATCATGGAAACATTGATTCTTAAATATTTCAATCCATATTATTAACATTTAATTTTCACATAATTTTTTTTTCTTTCTATCATGATGCAGGAAGTCCTTCGATCGCAGTGCTTTGAAAGGGAAATTGGATCATTTCAATGACTATCACCCCAGGCCTGCCCAGTACTTTGTGTCTGAAAGGAGAGCACATACAGATGAGAATTACTACATGAGATGCCTGTGCAAACCAGGTTGTTAATTTTCTAAACTCTCTCGCTTTCTGTAAGGTCATGTTTCAGTGATGCAGGTTCAGCTGTGTTCATCTGTTGAGGATGCTGAATGACTGATCTCAGGTCAGTGGTGTCGCCTGGCGTCTGTCTGCCTCCTGTTAGCAGAGAGCCATTTATCAGTGTCAGCAGCTCCATACCTGAACTGACAGAGAGAGAGAAAGAGAGAGAGAGAGAGAGAGAGATGAGCACTCTTCTAAAGCGCACATTTAACTAATGACACTTTACCCGTGAATACAATGTAGTGTTTCCTCACAGCACTGCACATATTTTTCCTCTTCGCTGTGAAAGGGTTTTCCTGTCTGTAGTTCTTTAAAATTGTGATTTAAAGAGTGTTTTGCAGTATTATAATTCTAATTTAGCCGACCGTTGTCAGCTTGGGTGATTGAGAGGGTCTAACCTATTATACGTGGGCAGCAGTTCACCGTGTTGGCGCCAAAGCTCTATAAACACTCAACACGTGCACATATACACACACACACACACACACAGATGCTATCTGCTCCCACATCACTGTGACAGTGTGAGAAATGCTGATATGTGAGTGAGACTAGAGGAAGCCCAGCTGTTTGGCACTGCGAGCACGGCGGTGTGTATATGAGTTTCTGTCTGTGTGTGAGTGTGTGTGGTTGATCTGTTTGGGAGTATTAGGGTGTGTTTCCTCTGATGTATATGTTTTTGTTTGATTTCTCTGGATCTGCGCCGCTGTTTGGATTATAACTATTCTCTTCCTGTCTCACTCTCTTTGGCTTGCCCTTCCTCTTCTCCTTCATGAACCACAATCCTTAAGACCGAATATTAAACAAAATAGTGATATATTTTGCTATATCTAAATAGATGGATAGGTGGATCTGACAAGCAGCACAAACAGTTCCAGTTTATTTAATTGAAATATTTTAAATAATATCTTTTATGTAATATAATATTTATAGTGAATAGTTATAATAATAGTTATGTAATAGTTATTTCACACCTATTAAAATTGGATGGATGGACGGACAGACAGACAGACGGACGGATAGATAGATATAAAAATAGCAAATAGCAAATCTTAAAGGATTAGTTCACCCAAAAATGAAAATTCTGTCATTAATTACTCACCCTCATGTCGTTCCAAACCCGCTAGACCTTCGTTCATCTTCGGAACACAAATTAAGATATTTTTGATGAAATCCAAGAGGTATGTGACTCGTCCATAGACAGCAATTTATCCACCACATTCAAGGTCCAGAAAGGTACTAAAGACATAGTTAAAAAAGTCGACGTGATTGCAGTGGTTCAACCTTAATTTTATGAAGCGATGAGAATACCTTTTGTGCGCAAAAACAAAACAAAAAAATGACTTTATTCAACAATATCCTCTCTTCTATGTCATTCTCGTACGCTGTTTACGTTCAGGTCTTCCAGGTTCTACGTCCGAACGCCGGTTCAGTATTGGCCGGCGTCGTGCTGCTCACGTGAACAGCATCAGCCAATACTGAGCCACCGTTCTGATGTGTGGATGGATGGAATGATGGATAGATGGATGTGCGAGACAGACAGATAGATAGATAGATAGCATCCGAATATAATACAAATAACAAATCTTAATAAAAAATAAAATAGCACAAACAGCAAACAGTTTTTTAAGTTCTAGTGAGTATGTGTGCTGTGTAGATAAAAAGATTTAAACTGTTATTATGATCTCCATTGTGCTGAATTTAGATAGATCAGTCTTTATGTGATGAGCCTTGATGTTTTTGGCAGATACATCAAAGGCCGTTTCCAGGTTGTTTAGAGGACAGATGTGAATGGGCTGAATCCTGAGCAGGCAGGAAATCAGAGACAGGGTAAAATAAACAGACCAACACAGCTTGACCTTTCCTATAACCCACCTGACCTCTCCTGACCCGTCCTCCTCTCTTATCTCTTATCTCCCCCTTATTCTGACACTGAGGGTGGAGGACAAGTCGTCTATCTCCTCTCTTTTCTCTCTGTCCTTCTCTCTCACACACAGGCAGACACACAGATCAATCACTGCTCTGACTCTGGCAAATGCAGTCACCGAGAAGGCTGGAGTCTCACTATCAGACACAAAGGAGCATAGTGTGCAGTAATAGGTAAGAGGTAAAAAAAGCAGAAACTGTCTACTGATCAGATCGGATGTGATCAAAAGACAGCATACCTGATATCAGTCACCGAATAAGTGAGACAAAACATTAATGTTTTGATAGATTTGTACTGATGAAATGAGAGAGACTGGAAAATGAGGGGAGGAGGAAAGAGAACAAGGGATAAAGGCCAGAACATAAGGGGTAAGAATGAGTGAAGATAACAAAAGTGATTTAGGAGCACGGGAATAAACTAAAATGGGGGAGTAGGAGGAAGGATCGGAGAGAGCCCGGGCAGAAGGACGCGCATGTAATAGGAGAAGAGAAAAGGGGGATATTGAGGCACCGCAAGCTGTCATTCACTTGGAGAGGGTCAAAGGTGAAGAGTATCATATAGGACACATGCATGCATACACACATACACTACCGATCAAAACTTTGGGGTTAGTAAGATTGTTTTACTGTTTTTGAAAGAGCTCTCCAATGATTTGATCAAAAATACAGTAAAATAATACAGTAAAATACAATATAGTGTAGTAATGTTGTTAAATGTTATTACAATTTAAAATAAATGTTTTCTATTTCATTATATTTAAAAATGTGACCCGTCACGGAAACCAGTGACACAAGTCGGCAGCACAACTATCGAGCAAAATGAGAAAGAAGCGGTTTTTTTTTTCAAAATTGGTGATTTTCGTTTTTTTGCAGAATCTGTTAGTTGAGATCATGAAGAAGCCTCTCCGTGTTTGAGATAGCAGTATTGGTATATTTAAAAGCTTACATTTTGAGGTTGAAATCGGCTTGTTTTTCGGAGATTCTAGCACGCAGTAGGGGCGTGTCATTGTCTGTGTGAATTTCCATACTGGGTAACGCGCCGGCGCGTTTTGCAGGATTTTTTTCACATTGCAGCAAAACAGACTTAAAATACTCCGTCATTTTTTGTCATAGAGACATAAGTAATATGTCAATTGAAACTAAAGAATGTCTTCTTTTATTTGTGTACACTCAGAGTAAAAACAAAATGTTGTGCTTTTTGAAAAATAAAGAAAACTAACATGATGCGTGATCTCTCGTCTCCCTCTGAACGAACTCCAATCTGATAGTTCTCAGAAAATTAACTGTAACTTAGTGAATACTAATCACAAAAAAACAGATTTATGTCTAAAAAAACGTTGAAATGTCAGGTTTTAAATCTTGTAAGTCAAATCGAAAACAAATATTCTGTTTATGTAATCTGTATGAAAAGAGAGCCATGTCAGAAGTCCGTGATTCAGCTCATTATCCACTAATGCGGCCACGCCCACGGAGCCAGCGCTATTCAGACACAAATTCAGTCAATACATACAGACATCGTCTCAATCGTGTATTTATTGTCTTGAAAAGTGTTTTGAATAGCCATAGTTAGCGATCTCTGGCCTCTGTTAGTTCGGTTAGTTCCTGGATTGCCTATTCTTCTTTAGCAGGCATTTGTGGACTAAATGTGCACAGAGCGCCCTCCGGCTGCAAGTATGAATTGAAAACACCAGCGCTCACAGTGATGACAATAAATATTGAATAAATATTACTCCTCTGTATAGAAAATTGACATAAACACATGAGAGTCCATCAATATTTCTCCAAATGTACATGCTTTTAAGCTAAAAGCCTATATGAAATGCCATAGAGGTAACATTGTTCAGACACTTTGCATCACAGAAATACATTATATTTTAAAGTATATAATACCATTATTTTAAATTGTAATAATATTTCACAGTATTGCTTTTTTTTTTCTGTATGTTTGATATACACCATCACAGAGGGTTTTTTCACAGCCTACCTGACTGAAAGGCCTCATTATTATGCAAGTCATTTCAGGTCATTATTATGTGATTCTTTTGTCTTCTCAGGTGAGAAAATTTCATTTCATGATTATAGTGACCAAAATGATCACGGTTATCACAGAATCCTGTTCAAAAAGTCCTAATGCTACACAATGAAATCAATTCACCAAGTTTTATGTAGAAAACCAGCAAATAACAAATAAAATTAGCATCAATATGTACTTTTTCTTTACATAAACATTAAAATAATAACATTAAAAATGATGGCCAGATTTTAAAGGAGTGTCTTGCAACATGTTATCTCCAAATCATTTTCAGCCTCTAAATCATTTTTATAAAAGTCAAAAAAGATAAATTACTGACATTTACAATGCACATTATCCTTTATTATTAATAGTATGCTGTCCATGCAGCTTTACAGAGGGAAGCTTTACAGGGAGTATGGCTTATCTAAATGAGATGTAAATGAGCCCTATTGTCACTCCCAGAAGGTGAGAACAGGTGAGAACTGCAGAAACTTTAAAGGGGGTTTTCTCCCTCTTGAGCTTTTTTGAAAAAATGGCTTCAAATGGCCTCAACTTCTCCAAATATTATCAGATTTCCATGTGTTACACATCGTTGGAAAGCTTGGAGACTACACTTTCAGAATCTGTGAATAACTCAAAATGCCCCAGAACCGACTTGTGTCCCTACTTTCCGTGACTGGTCACAAATGTAATTTATTCCAGGTATGGAAAAGCTAAATTTTCAGTGCCACATGATCCTTCAGAAATCACTGTGGATACATTTGTTTCATAATACTTTGATTAATAGACAGTGCAAAAGAACAGCATTTATTTGAAAAAGAAATCTTTTGTAACATTGTGAACGACGTTAAAGGTGCTAAATAGGATGTTTTGCGTAAAAATCATCACGTAAACGATTGGCCCTCTGGCTTGTCAATCACTGCCATTACGTTCCTTGTGAGAGACGCGCGGCTGCGTGCTCCACTAACTTTCCACACTCCACAGGCGCCGCATGCAATGTTTTTGTCAGGAGACAGGAGTAACAACTGCAGATTATGAGTTACCTGCGGTGAGTCCGACATAATGATAACACTAAGTGTGTGCGCGGCTTTAAGTTGCGCACACACTTAACGATTGTAAGGCCGATTATGAATGTAAATTGATACTTCTGATCTAGTCTGCGATTACAGTCGGTGTTCAAATTCCATGTGAAAGTATATCAATCTTTTTCAGGAGCAGGAAACAATCGCTGTATGTTGAGCATAGTCTTAGAATGTTTTAGCTAGTCGTTAAATGTGTGCCCGGCTTAATAACACAGCGAATGCCGGTGGTAAACACTCGTGTTCCAATACTCGTGCACGAGTGTTGGGAGGCGTTCACTCGAAATAGAGGGGGGTTGTTCTTACGCATGCGCTCATTTAAAAAAATCAGTAGACGAAAAGATCCTCTGTACCACCTTTAATGTCTCTTTTGATCAATCAGTGTACACATAATTCAAAGTGAGAAACTTTTTATTTTATTTTATTTAGCAAAATGCTTAGTCCTCAAGCTAAAGTTGATCAGTACAGATTATCATTACAGATCCGGTTCAATATAATCATGCGCCCCACCTCATTGAGAAATGATGTAGTCCTACTGATTATCAAAGCACAAACTCTGCCTCACAACTTAAAAACCAAACTATTGTTTATCCACTTCAGGTGACAACCTTACACTTTCAAGTTAAAAACTTGCTCATATGTGTAACAGTATCTTGTCGTTAGTTGAGTAACTTCACTACTGTACTGTTATAAGATGTGTTTGGGAACTGGAGTCAAAGAGACTCTTGCCAAGAAGTGACGTAAAGCTGGAATCCACTAGGTGGCAGCGGCACTGTGAGTCTTGTGTTTATTCTCTCAAGTGGCTGAGGACGCACTGTTTCACAAGTTCAGAGAGTGTTTTTGTAGTGTTTGTTACAGGAATTTGCTTTCACAGAATCAACATTGCTAGAAGGTAAGCTGCCAGAACAGACTGGAGAAAATTCAGTTTAGAAATTAAAGTAAATATTTACAGCCAATCATCGTAAAGGTGCACTCAGTCATTTTTTCCTCATCAAATGTTTCATACATAAAGAGATGAATAGTGCTTTTGAAAATGTGTTTAAAATCATGTTCACTAAACCTGTGAAGATTCCAGACATATCAGTAGCCTAATAAGAGCTGTTTTATTTTACATGGAGCGGGCGAACATGCTGAAATCGCATGACCAGTCTAGTACCACTCACTTTATCTCTGTAAGTTTCTTGTGATTGTAACAATTGTAACAATTATCTCTCTTACTAACATAAACCAAAATCATTTGATTTTTATTGTAGTACACTGTGGTATGTTATTGATTAGTTGTCTGCAATATGTTGTGCTCTATTCCTTTCAATGTTGTGTCAAATTACAGTAAGAGAAGGAGAGATGGGTGCACACACACACTCCATCACAACTCATTCATGCAGCTATGACTCTGTGGTCTCAGACTAAAACAATATATTCCACCTCTAAGACGTCTTGGCAGATGCACACACAGACAGACACACAGACAGGGAGTCCTTCACCAAACAAAAGACATATTTGAGATATGAGAATCTCCCTATTGACTCAATAGCTTCTAATATTTCGGCACCACCATTCATCTGCTCATATGTCAGTGCTGCTACATGCTTCTTTTGTGCTTCACAGTTGGACCATCAGGGATTTCACATGAAATATTTTGTTTAACTGGCTCATGACCGGAGTGTGTTGAACCTCAATCAGGCTGCCTGTCAACAAGCCTTCCTTCCTCTTTTTTTCTTTCTTTCTTTCTTTCTTTCTTTCTTTCTTTCTTTCTTTCTTTCTTTTGTTCATTCATTCATTCTATTGTTCTTTCGTTCTTTTTGTCTTTGAGATAGAACAATCCTGATTGTTTATTGGACACTCTTGGGAATGCATCCCAGAGTTATTATACTTAAAAAAAAAAAAACTTAAAGGTGCCCTAGATCCCCTTTTCAAAAGATGTAATATAAGTCTAAGGTGTCCCCTGAACGTGTCTGTGAAGTTTCAGCTCAAAATACCCCATGGATTTTTTTTAATTAATTTTTTTAACTGCCTATTTTGAGCCATTATTACATATGCACCGATTAAGCACGCGGCCCCTTTAAATCTCCCGCTCCTCGCCCCCGCGAGCTCTCAACTGCCTTAAACAGCAAACACAAAGTTCGCACAGCTAATATAACCCTCAAAATGGATCTTTACAAAGTGTTCATCTTGCATACATCGATTCCTGTGAGTATAGTATTTATTTTGGATGTTTGCATTTATTTCTGAATGAGTTTGAGGCTATGCTCCGTGGCTAACGGGCTAATGCTACACTGTTGGAGAGATTTATGAAGAATGAAGTTGTGTTTATGCATTATACAGACTGCAAGTGTTTAAAAATGAAAATAGCGACGGCTCTTGTCTCCGTGAATACAGTAATAATCGATGGTAACTTTAACCACATTTAACAGTACATTAGCAACATGCTAACGAAACATTTAGAAAGACAGTTTACAAATATCACTAAAAATATCATGTTATCATGGATCATGTCAGTTATTATTGCTCCATCTGCCATTTTTCGCTGTTGTTATTGCTTGCTTACTTAGTCTGTTGATTCAGCTGTGCACAGATCCAGACGTTACTGGCTGCCCTTGTCTAATGCCTTTCATAATGTTGGGAACATGGGCTGGCATATGCAAATATTGGGGGCGTACACCCCGACTGTTATGTAACAGTCGGTGTTATGTTGAGATTCGCCTGTTCTTTGGAGGTCGTTTAAACAAATGAGATTTATATAAGAAGGAGGAAACAATGGAGTTTGAGACTCACTGTATGTCATTTCCATGTACTGAACTCTTGTTATTCAACTATGCCGAGGTAAATTCAATTTTTGAATCTAGGGCACCTTTAAAGTACACAAAAGTTACTTGAAATAAAAAAAAAAATGCTAGCTGAAATAAAGTATATTTTTTTACTCACTTTTATTTAGTTTATCTTGATTACCTAGACTAACCTAAAAATAAAACAGAAATAAAAATGAATGAAAACTAGACAGTAAGTCATGTCATCTTCACCTGTTATTGTCATTTGCAGTGCCTGCCACATGTATAGCATAGCCTTCTCTGTCTGTGGTGAGATTTGCACATGTGATAAATGCAAGGAGATAGTCAGGCTGACGGAGAAGATTTCAGAATCAGAGACACGCATCCAAACTTTGATAGTAAGAATGCAAGGGCTTTAGATACTACTTTGGATGCGACTAGCTTAGTGAACTCTGTACATTGTTCAGTTCCGGCTGTAGACCCCGTGCAGCAGGGCAACTGGGTGACTGTGAGGTGGCAAAGGTGGGAGCAAAACACCACTGTTCCGTTCCGATTAGGACTTCAAACAGGTTCTCCCCACTCAGTGACACACCCCCTGAGAATCCTGTTTAAACTGCCCTAGTTATTGGAGATTCTATTACACGGAACGTGAAAATAGAGACACCAGCCACCATAGTCACATGTTTGCCGGGAGCCAGAGCGCCTGATATCGAAGCAAATTGCTTGCTTATGCTAATCGTAATTCTCTAAGATTATTATTCACGTCGGCACTAATGATGTTTGACTTCGCCAGTCGGAGATCACTAAAATTAACATTAAAGAGGTGTGTGAACTCACAGGTATGATGTCAGACACTGTAATTTGCTCTGGACCCCTCCCTGTTCACTGGAGTGATGAGATACTTAGCAGACTATCATCGCTCAATGGCTGGCTTTCTAAATAGTGTCCACAGAATAATATAGGGTTCATAGACAATTGGAAAAGTTTTGGGGCAGACCTGACCTGTTGAAAAGAGATTGTATTCATCCCTCCTGGGGTGGTGCTGCTCTTCTCTCTAGTAATATGGCACATAGTCTTAGAGATGAACCTTGACTAACTGGGGCCCAGGTCAGGAAGCAGACAGACTGGCTAAACTGACCGTCTGCTAGCAGTCTCACATCACAGAAGTCAGATAAATCCCAACATACAGATGTTTGAACATAAATGTGTGCTGGCTATGTGTGTACACACCCACCCTATAATGATAAAATCCACCAAAACCGTTTTTTTTATTCCCATAAATCATAAGCAGTGTCTCAGAACAAGCGTGCAGATTCTGTTCAAAGTGACGTCACTTTGTACAGGCCCCAACCATGACTGTTTACGGACATTGCCATATTAGCATAGACTGCCCCCTGAGCAAGTCGTACACAGTCCGCCATTTTCTCGGTGCTGGAGCAGCTGTAGCGACAAGAATGTCTGATTTGAGCAATTGAGGTGTTTTGTTGTTGGACATAAGAGTGAACATAACAGTCTTCTTTACCGACATCTGAGCTGCTGAAGATGCAGTGGATTAGTTTTATTTTTGAAAGGAATGCGCCACAGATCTAATATACACATGCGATTTCTGTCTCTGCTGTTTATGTTCACAGACATAACCGACTGTGTTATGTGAACTTTGTGTGTTTTTGACAACCTTGTGTGTATTTGACAGTTTAAGCACAATAAAACGTGAAAGAGAAGCTAGTTTAATACTCACGAGACATCTGACAGGCAGCTTTCTGTGCATGTGCTTCAGATGTGTGCCCTTAGAAAATGATAAATTAGAGGTTTCAACTGATATAGCTTTAAAACAGATAATAAACTTTCATGATGAAAAAGAACTGCAATGTCCCTGAGCGTGCATCGCGATATAGATGATAATCAAAACCAAGCAGATGTCTTGTTAGTATTTGGCAAAGTTTTTGATGCATGCAGGAGCTGTGAATGAATGAAGTGCCATTCTGGATAGGGGGTGGAGAGAGCAGCACCTCATTTGCATTTAAAGACACATGCACGAAAACAGCATGTTTTTGCTAGCACTCAAAAATAGGTATTTAAAACATGGTATAATAAATGATCTCTGAGGTATTTTGAGCTGAAACTTCACAGACACATTCTGGGGACACCTGAGACTTAAATTACATCTTGTAAAAAGGGGCATAAACCTATTAAATCCCTTTAACTAAAATGAAAATGAAAACAGAAAATACAAATAAAAAACTAATTCAATATCTCAATGATACTAAAATAATATTGAAACTTCCTGGTAATGATAGGTTTAACCTTGTGTTGCTGATGTGTAATATGAATTCTAAAATACACATTAATCCATATTTGCTGAAATACTGATTGCAGATTTTTCTAAATTGAATTCTCAATGCATGACTTTTCTCATTGTCACTAGACAATGTTTTTAATTCCTTGGTTTCATTTAACCCTGAAAAAAGAGGGTAGCGAAGACTTGGAAAGGAAGAAATAGTAGAATGAGAGATGGTATGGAGAGACAGAGAAAGCCAGTGATGGAGTGAAAGAGAGATGCCAGGAGTAAATCTCTTCTCTCTGTTGGGGCAATGTGATCCCCTTCTCCGCTTGGCTGCTTTTGACTGGAACTCCTGTTCTTCCCTCCCAGAACAATGCAGGTCAGCTTAACTTTCAGTCAAGGGGGGCACCCCGTCTACAGGTAGTCCCTTATCCACACAGACAAGCACACTGCTGAAGTTTACCTGAGGTTTGGTGCCAATAAATTCTATATCTACCTTATACCGGACAGTTATACATACTCAAATACAGGCTCACTCTTTTCCTCTTCGCATAACGATGCTCACACAAATGTTGTATTCTTTGAGCTTATTTGAGATCACAGATTAATTTAATCATTGAGAAACGCTCTATGTTAGAAGAAAGAGATTTTTGTCTAACGGAATGAGTAGCGTGTGAAATATTTGAACTCCACTCCAATTACAAATATTTGTATTTTTGTTCCCCAACATACTCATGTATTTATGTGTACACACCAGCGGGAAGCAGCAGTGAGCAAGAAAGATCTGCAGACAGGAAAGAGAGTGTTTACTCAAACTTTGAACAAACACATATACACCTTCCTGAAGTGACAGGCACAGATACTCTCTGTCATTCATGCTGAGAGCCTTCTTACTGCACATTATACCGAAATGACACAAATTCGCAAAGAGATACAGACTAAATATACAAAGGCTGCAAGATTGATTTGAAAACAACATATTGTAGCTAGTGGTTTACTAAAAAAGATCTTGAGAGACATCTGAATTTTTTATGGATTTTTACATGGATTTGTTTATGAAGAAAATCATATTAATTAGTTTGGCACTTAATCCAATGACATTTCTCAGGGAAAAAATTCCTGAAGTCGTTTTAAAGTCAATTTTTGGAAAAACTGACAAAGTAAAAAGTAGTAACAAAGTAGAAATGATGATGTAGAGTTGAGGTTGAAAAGATGACTGGAAGCCATGTTAACTAACTAGAACTCAGGCAAAACAGTGACAGGGAAAACCATGACAAGGAACTAATGCTGCCTTCACATGCCATCAGAATTATCGTAAATATGAGTTTCCTTTAGTTAAAAATTGGACACGAATGCCCTCTCAAGTTGTAATCACCATTGGGAAGCTCAGGGATAATTTTGATACCCAAGTTCCCGAGTAGGTCATGCCATAAACTTTAAACAAGGCGGAGGGGAGAACAATTGCTGCTGTGACAGGTGCTTTATAATTTTTTTTCCAGAACAGCTACATCACCTTGTCTTGTCGATAAAGGGTTAGTTCACCCAAAAATGAAAATTCTGTCATTAATTACTCACCCTCATGTTGTTCCACACCTTCGTTCATCTTCGGAACACAAATTAAGATATTTTTGATGAAGTCCAAGAGGTGTATGACTCGTATATAGACAGCAATAATCAACACTTTCAAGGTCCAGAAAGGTACTAAAGACATTGTTAAAACAGTCGATGTGACTACAGTGGTTTAACCTTAATTTTATGAAGCGGCGAGAATGCTTCTTGTGCACAAAAACAAAACAAAAATAGTCAAAGTCAATTTTATTGTCACATCACCACAGCACATGTGCCTTGGAGAGTGAAATTCTTGTGAGCGTGTTCCAAAAATTGCAGAAACAATTAACATATACCATACAGACATATAACTATACAGACTACAACAGGTAAAAATGTGCAATATGCACATACATATAGTCAGTACACACAGTGTACTATTGACATACTTACAGTTAGCACTACAAATTATACACTATACACAGAATGGACTTAAATAATGACTTTATTCAATAATCTCTTCTCTTCCCTGTCATTGTCCTTACGTACAGTAGTTGCCGCAGTAAGCACAGAGAAGGCTTCTGTGCTTACGTCCAAATGCCAGCTCAGTATTGGTCAAAGCTGCACATGTGAGCAGCACGACGCATGTGTGTGATGTTGACGCATGAGCCGGCCAATAATGAGTCGCCGTTCTGATGTAGAACCTGGAAGCACTGGACGTAAACAGTGTAAGAGAATGACACAGAAGAGAAAAGATTATTAAATAACGTCATTATTTTTGTTTTGTTTTTGCGCACAAAAAGTATTCTTGTCGCTTAATAAAATTAAGGTTGAACCACTGCAGTCACGTCGACAGTTTTAACAATGTCTTTAGTACCTTTCTTGACCTTGAAAGAGGTGATTATATTGCTGTCTATGGACGAGTCATATACCTAAGACAAGACATGATAATGAAACTAAACATGACCGTGACGGTGAGCTTGCAGGGGTGGTGGTTTAATTGGACTAAATGATTGGAGAAGTCCTGTATACGTCACAGAGAATAAGTTACTACTTTTTACTTGGTTACACCACATGACATTTTCATTAAAGTCTACAAAAAATTAAACACATTTTTTTAATGAAAAAAGTAAATGATAAATATGTTTCATATTTCATATACTCACATTTTTATTTGAATGCATTCAGAGTTGCATTCATTATGGTTTCTTTATAAATGACTATGTTGTCTCTGTGTTATTGTTTATATGCTGGTATTTATTAGGTAAAGCAGGCTTCCTCCTTGTACGTGTGCATAAATAAAGAGGCTTTATTTCCTCATTGGCTGCTGTTGCACCTTGTTTGCGAATGGCTTCCGATCAGCACTCCACTTTTCACACTTATTAATCTCATCCATTAACACATACATATGTACAGATTCCTCTCCATCTCTCTGCCTCTCTCTTTCACACACACACACAGGCCCAGCTTCTCAGTGAGAAGCCACTGTGAAACTGAATCCCACCACTACAAGATAAGGCAGAATTACTGGAAGATGAACAATATGGCCGTTGTTAAGTGGCTGCCAGCCATCAGAACTACACCCACTGCGGAGAGAGTCCAAGGTAGAGTCCGCTTGAGTGAACCTAACACTATCGGATGTGAACTTTGGACAGCAAGCCTTAAGGAATGCACCAGCGTGTGAGTGTATGTGTGTTTTTGTGCATATATGTGTGTGTGTGTGTGTGTGCACACATGTGTCTTGGAGCTGCACCAAGTCAACTGCGCATAGTTGACTTGTAATAGGAGAAGCAGAGGCCTGTCACTTTCCCAAATTGCTACTCAAAAGCTCCGACATGTCAGGTCAGAAACAGTGTTGAGGTACAGGCTGTGGTTTGATGGGTTTGGCCACATTACAATCATCAGGCTGTACTGCCATTCTGCCACTCAGAGCTGTCTACACTATAGTCATGTTGTCAAAATCCGTACCCTCAGACCTGCGGGGAATGCCAGACATCATTTTTTTAAAGCTGTTTTGTGCCAAAGCGTAGCTAGAGTTTTGTTGTCAATGCTGAAAAAAATCTGATGGTTTTAAAGTAAAATAATGGCAACCATGTACTAGAAACTCTGAATGTGCTTGACGGATCTGAGATGTTGTCATATAAATTGGTCTATTTAGGGATGCAATGCAATTTTTAGTGCAGTTTTTATAGTGTGGTGTATGGTAAACTACCATATGTTTTGTCTGAGTTGGACATATAATGCTGTGAAGTGATGGAGTATGTTGTGTATGTAGTTGCATTGCCAGAGTATCAACCTACAGAAGTAAGCTATTTCCTGTAAAAGTGTGAGACTTCCAATTCATTAGCCGCTAAAGAGCTTATGCGTCAGAGAAACAAGCGCGCCGCCATCTTTAAAATATTGTCTTTGAACGTTTTTGCAGTATCTCTGTACATTTCTATGGCATCGCTGTCAAAGGATAATTAGCTGGTTAAGTGGATTTACTTGTAGAGTTAATTAAAGTTATTTTTTTAAAGCACATGTCTGTAGACCAGGAACATTTTAAAACGAGCAGTTCATTCATAAATACGTAAGATCGCTGTGGAAATACAAACCGGAAGACAAAAGACAACGAGCGCAGCTCTGAAAAGGGGCGGGGCTACATAAGGTCTAGGACGAATAACTAGAAGAATAATAGTGTGCAGTAGCTAAACTGTAAAAATGCTTGTGCTACAAAACAGTGTGTTTATGATTACAATAATACATTAAAATATAATAATAAAAAAATAGAAATATCTAAAATATAAAATTATTTTTTTACCAAATTTTATGTAGGCCTAAATACTAAACAAATGGTAGCCTAACCTATCATAGCAAAAAATGTGAATTAGCTATAGCATGATATTGAAGGTTAAGATTAGCATCTTATATTTTCTCTTTCTCTTTATTTTTCTTTTAGATTGTCTAATTCTCCCTCCTTTTTTTCAGTTGGTGTGAATGAATGTTCTGAAATGTAGATGCACTTCCATCCAGTTGTTGTAGGACCCTGGGAGAGCCTGAGACTTACTAATAACCCAATTAGCTGTGATTTGTTACGACGTGGGCGGAGAGAGAATGAGCTCTCTTGACCTGTCATTCAAAGACAAATTAACCGTTGCTCCCATGATGCACTAGTGCAGTTGGCTTATGCTGAAAAGGAAGCTATCAAATGTCGACTCCTCTATTGTGGCGACAATTCCCATGGATTCCTCTGTAAAGGTTTTGGAGGTCACCTCTTGCCCTGAGAATCTAAACTTTCAAATGTAGTGTAAATTTATAAAGTGACAATGATCAGAAGAAATTTCGAAAGTTTCATTGTACACAAGTTGCCTTCTCTGTAATGAAAAGTGTGTGAACACTTCAAATAATGCTTTTATGTAAATCATTTCCTCCCTCCAAGTTTGTGATCTGCTACACAAGTGTGCTGAGTGCTTTCTGAGTGTATTGACTACAGCTGCTGTATGATGTATTGGTGATGTCATGTAGTCCAGCTGCATGTCACTGGTTGCCTGTCCTCCATCAATGAGACATAAACTCAACTAGTTGTTGAAGCTTTTATTTGCTAAATCTCTTTCCAAACCTTATAGAACTGTCTTGATTTGGTTGGTTTATCTGCCAATAGCGTAACGAGGATTTCCCCTTCTGATAACATTTATATCATGTATTTTTTTGCATTGCAAAGTTTGCATTGACGCAAGTAGCAAAAGTCTCCCAAAAGCTTTCGGCTGATAAGTCTCTTATGTTCACTAAGACTGCATTTATTTGATCAAAAATACAGTAATAAGTGAAATATTATTACAATTTAAAATACCTTTCTCCTAATTTAATATATTTTAAAATTAAATGTATTTATGTGATGGCAAATCTGAATTTCAGAAGCCATTACTCCAGTCTTCAGTGTCACATGGTCCTTCAGAAATCATTTTAATATGCTGCTTTGGTGCTCAAGAAACATTTCTCATTATTATCAATGTTGAAAACAGCTGCTTATTTTTGTGGAAACCATGATGCATTTTTGTCAGGCTTTAATGAATAGAAATTTCAAAAGAACAGCATTGATTTGAAACAGAAATATTTTGTAACATCATATCTTTATTGTCATTTTTTATCTTTTTAATGCATCCATGCTGAATACAATTTTTTGCTATCCGGTAGTGATTCCTTTTATTAAGCGGAGGTCCTTGCTAAAAAGTAAAATCTTTATGTTTCTGTTTCAGGAGGCAAAACCTGACGTCTTAATCTTTACATAAAGAGCGCTCTGTCCTCCGTTAGCCATGCGGTACCGACAGGTACTTGGCAGTGACACGTTATCTAATACCAGTCTCAGTGAGTCCAGCAAAGCGTGAAGTGTGACCAGCAAGCTCTCCCAGCATCCCGTTCGCTCACAGTATCAACACTTAGGTCCTTTCCTCAGGGCACTGCACTCGGCTAGGTAACACATACCTATGGCATTTAGAAGAGGAAGTGGGTATTAGCAGTGGAAGCTTGCTCAACTAAAATCAAAGGCTTGTATTAAAGTCATGCATATTGGCCATGATCTTGACTGGCTCCTCTAAACACTGAATAAACACATCTGTGTTTATGTAGGCTGAGTGTCTGACTCAAACTACATTGGCGGTTTTAGGGTTTTAATGACGGAGACTAATTGCTTAATGAGTTTATTAGAGCTAATTTTCTGTGCTCTGGGAAGTGAGTTTAGCTTTCATCTGAGAACAAGAAGGTCTCTTATCTAATACACTTCCACAGTCTGCAGCAAAGAGACGGTCTGTTAAATAACCTTTCATGGCTCTCTGGTTTAGACCCAGATTAAGATTATGACCATTTGTACTAGAGCCAGTCTTCTCAGGACGTTTTATGGCATTCATGCTCTTTCCTGTCTTTTCTCACTAATTTAAACATTTATTCAGTGCATTCCAGCTGATTTGCATAATTCATTCTAATGGGGAATTGTAATTAAACTAAGAGAGCTGAAAGATGAATCTGTTCAAGCTCTCTCTGGTCTGAACAATCTAATGAGGAATGTATGCTGTTCCTTATTCATATTACTGAAATCACTCAGATGATTTTGAAATTATTATTATAAAGAAATGATTCTAAAAAGTAATTCAGGGGACCTGTTACCACAACCTAAATAAATGCATGTTTGCAAGCTAAAAATTCTAATTTATTGTTTTAATTAAACCTTTTAAGTTGCAAACATTTAGTAGAGTTTTGTTGACATAATAATGTTGATCATTAAATCAACTTAGTATCTTCTGTAATTTAAACTCAAATTTCTGGGTTAATTGGCTCTTTTTTTTAATTAGGTTGTAGTAACTTAATGAAATTGTCTTGATAACTTCGGAAATTAGGCAGTGGATTTCTAGTTCCCAGCATGCTTTGCATAGGACTGGACATTAAGGAGAATAAATGTTGAAATTAAAGGGATAGTTCACCCAAAAATGAAAATTATCCCATGATTTCACCCTCAAGCCATCCTAGATGTATATGACTATCTTCTTTCAGACGAACACAATCGGAGATATATTTAAAAATATCCTTAGTTCTCCAAGGTTTATAATGGTTGTGAATGGGGGCCCGCGTTTTGAAGTAAAAAATAATGCATCCATCGATTAAAAAAAAGTAATCCATATGACTCCAGGGGGTTAATAAAAGCCTTCTGAAGTGAAGCAATTCATTTTTGTAAGAAAAATATCCATATTTACAACTTTATAAATTCAAATAACTAGCTTCCGGCAGACGACCGTACGCAGAATGCGCTAGTCAACTTGCGGCAAATGAGTAATCCTCTGACGCAATGTATGACGCAGGATGTTGGAGTATTGTAAGCTTAGACGCCTCTCGCGGTTCAAACAAATAGGGCTGTGCAACAAATTTAAGCTCCTCTTCTCTTATGTCGAAATCCTCCAACATTTATCTTTAAAAATTATCATTTTAGACTTATAATCCATGACCGGTGATTTGTTTTGCTCTATCCTCTGCGTCTCCGCGTTCGTCATTACGTTGTGCGTCAGGTCAAAGGATACTCTTCCGCCGCAAATCGACTTGCGCATTCTGCGTACGGTCGTCCGGTGGAAGCTAGTTATTTAAATTTATAAAATTTTAAATATGGATATTTTTCTTACAAAAATGCATCGCTTCACTTTAGAAGGCCTTTATTAACTCCCTGGAGCCATATGGATTACTTTTTTTATGGATGGATTCATTATTTTTGTCTTCAAAACGTGGGCCCCCATTCACAACCATTATAAACCTTGGAGGACTAAGGATATTTTTAAATATATCTCTGATTGTGTTCGTCTGAAAGAAGATAGTCATATACACCTAGGATGGCTTGAGGGTGAGTAAATCAGGGGATCATTTTCATTTTTGGGTGAACTATCCCTTTAAGTGTTCATTTATTTGTTTTTAGTGAAGGGAAAGACCTGTTAGTGTTTAATGCTGTCATGACATTTAAAAGAGTTTCTGTAATGTTGAAGATTTTGTCATTAACATTGTGCAGAAGAGTAGACATATGAAGGTAACACTACATTGACTCTATAAGCAATGACTGCGCTAATGCCAGTAATATCTTACTTGTTCATTAAATATACGTGTTAAAAAAGTTATGTTAGCATGTGCTATGAATGCTGTGGATTTGAACTGAAATAGATAAGATTAATTGGCTCCAGGGCTAAAACTCTGGTTTTTGAGTAATCAGCTTAAAAAATTTTGTTTATTCTACAAATTAAGTTCCTCTGACATAATGTAGCTTTTTTGGTTGAATGTAAATTCAGTCAAAGTTGTCATAACTCAAAAAAATTGATGCAAACTGTTGCGTTAATTATTTTTTGTTGACCCAACACATTATTTTTTAGAGTGTAGTTAAATACTATTCTTTCACTTTTGCAAATGAACGTGAGCATTTAAAACATGTCCGTCATCACGGCAGCCACATGGAAAGTTTACCTGTCAGCAACTGTAGAAGAGAGGGTGCTTTTAACAAATTATTCTTGAACAAGGATGCAGAATCTCTTATTTATTGTGCCATTTCCATTTCAAAGCATTGACTCATTGCACTGCTAGTATTCTGTTTTCTTTTGGGTGAAGTTCAGCACAGAGGATTTTATGAGTGCCCATCTCTGATGTTTGATGTTAAGGGCAGCTTCAGTCAGTGGCTCCTGGTATGTGTTGGGTGCAGGCTTGAGACAGGATAAATGTTTGGCAGGGAACATGTTCGGCCTCTTTCTTCTCCCCTAGGATAACATAAACAGTTTTGGCACAAGAAAGCAACACTGACCCCAAGGCCAGCCTCTGACACAACCCATTCACTCAGTCTCTCTCTCTGTGTGTGTGTGTGTGGTATAATGTCCAGACCATGGGACAATGATGATGTACCACATGTGATCTGTAGCAAGGAACATCCTGTATCCTAAAAATCTTGTAAACATTTACAAACCTCTCAGTTTTAAACCTGTATGACTTTCTTCTGTTTCAAAAAATGTCTTTTCAAAGAATGTCGTCTTTTCTGTTCCACAGAGGAACCCCCCTCTTTGATCTAACATATTTTAGCTCTATAATTATGAAGTCCTCAAAATACCCTAAGGAGAATCATTACCTTGTACATCATCAATGTTAGTTTTTAATATTCTGAAAAGACATTAATTTCCGGATTTCCATGCAGTATTTATGATTTATTCCACCTCACATTATCCTTTGAGAGCACTTTGGCACAGAACAGAACCCTTGATTCATTCCCCAAAAAATGAATAAATATATGAATTAAACACAGCCAGGAGCGTCATCAGATTCAGATGATTTACCCACATAGGCTGCTCTTTTAACACTCACATGAAATGCTCAGTCACTCAGGCTACACCCAGTGACAGCTGTAGAATAATATATTGCTGTTCATTAAAAAACTGTTTGTTGTGTTTGATAAACTATGCCTCTTAAGGAGTGATTGGTCAAAGGAATATTGTTCATCCAAGTTTTAATGTCATTTAATTTCCTTTTACGTTTAGGTTTTGTATGTCAGCTAAAAAAAAAAACTTTGGCAGATTTCACTGCTGTACATCACTATAAAAAGAAATTCAGAGGACCTGTAACCAAAACCTAAATAAATGCATGGTTGCAATAAATAAATAAATAATCTAATTTATTGATTTAATTAAACCTTTTTAGTTGCAAACATTATTTTGATGAGTTCTGTTGACATAATAATGTTGATCGTCAACTTAATATTGTGTGTAATTTTAACTGAAATTTCTGCTTAATTGTAATAAGTTGTAGTCTTGATAACTGTGAAATTGGGCAATGGATTACTAGTTCCCAGCATGCTTTGCTTGACTGGATAGGGATAATAATTGTTGAAATTAAATGTCATTTAATGTGTTTTAGTAAAGGGAAATACCTGACATTTAAAAGAGATTTATGTTATATGTTAAATTTTTTTTGTGGTTTTTGAGTACCGCTCCTGGTTAAATTTACATGTTAAATGACATAGGCATTTGTTTTATGCTAGCTGTTAATTTGAACTGAAATGATAAGATTAATTGGTTCTTGGGCCACCATTATAATGTTGAAATTAGCTGGAGCAATTTAATTTCTTTTTTCTTCTTCTTTTTGGAGTAATCAATTTAAAAACTTGTGTATGTGCTACAAATGATTAAGTTCCTGTAACTCAATGTTTTTTGGTTAAACATAATTTCATTAGAAGTTGTCACATCTCGAAAAGGTTGGTGCAAACTTTTCTGTTATTTTGGTGTTGTTTAGCTAAAACATTTGTTTTTGGAGGGTACATATTTCCACACACAGTTATACTATCATATGACTTCACAAAGCAAATATCTAGCACAAACATTTACATAAAAAGTTGAACAATTGCTGGCAAAATTGAAGAGACTGAGTCCAGTTTGTTTGCTGCATGGTAGCCATTAATTTCAAAGCAATATTGCGCTGACCCTTTGAACGCTGCTGTAGAACACATTCTGTGTTCTCCTCATACTGGAATGATAAAACATGAGTTATAGGTCTGTTTATCCCACTCTTAAAGCCCTGAGTGCATTATCAAACATAGAATGCATTAGGGTCGGTATTGTTAAAAGTGTTTTTAAGATCTAATAAATCCTAGTTATTTATGGAGCAATGGTCACAGCGCTTCACCCCCACCATCTACTTTAATTTAGCCCAAGCTCTGCACCCATACCTGTGTGACCAAAATCCCACTGTCTGATCTGATCCGGCCTACATACGAAGGAAGCTTCCAAACTTGTGGTGACTGTGTGGCTATTTCTGTATCTTGGATTATGCAGTGGCATTATATTATTCTGCAGAGCCACTTCGTAGAATTCTAGACGTCTCTTTCCCTCAGATGCCAGATGCTTGTATTTCTTTAAGACTGAATGGCAGAGTCTGCTTGAATTCTGTAGCCATCGTGAACTCTGTTTTATAGTCTGTTATTGTAGAGTGGGTGGCTTTGA
>RJVU01061675.1:3872777-3887196 GCA_003731715.1 Anabarilius grahami | reverse complement strand
GCTAGTGGTGTCTTTGTGTGTGTTTATTCTTCTAATGGGAATTCATGACTTTAGTATGTCTTCAGATGGGTGGGGTTGCTTGATTTATAGTTCTATTGCAAGAAATAGGTTAAAAATGTTGCTGTAAGGTCCGTGTGAACACACACACATAAACACACACGCACACACAGTTATTAAAAGAAACATCAGAAAACTGTTTCAGTTGGTAAACCGAATCTGTGAAATTAGTGAAACCCCATATACCATTTTTCATTTCTGGCTCGGATGATCAAATGGTCAGCACTAAATGTTTTTTCAATGGGTCGGAAAACCTTCTGAGAGCTGAGAACCACATTCAAAGTGTCTTAAAATCTTACACAGGTTCATCTTTGAATGCCTTATTGCTTTCTTTCTGTCTCTGGCTGATTGATTTGCTCCCAGAACAAGCAAAAGAAGTGCTAGGGAGCTTTATGTGCATGGGATTGTGTATTTGCCTTTCTTGTCTATTTGCATTATCAGCTGCCTATCAATAGCACCTGAAGCTATAAAAAACATATTAAGGCCTATTTTTATTATTTAGTAGCTTTTTGTTTTGCCATCTTTTAGATTGTGTGCAACATTTAATTCAATAAGAAAGGGCTGGACAGTAGAAGTAGCTAAAAACAAACCCAAATCTGTCAGGTAGCCTTGGCTATTACGCAAGTAACTGTTCAAGTCCGTCTTTTTAAGACATTTTAATTGGCTGTAGGCTATTTCTTTCGTGATGACACTTATCATAGCCCTTATTTTAGGAAAAGTCTTGTTGACCTTGCAATTTGCAGCCATATTTGAAAACTGGTAAGCACTCACAATTAGTGAATCAATAAAATCACCGTGTTTCCACTAAGCTAACAGCGTTCAGCTTTTAGGCTAATTCACGTGAATGGCTTTTAAAATAGGGATTGTTAACGAATAACAAAATAATTTAACTGGCATAAACAATTAGCAATTTCATTTAGTTCAATTTCCTGTGCGAACTTTTCTTAGTGGTTTGGAGAATTTGCGCAATTTACGCCCCGCGTCTGTGAGTGTGAATGTATTATTTGTTATTGTGATGGCACAAGCATATGAAAGCTCAACCGATATACTACGGAATATTTGTCTTGACACGTGAATTTGCCAAAAAAAATAAAAAATAGGACTAATCATTTTAGCGATCTGACCACGAAAAAGCAACATCATATTAGGCTACATCGCTCTCAACCATAACCCATCAATCTAGTTAAGATGTAAAAGAATAAAATTCAAGATTTACTTTTATAAGTTTGGCACCTCCAAGGTGTTTCCTATTTGGCAAATTAGCTTATGCAATTTATCATATAGCCATGTAGGCTATATATATATATATATATGTGTATATATATATATATATATGCCTATATAATTAGTTGATTTGAAAAAATATGTGGAGCCGTTATATGTATTTTTCTGCTAAAAAAATTACGTGCAACGTTAAGAAACGGCGTTTTATCCATATATTTTTTTGTAGCCTAATAATTACAATATAAAATTATTGCATAAAAATATCATGATTATTATTATTGCTCTTATTATTAGCATTGTCTGTTTAATACTCTCTTTTTCTGTACAAATGAAACATTTTCATTGGAGCAGCTACACGCATGTAACTGCAAATATAAATAAAATAATTGTCTGTGCTGATTTATTTATTTTTTTTTGCGAATTGATGTGACAATAAATAACAATAACTTATTTTTTTCAAAGACACAAATGGTCTGCATTAAATTTCACAACGAAAAACAAAATTCCCAACTTCTGAAATTTAGTCTTTTGAAAAGAAAAGAAAAATGTCCAGAAACCACAGATAACGAATCGGTCCTCATAACGAATAACGAATATCCATTTCGAGTGAACATGGTCCATTCTTTTAGTGTAGGTCTATTCAGAGTTTTTCTTTCCATCATTTCACTCCCAGGCCCACAACGGATTTAGTGACGTATTTTGGGAAAAAGGCTCCTCTGTTCCAAGTGCAGGTTGTTGCAATACGTCTGATAGCGCTGTCCGGTGATGCTAGTGGAGTTTCCGCGTCCGTGATATGAGCTGTTCTCATGATTAGCCGGGGAACAGACAAGCAGTCGCCCTCACGTCTCCACCGGGCTCGGTACCATGCTGTTCGGTGTGTCCGGTAACTGTGAAGAAAGAGAGGTCACGTCGCTGCCCGATGAATTTCCTAAAGATCCGGATTCCGAGAAAGACACCTGAAAGAGAGAGGCAAAGTTAACTCTAAATAAATAAATACTACTAACTATAAATAATAGCTAATAAAATCTCGGTCTGATAGTGCCTTATGCCTAGGCTATAAAGTATGAAAACCACAAAAAAGAAAAACGCAAATGCAAATAAAAAAATGTCTCACTCACCAACTGTTGAAATGCAGGTTGATCTAAGTCACTCTGAAGCGCAAATTCGCTGAGAGCTTTCCAGGGTGGTTGGTAAGTCTGCACTTCCACCGGGTGTCCTGGCCCTGAAGGGTTGTGTCTTATTGGGCTGCCTGCAACCAGCGCAGTGCCCGTCATACCCTGCAGATTCTGAACCAAAAAGTCTGCGATGAGGGGACACAGCTACAGACCATATTGGCATTACAAAGAGAGATAAAAAAAGGGGTTAAATAAATTTCCCCCCAACTTTCTGACGAATAAAAGAAAACTATTCAAGCAGTTCGAGAAACAAAACCGAGTTTAAAACATTCCCCAAAACTACACACAGTAGGAGGAGTCTGTGATTTGCTTCCAGCCAACACTGCAGTCGAATTACAGACCCAATTAAAATCATCTCGGATCATATCAAGTGTCAGGGATCATTCAGAGCCGCACTGGTCAAACTCTGTTTTTTCGCACATGGTAAATTTCTTACATTGAAAGTGCATTAGCGAGACACTTACCGTATTATCGCCATGTTGCTGTTGTTGTAACTGTTTCATGAGTATAGATCTCTTCTTATCCTTGCAGCGCTTGTTTTGGAACCAAACTCGAATGACCCGCGGGCTCAGGCCTGTCATCTCCACCAGCTGCTCCTTCATGAGCGCATCTGGTCGCGGGTTTGCGTTGTAGCACGTCCGTAAAGTGTGTAGCTGCTTCTCGTTTAACACCGTCCTCACCCGAGTGGTCTTCTCCGATTGTTTGTGCACGTGGTTCCGATGAGGAGTTTGTCGGACCGACACCGGGTCAGCTGAAGAAAAAATAAAAATAAAACAAATAAATAAAAATAAGAACAAACGAATTTTTAAATGTTAAATTATTAAGAATAAGTAAAATAGGCTACTAGCGAATTTAAATGTCAGAATAATGTTGAAAGATAATTTACATTTCACCCGTGATATAGCCTATTTGGATAGATAGATAGATAGATAGATAGATAGATAGATAGATAGATAGATAGATAGATAGATAGATAGATAGATAGATAGATAGAAAACTGTATTTTGAATACTATAGCAACATTCAATTTTTCAATAGAACTTGAAATCTGCAAGTGGCTTTATGAAATATATCAATAATTAATACCAATATTAGCCTACGATTAATTCAACTAATAATATACTGTATTAAAGATTATTTATTTTGCAAATAATGCATTAAAAACCATGCTGAGTCTTTCGGCTACAGCTCGGTGTTTAAAGGCCCTGCCGCTCAGGCTTATCAGTGGTTGACTAAACAAAGTTATCAAGTAGATCAGCCTGTAATTAGCTATTATGTAACAACATTACACGATTCCTCCCACAGTAGCCTATATAATTACATTTCAGTTTAGCCTTTGGCTTTGTGCAGAGGGCCATCAGGTCCAAAACTGACCTTAAAGAAGCTCGAACCGTTCCAAATAATACTTGTTCGTTTTTAAATTGCAATAGCACATCGTACTATTATATATAAAATAATTGTTTTGTCCAATATTGCGGTAGTCAGTTGATTGTAATTGTGCTATAGGCCTACTGACCTGCCATATGTAATCCTCTGCTGTGGATGTTTCCCGGACTAAGAGGGCTGCTGCCTGACCCGCGCTCCAGAGCCAAACCATGATCTGCTCGACACAGCAGTTCCTCGTCCCGGACAGAGAACTCATCCCCAGGCAAAAGCTGCCGGCTACACACCGAGCAGCGGAAACATTCGATGTGATACACACTGTCCCGAGCTCTCATGACCAAATCACTGCTGCTAAAGCCCAAAGTGCATTTTGCGCATTTTATACCGAACAATCTGTTTGATGACGGAAAGAAAAATCATTTATTATGTGTAATGACAAAACCAGATTACATCAATCCACTACTAGATAGCTATATTTCATGAAAATATACATCATATTAGCAACTGGTTACATATTTATAAAATAATTAGTTTTCCAAAACAAACTAAACAAAACAAAACCTACCTTACATAATCTCTCTTGCAATATGTTTTCCCGTCCCGTACGAAGCAAGTGCATGTCTCGTCCAGGTATTGGTTGCACTCCACACACTTCAAACAGGCTGCGTGCCACTCCAGGTCGGGGGAGACCCGCAGGATGTACTGGTCATGGATTTGACTGCCGCAGCCTACACACATCGCAAGTCCGGACTTCTCTGCACATGAAAAAAAGACATTGTTTTAAGCTGTTATACAGTAGTTAATTGAGCGTCAAGTGTTTTCTCATTAAAAAACATCGAAATCATATCTTCGACTTTGTAAATACTAACATTCGGCTAGTGCAAAATCAAGACAGCTATGAGGGCAGATGCTGCAGAATCAGTAGCACCAAAAAAACAAACAGGAATTATTTTCATAATCAATTTTCAACTGCAACAGATTTAAAAGCTTATTCTTAGAAATCAAGTTTTACAGTTTTTCTTTCGGAAATACTTACTTTTGGAATGATCCCCCATATCATTCAAAAAAGAAGAGCTGAATATTATATCCACCATACAGGTTGCCTTAAAGAGAAGGTTTTCTTCAGAGAAAAGAGAGAAAAGGTACTGCCCGCTCCCGGCTGCCCCGCAACTTCAGTCCAGAGTGAGGAGATGGAGAGGGGGTAAACACAGGGGCTGAGAGAGCTGTCTGATGCACAAGACGTGACGTCAGGCGTAAATCCGAACTAAGTCGCGTCACTAGGGGGCAACAAGTCACACTGCACCCAGTATTGATTCATTTTACTCCCTAGACATGATCAGATAACTGTGCGTGTTGTTTCAGAACAATATGAAAACATCTTCATTTGTATGCTGCGAGGTTGGCTGCAGTAAGGTAAGACATGGAAAAATACAAAAACCAAACAAACAATGGTAGGCATTTTGAGTTTTTTTTTGGGGGGGGGGGGTNNCCTGCAGGATTATATACAGTAGGCTATAGGGAACGAGATTAATCTTGCTAAGTGGCTCATTAATGTCGAAGTAGGCTATATCATGGTGACATCTACTGGTTGAAAAGTTTAACAACAAAGCCGAAATCAATCCAACACAATTTCATTCGTAACTATTTGACGTTTTGTCGAATTGGTGGCTTGTTTGGATTCGTGTGAATCCAGAATCTAAAATGATAAAGCTCGGTTTAAGCATTTTAGACCGTTTTACCACACGATTATTCAGATTTGTACACAGACACAGACTTTTTTAACTTTAAAAAACCTTTTATCCAGAACAATTAAGGTTAGGAATAAAAATATAAACAAAATGCATTTTCAAACTATTATTGAATTAAAAACAGAAATCAAATCAAATCATTACAAACTAAACTTCCGTATATAGACTCTCTCACACCCATTCAAAAAAAGCAACATTATGAGTATTGATGGTATGTAGGTATAGGCCTACTCAATGATTCTATCAAGAGACTAGATATGTCAACATCCAATCATGCTTTTCTAGCTTAGCTTGGCTAATTAAAAAAAGGCTAACACTTTGTGTCCTTGTTACACTTACTATAGTAAATTGTGCATAATTACATGCAACTAGCCCTAAACCAAACCCTGACCCTAAAAGTATGTGCTGTTAATTAGAATAATATTACTCGGTACTTAAATGTATAATTACACTGTAACAAGAACACCTTAAAATAAAATGTAACCAAAAATTGCAAGTATGCATTGTTGTTGCCACAACCTTCTATATTGGTATCAATATAAACAAAGAAATGTTATATGAAAAACCCAATTTTTTGATAATTTTTTTAAGTATTACAAGTCCTGAACATTCAAAAACAGTGTCATAAAATCATTGTCATGAGCGTTGCAGAAGGGATATAATAAAACCATTTCATTAAACTTCGAAAATAAACTATAGCAGTCTCAGAAGGTCTCCACATCTCTCAGAGAGAGGAGGAGGCTTATAATACTCTCCAGGATGAATATAGGTACTTCTTTACAAATAAAGATCTTAGTCCTCAGTTTAGTAGGTATCTCTCTTTCGTTGCAAATGTCCAACATGCACAAATATAAGAGTTTTGTTCCCCACATTACGAAAAACCAAATCCGAGAGAGATCATCAGTGATTTTTTTTTAAACGTGTTTCTAGCAGGACTAGGCTATACGTTGCCAATGTTTTTTTAATTAAAAAAATCAAACTCTTTCGAATTTAAATAAAAACGAAATGGTTGTTATGCTAATATGCTAATTATTGTTTATTTAATTACCACAATAAATTTAAAATGTACACAATCTAGGGGAAAGGTCCAGCAAGCAAATAAACTTAAATATGGGGAAATTTAGGCTTGAGATACAAAGCACGAAAAATAAGATAAAAACACAGTTACAGCAGACATTGACACAAAATCTGTCTCCAATTGTAATTTGTTTAGACACAAGATTCCCGTCAACGCAGAGCACAAGAAAGAGTTCACGTGCAGACAGGTTAGTAGCCTACAAACAGAGCTAATTGGAGGAAGAAATCTTTTAATATTGTAACATAACCTTTATGTTTGAAGCACCGTTGAAATTTCAAAACATTTTTCAGATTGCAGGAGCTTGTGAACACGACGTGTCACAATGACGTATATTTCAGTTCCTTCTATATGGATGAATCACATAATATTTTTGGGCTATTTATAATGGAACTAATGGCAATGTCAGTTCTCTAAATGAGCTTACAGAGAGAATTAAAAACTAATTTTTGCATCTTAATATATTTTAACAGCCTATCTCTGCTTAATAGCTAATGAAAACCTGGCTCCCGCCACCCACAATTCGTCAGGGAGAAAACAAATGATTTCTGCCATGCATGAACACCGGCCATATAGCTATACTGCACATCTTTGATCGTCGAGACGAACTTCATGCAATCTTCCTCCACTTCTACAACCTCTCGGATCTCTGAAACCCCTACTGACACCCAGCGCTCGAACTGAAGGGTGAGTGGTGTCGATCGGGAGATTCCGATCAGAAAACAGCTGTCGTTAGCCATTATTATCAAAAGTAGGCCTAATAAAGTATTGTTGAAAACAGCAGCGGTTTGCGGCAGTTTTAAGGGATTGGGCGATCTAATTGAAAATTAATTAAGCTATGTTTTACGGTTTTACAGGTAATATAGGCCTACTCCTTTCTCACGTCTTACTCTGACTTTCCATCAGACAGTCTTCACACCTGAAAGCTGAAATGTTTCCATCCATGTTAAGAGTTTAATTTATGCAGAATAGCCAATATTGATCGCTTTATATTTCTTCTCCCAGCGAATTATTCTGTCACATGACTTGAGGCAGTCACATGACTTTTTTGCTAATCATCTAGAAATTTATTTTGTCAACGAAAAAATAATTTGTAGCCTACATCTCAGATTGGTATAAAAAAACGTAGATGATGATATTCTAAAATACGCATAAGATAGGCCTACGTGAAACCCAGCGATGTACAACTGAGGTCAAGTTAATGAAATTGCAAAATTAAAAGCAACTGCTGTTTTTTTGTTGTTGTTTTTTTGAGTCATATTTAGGGAACGTGGTATTTTCAATTAATACAACTGTAATTGTTATTTGTTAGACTGTTATTTGACCCCTTTAGTTACTTGATGACAACCCAGTCATGTTTTGATTAGAGATATTTCTCAAAATATATTTTTTTATGTTCTACAGAAGAGAGAAAGTTATACATGTTTGGAACGATATGAGGGTGAGTAAATGATGACAGACATTTTCATTTTTGGGTGAACTATCCCTTTAAGGTTAATACTTTTATACTACAGCAAGTGAGATGTGCATGTTCACTTAAACAAACAAAGCAATGTCACAATAAGGACAGAGCATGAGTTTGACTGAAAAACATTAACATTCAGAAATAATCATTAGAGTTATTACTTATAATTTAAATGTTTTTCTTACATCTGAATGTTTTTTTATTCTTTTACTGAATGCAGTATGATAGTAGAGCAAATGATCTACAAGACTGCCGCAAGGTCACTGTTTTTAATTGTAATATCCTCTACCTTTCTACTAAATTCTTAATGTGCACTGGACATGCATGTAGACATTAAATGCATTTCCTCCTGTGTAATGGGAATACAGCAGTGCAACCAACAAACATGCAGATATCAAAAACAACATGCCGATTGACAGATTTTGTGCTATACCATGGCCCATTATTTCTTTCAGAACCGTTTGATCCATGGCCCCATCCAATGGGGATAGGCCAGCTGTCAGGGGTCTGCATTAGCAGAGTTTAAGTGTGGCTAATGGCAGCTTTAAGCCCTAAATTATTTACTGCTCTCATCAGAAATGAGACTTAAAGTGCTGTGTGTCCAGCCAGCCCCAGAACAGCTCCATGTGCCAAAACCACAGTCAGAATTCAATGCACACAATTTCGAAAGGAAATAAATAAATCACGGCATGACCATAAATAGCAATGATTATTATTAAAAGTCATTCTTTTTCATCTTTATTTTTTAAATGAAAAATGAACAGTTTTTCCTCTTTGATGTGATTTTTTATCTTCTTATGAATGGCTTATGGACGATTTTAACACCAGCTCAGAATAACACCAGTGAAAAAAGAAAGAAAGAAAAAAAAACAGGTCCTCATGCATGCTCCTCTGAAAGTAGAATCATGTTGCTTATATATAATTCAACATACGTCTGATTTAATGCAGCATTCACATAATAATTAGTATTAATTTTTGATTGCAGCCTTAGGGCATTTCTGTATTGTTGGCAGAGGTTGCTGACAGTTGTTGCTGTCAGTCTGGCCTTTTATTTTACAAATGCTGAGCTTGTATCTCTGCCCCTGCCAACACAGAACAGCTCTTGCACATTCATTAAAAGCTGTAACAAATATGTCTGTCACTCTAATGAAGGTAACAGCTCCTCTGCGGACCACCATGAGAAATGTGTATTCACTCCTGCATAGTTCGTTCTCAGTTGTTTTTAGTACTTTATTTTCCAAGGGTTATTTCACAAAGCTCCTTTCAGTTGCAGGAATATGTTTGTGAAACCTTTGATTTCTGCATAAAGTGGTTATAAAATTTGATGTCATATGGGGGCAGTCGTGGCCTAATGGATAGAGAGTCGGACTTGTAACACAAAGGTCATGGGTTCGAATCTCAGGTCCGGCAGGGATTGTCGGTGAGGGGAGNAAAGCTGTAACAAATATGTCTGTCACTCTAATGAAGGTAACAGCTCCTCTGCGGACCACCATGAGAAATGTGTATTCACTCCTGCATAGTTCGTTCTCAGTTGTTTTTAGTACTTTATTTTCCAAGGGTTATTTCACAAAGCTCCTTTCAGTTGCAGGAATATGTTTGTGAAACCTTTGATTTCTGCATAAAGTGGTTATAAAATTTGATGTCATCTCACAATAGAAGAAACATACAGTCTGTTTAAAAAATGACACACAAATAATTATACATTTTCATGTCTTTATTGAACACAATGTGAACATCACAGTATGTGAACCCTTCTGTCAGAAATACAACAAACTTACTGCAGATCAGACCCGCACAACTGTCAGGAGAAATTTTGCACCATTTATCTTTACACAGCTGTTTCAGTTCAGCAGTATTCTTGGGATGTATAGGTGTGAATCATTCTCATAAAGTCATGCCAAAGCATATTTTCTTCTGCTGCTGTTGATTTACTTCTGTGCTTTGAGTTGCCCTGTTGCATCAAACAACCTCTGTTCGCCTTCAGGTGTGAATTTTTTTTTTTATGAATATCAGATAATGATTTTTCGACCAGTTAATGCAAGTTTTTAAATTGTTCCCATAAAGCTGTGGCCAAAAGAATTGGCAGTGACATAAAGTTTGTGTTTCGCAAAGTTTGCTGGTTCAGTGTTGTGGTGTTGATTTAGTTTTTTTCTAGAATTGTGCCGAGTGATGAGATGAATTTTAAAGGGGACCTATTATGCCCCTTTTCACAAGATGTAATATAAGTCTCTGGTATCCCCAGAATGTGTCTGTGAAATTTCAGCTCAAAATACCCCACAGATCATTTATTATAGCTTGTCAAATTTGCCCCTATTTGGGTGTGAGTAAAATCATGCCGTTTTTGTGTGTCCCTTTAAATGCAAATGAGCTGCTGCTCCCTGCCCACTTTCCAAAAGAGGGCAGAGTTTTAACAGCACGCTTCAATTGCTCAACAACAACAAAGCTGGAGAATCTCACACAGCCAAAATGACGATTGTCAGTAACGGTGTTCAGCCTTACATTGTTAAAACCGGAGTCAGACACTGATGGAGAGACTCAGGAGGAAGTTACAACTTTTAGAACGCAACTGGACGTTTCTGAACGGTTGCCTGTAGTTGCTCTTGAGTTGATTCAACTCATCAACTAGCATGTGCAGCCATGTTAATCTTTTGTGTAAAACCCGTATGGACGCCCACTATACATAGCGTAGTCTCGTGTAGCCAGACCTTCAGACTGACAGCAGAAGTTCTGGACTCTTTCGCAGCTTTCATTGGCCAAAAACCGCCCCAAAAGGACATTTGACTGACATGCAACGCAACCAATCACAGTTTGTTTTGTTCTGCATGTTTAGGGGCGTGAAAATGTAAAGTCGATGTCCCTACAATAACAAGTCAGCGTGCATCTAATAAATTATTCATTCAAGAACGTTGTGCAAGTTTAATGCATCAATGGAGTTGCGAACTTCACATACTTCTGAAAATCCAGCGTTTAGTTGATCCTAGTAAGCGCTCATTGTCATAGTTGTAAACACGATGGCTTTCTTGTTCCACGAGGGGGTTAAGCGTCACAGCATTTGTTTCTAGGTGGACTGTTAAAGAACGCGACACACGTCTCCCGGACATCCTGTAGGATTCAAGCAACCAGATGATGACTTTGAAAATCCTGAAGTGTTTCCAGTTAAGTGTGCCATATGCATCAGACGTTTAGCCAACGGTCCATGGGCGTGACGTCTGAGGCTGAGACTATACATAGCGTACCTGTTTGCCAAACAGAGCCATACACACCCAGCTAATGTTTATGATTGCTATCAAATGCTGTGAATGGTCTAATATTTTTTCCAAAATATCACTCGGATAGATACACTCCTTTCTTAGCAATCAAGCTTGTCAGGGTCAACTTGCAGGCTATCCACGCTAACGAGACTCTAAATAGTGTTCTGTGCTCATCTGTGCTTCCAATCTTTGTGCTCTTATTTTAGCAATGTTACCTCCAAAGAAAGATGTGCAGCCTTATAGCTTTGCCTCAAAATGGCCTCACATGCAAAGAATATTGCACCTGAAAGAACCATTTACCAGATCATCAAAAACCTAAAGGAGTTTCAGATGCAGTGAAGAAGGCTTCAGTCCAGCAAGTGCCAGGACCGTCTCCTCCTGAGGAATCAGCTATGGAATCATGTCACCCCCAGTGCAGAGCTTGCTCAATACTGGCAGCAGGTGGCTGTGAGCACATCTGCATGTACGTTGAGGCCAAGAGTTTCATGAAGGGTAGCAAAAGCCACTTCTCTCCAAGAAAAACATCAAGGACAGACTGAAATTCTGCAAGAAGTACAAGGATTGGACAGAAGAAGGCTGGTGCAAAGTTATTTTCTCTGATGAAGGCTCCTTCTGACTGTTTGGGACATCTGGAAAATCGATTTTCCGGAGAAGAAAAGGTGAACGCTACCATGAGTCCCGTGTCGTGCCAACAGTGAAGCATCCTGAGACCATCCATGTGTGGGGTTGCTTCTCATCCAAGTAAGTGGGCTCTCTCACAATTCTGCCCAAAAACAATGCCAGGAATAAAGTATGGTATCAAAACATCTTGTAAGAACAACTTCTCCCAATGATCCAGGAGCAATTTGGTGATTATCTGTGCATTTTCCAGCACAATGGAACACCATGTCACAAGGCAAGAGCGATAATGAAGTGGCTTGGAGATCATTACATTGAAATTTTGGATCCATGGCCAGGCAACTTCCCGGATCTTAATCACATTGAAACGTCAAAACATCCCACCGCTGTATGGCCAGATGATGCAAACTATGTTTCTCGGCTGGACAAAGCAAACCAGTGTCTTGCTAGTAAAGTTTTGATGGATGCGGATTATAATGAAGATAAAGACAATTGCGGTGACGTACAGGAGTCGTTCAGTAAGCACAGGTGAGTCTGTTATTTTGATGCGCAAATAAACTGTGAATGTGCGCTCTGATCGCACATTGTATTTATGCACAGACACATTTCAGTACATTGTTTCCACACACGTTCAGGATAATGTTTTTATTTGTCACGTGTATGTTGCTGTGTTTAGTAATTCTGAATGGATCTGTGTACTTTAGTAAGTTTAAAATGCAGTGAGGTCAAGGCAGTTGGTTTAGAGTTGGTTCACAAAAGGGTGCGATTAAGCGCAATTGAAAAGTTTAATCTATTGACAGCCCTAGTAAATACCATTTGTCATGTCTTCAAATAACCTTTTATTAAAGGAAGAGGATTTTTGGTTTTTAAATGCAAAAGAGAAAAGCAAAAAAGATGTGCACACATGACATTTGTTGTGATTTCTAAAAATTAAAGCTAAAATTAAAATTAAAAACAACAACAACAAAAAAGTTTTTTTATTTTTATGCTGAATCCTACTTATTTATTTTTTATTTATCTTATATATCTCTCGTTATATGTATGTATGTACAGTATGTACCCAAAGCTCCTGGAATCCACAACAAATCTCTTGTGTGTTTGTGCACACTTGGAGAATAAAGACATTTCTGATAAAGATTAAGTTTCACTAATGTTTCATATTGCTAAAAATAAAAAATGCATCAATGCATTTCAGAAAAGTGGCACCTTTTGGAAATTCTCTGAATCATTTTGTGCTATTTCTTTTGCCATAATTGTGTGTTGACTTTTGAAATTAGACATTTTAGTTTGATGATTCTGAAATTAAGCAAATATTCTGCTCCTCAGAAGCCTTGTTGACTGTGCTGCAAGGTTGCTGTATACCAATGATCATTTTTATTGTGCTCTCTACTCATGGCTAGATTAGGATTAATTAGGATTCCAGCTGTTTAATGAGGTGCAGAGTGCTCATGTTTTCACACCTGACAAGTGAACAATGGGGTGTGTATATCTAAATGTGGCGATTTCTGCTTCAGGTGCCCATGGGGCTAGTGGGCAGGCAGACGGTGTAAGCATGGCTATTTTATCCTCGCTGTTCTGCTCCATGTGAGCCCTCTCCACTGCCAGCAGACTGCACAGCAACAAGCGCTCTGGGAAAACTGACCAACCGGGGGCAAACGACAAGACCATTTGTCTACTTCTTCACTCAGACATATATTTTTAAACCGGGGTGGGGGAAGTCAGCGGAGTTTGGCAGGAAAAAGTTGCCAAAGCTGTTCCCTAGTAGCTAGGGACTGAAGGCTGGGTGGGGAGGAGAGCAGCTCTCACTCTGGATTATACGTCCTGGCTTTTAACGGCATGTTCACAAATTGATGCTGGGCTCCTCAGAGGCTGCAGCAGGAGCATTAAATGGCACTGAAATATTCATATGTGAGTGCATTTAGCTGAGCGCAGCTGATGGGCGGCTCCCAGGAGGGGCCACAGGGAAGTGCTGCCGGACTCCGATCCCTTACCCCCACCCACCCATAGAGCCACATGCCCTATGTATGAGTGAGGGGAGTATCTAGAGCTGGTTTTGTTTGAGCACTCTTAGAATCAGTGAAGTTCAACTCTTTTAAAGTGTGTCCTTAATTGTGACACAGTTTGTATGTATTCCCTTCAGATTGTTTATTGTGTGGTCACACAATGTTCACATGCATATCTGGAACAACAGATTATTAAATTATCACTGAAAAAAATTATAACATCTAAATTAACTGTTTTTATTCAAGTCAAAAATGTTATTTTATATTGTTGAATTAACCTAAATAAATTAATTTATACCAACAAAATTAATTTTTATGAGTTAATCAAGCAAAAAACTCCAAAGTAACAAATATGTTACAACTTTTTACAGTGTAAGTTTATAGTTTTATATATAATCTTGTTTGCAAGCTCATCTTTCA
>RJVU01061675.1:3842223-3860513 GCA_003731715.1 Anabarilius grahami | reverse complement strand
GTTTTCATTTTATATGAATCATTACTTGAGTAAAAACAATATAATATAGAGAGAATATTATAAAAATACATTTTGCAATTGAGTGAAAAAAAAAAGGATTATATGGATCGTAATTGTGGCTTAAAGTCAGAATATATACAATACATTATAGATATAAGCTTGCAATTCTGAGAAAAGAAAGTCAGAATTGAGAGATATAAATGAGCAATTCTGATTAAAAAAAAAATTATTCAGAATTGCAATTTATATATCACAATTCTGACTTTATAAGACACAACTGTGGCTTTATAATCACGCAATTCTGACTTTTTAAAGGGATAGTTCACCCAAAAATTTTAATTCTGTTATCATTTATTCACCCTCAAGTTGTTCAAAACCTTTTTGAATTTCATTGTTCTGCTGAACACAAAGAAAGATATTTGGAAGAATGTCAGTAACCAAACAGATCTCGCCCTCTATTGACTACCATAGTAATTATTTTTCCTACTATGGTAGTCAATGGGGGGCGAGATCTGTTTGGTTACTGACATTCTTCCAAATATCTTTCAAAAGGTTTGGAACAACTTGAGGGTAAATAAATGATAACAGAATTTTCATATTTGGGTGAACTATCCCTTTAACTCACAATTGTGAATTTAGGGTAGAGTGGGGGAAAACGCCCCCTTGGGAAAAAACTAGCTCTACATATGCATAATATTCTTATTAATAAGTAGGGGTGGGCGATATGGCAAAAATATCACGATTCATGATTTGATCACAAATCTTTTTCATGTTGGTTTTACTATTTTGCCAGTGACTGAGCAGAACTGTCAAACTAATTTCCCAATATATTAAAAAAGTAGCCTTACAAGGTAACAAAATATAAAAGAAAAAAGAATGACAGACTTTTAGATAAAGTGGATGAAGATAAAAATTCTAATTTATGAGTTTCTTGTTAAAGCTACTGTATTAAAGAAATTGAAAAAAAAGGAAATTCTGTCATTATTTACTCACCGTAGAAGTTGTTTAAAACCCGAATAAATTTCTTCTGTTTAACATACAAGTTTTTTTTTTGAAGAATGTGGATAACCAAACAGTTGCTGGTCCCCAATGAGTTCCATAGTAGGAAAGAAAATACTATGGATGTCAATGGGTACTAGCAAATGTTTGGTTACCCACGTTCTTCAAAATATGTTCTTTTGTGTTCAGCACAAGACAGAAATTAATACAGGTTTGGAATAACTTTAGAGTGAGTAAATAAAGACAAAATTTTCATTTTTGGTTGAACTATCCCTTTAAGGACAAGTCGCAGCATTTGTTTTCTGTCCCTTTAAGACTCTTGCGCGCATCTAATATATTGACACGTACTGTTTACTTTAACTTTACACTTAACCGATGGTGTAAACCTTGTGTGTATTGACAGTATTAGCAGAATAAGATGCGAATGATAACTCTATCCAGTAAATGCAGTGTTTGACAGGCTTTTAGAGTGTGCGTGCTTCGGGTGTATTGCTTAGAAAAGCACGTGTCAGACCAGCACGCAGATAAAATGTTTAACCGGCAAAGCTTTAAAACTCATGCAAATAATAAACTTTTGTGATTGTGAATAACTGCAGTGTTCCGTGAGTATAACTCTACCGCTGTGTTAACATGTGAAGTGAATGTATGTCGCTTTGTACAACACAGTATGTTGCACTGCAACTGACAGAAAGCACTATAGCACGATACAACAATATTTCTTCAAAAGCAGATCGTGGAGACCTTTTAATCGTCCACGATCAAAATCGCACACACCTATTAGAATTTAATTTCGGACAAAGCAAGTGTCACAGCTCAAATGTCCAAACCCCACGTACTGCAATGGAAAACACTCGGAAACTGATTGTAAAATAATATTCCAAAACAAATATACTAGGACTAAGAGGGGCGTGTTATAATTTCACAAAATGTATTTCAAATTTAATTCAAGCACTTTCGAGGACCAATATTTGTTTTCANAAACAGCTCTCAGAAAATGGGTTGTCGTGTCCACACATGTATTTATTTATTTATTTATTAAATTATTATTATTTTATTTCATAAAATCGCAGCATTTTGCGTCATATAATCGCACAAGCTTGACATCGCGATTGCGATTGTGATATGATTAATCGTGCAGCTCTAATTTAGGTCAATTTTTATTCATATAAAAATATATGATTACTTGACTAATCATCCAAATAACTGATAGTGGCAGCTTTATAATCAACACTTTTGATATTTAACAAACAGGCAGAAAGTCTTACAAAATCAAGCGAGAAACAGTAGAGTAACATTATAAATTGTTATAGTAAAAGCAACAGTTAAAGGATTAGTCCACTTTCAAATAAAATTTTCCTGATAATTTACTCACCCCCATGTCATCCAAGATGTTCATGTCTTTCTTTCTTCAGTCGAAAATAAATTAAGGTTTTTGAAGAAAACATTCCAGGATTATTCTCCTTATAGTGGACTTCAATGGTCTCCAAACGGTTGAAGGTCAAAATTACAGTTTCAGTGGAGCTTCAAAGGGCTTTAAACGATCCCAGACGAGGAATAAGGGTCTTATTTAGAGAAACCATCGGTCATTTTTGAAAAAAATACAACTGTATGTTTTATAAACACAAATGATCGCCTTGTACGTGCTTCCGCTTTCCGTATTCTTCAAAAAGCTTACGCCGTATGTCCTACCTACGCCTTCCCTATTCAACTTACGGGAAAAAAACTAAACTGGCGCCGCGTTCTTTCGTAAGTAGAATAGGGAAGGCGTAGGACATACAGCGTAAGCTTTTTGAAGAATACGGAGAGCGGAAGCACATGCAAGGCGATCATTTGTGTTTATAAAGCATATACAGTTGTATTTTTTTCGAAAATGACCGATCGTTTCGCTAGATAAGTCCCTTATTCCTCGTCTGGTATCGTTTAAAGCCCTTTGAAGCTGCACTGAAACTGTAATTTTGACCTTCAACCGTTTGGTGCCCATTGAAGTCCACTATAAGGAAAATAATCCTGGAATGTTTTCTTCAAAAACCTTAATTTCTTTTCGACTAAAGAAAGAAAGACATGAACATCTTGGATGACATGGGGGTGAGTAAATTATCAGGAAAATTTTATTTGAAAGTGTAATACTTTAATATTTTAAACAGTAAGATGTAGTAATTGTTATGAAGTCTTTTTTAATGTTTTTTATGTTGTTGTCCTGTGTTGTATGTTGTGTATTACTGCAGCTTGTCCAAGACAAATTTCCTGAAAAGGACAGTAACTCTAAAAACTGAAACACAAACAAAAAAGAAATTCTACTAGACACTCTAGTTTATATCGTAGTCTGCTGTATATAATAGCTTCGTAATGACAGCGACTGTTGTTAAAAGGTACAATAAAAATCTACGCAATGAATGAACTGAAGCGCTTTTGAACAAACTGTACCGAGAGATTCTGAAACTTAACAAGGAAAAATATTATTTAATTGTAGGAGCCAACGGTTCCCAAGTCATTTTTTAGTCTGGAGCTCTGGGTGTTTGCATTTTAAACATTTAAGATCAACTTTTAACAGACGAGTTGAAAAGGTGTTAAGGGAAAATCCAAATAAATCAATAATCTGAAAGGAATAGTTAAAACTTTATGAGTATGAGTGACAACTGACACCCAGAAGAATACCGTTATTAATACAACACACTTTTAAAAAATGCGAACCTTACATCAACAACTGATGAATGCTAAATGGATCCAATTCGAGAAGGAACATCTGAACCAGTGAGATCTGACCAAACTAATCACCCAACAACGTAAACGCGTATACAAATATCCGGTTCAGTTATAAACTGAGTTTATATAATAGCACTTAAGCTGTGATGGACTGAATGAGTGTCTTCTAATAATTAGCTCAACGCTAACAGGCTAAAACATCTACAATGAGCTAGAATCTTTACCTTGCTATCCGGAAGAGATTTTTAGTCGGCACAAATGTCAAAATCCTCTCCACGACCTCGGCAACATTACTCAGGACATATCCTGCTTTACTTTCCCCCAAGATGTTATCCCCTTCCATTTTCACAAGGATTCTCTTCTCACATTTGACCCTACACACGGAAGCGGAACCGGAACCGGAAGTTGTTTAAAAGTCTAACAGTGAACGCCAGACCTCATAGAAACACAGCTGACTGAACTATTTTTGAACTGTTTTAAATACAAGTTTTCAGTAAAGATTATTTATTCAAGAAACTATATACAGTATAGTAAAGTCAGACTTTGTTTTATTTTTACAGTATACCGTCAGTGTCATATATTTGGTCAATAAAGAAACAAGGCTTTAGGCATTTTGAGATTCAATTATTTTATTCAGGTATAATGATAATTTTGGCATTGCAAAAAAAAAAAAAAAATGTAAACAGTTATATTTGTGTACCTGAGGGTTGTGCATTGCATTTATGCATGTTACATGCGATAACCATGGATTAATAGTTTTACTATTAAGTGTCTTATTCAATTACTTGCTCTAATATTTTCTGACTTTAGAAGTACTTCTAGCCTATAAATAATCTACTCTTACAACACAACACACCTTTGGTAATGATCCAAAGTGAGTTATATAATGCAGAAGGCACTTACACCTTTCTATGTAAACTTTTCCCTCTACATAAAATACATTGAAAGGTCAAGGCTGTTCATCATTTAATGGAAACAGGTTGCCATGATTTTTTTTAAAATTTACGATTTAAGCTTAAGGTTTTGTGGATGCAACCCGCACACAGTAAAACTATACATTTTATAATATTTTTTTTTTTTTAGCCCTGTCATAAAAAGATCAAGATCTCCAGTATCAACAATAATAGAATAATGAAATTATGGATCATCTGTCATAACAGATTATTGGTTTCTCTGTGTCAACACAAACAATAGACAGAATGTAATATTTTGTGTACATCCTGTTTTTTCTTATATAGTCAGGTTAGAATTCATTAAGTGCTAAACTAAGCTCATGTGAAAGGACCTGGTTTTTCTGGAGCTGTTGATATAGGGGGTCTAGAGAGAAGAGAAGAGAAGAGAAGAGAAGAGAAGAGAAGAGAAGAGAAGAGAAGAGAAGAGAAGAGAAGAGAAGAGAAGAGAAGAGAGAAAATTAAAGGAGAGATGTTAGTTCAAAAGAGCATTTACCCAAAATGGTTTATTAAAGATTACGCTGAAGTCTTCTTTTAATTCTATATTTACAATGCCATAAAACCTGTGGTGCAAAATCATGATGGTATGAATATGATCATTACAGGTGTACATGAGCTGCCAAAGAGAGAAGCAACATGAGGTGATGAGAAGGAGCTTTTTTTGGATTTTATTCAAGCTTCTCGACAATAAATTAAAGACATATGAAATCAAAAGAGTTAAGACATACTAAAGAGAGAAAGGAGTGGGGAGCTTACAGAGATGGGAGGAAGTTTTATTTTACAGAAAGCAAATAATTTCTGTACAAGTGATGGAACTATAGTGCTGAATGCTCCATCCCCACTGAGAATAGTGCGGTGGAGAAAAGCGGCAACAGAGAAACAGAGAGAAACATGGAGGAAATGAAGGAGATGCCGCTCAGATGGTGCCCGGAGCCAGAGATGAGATGTAAAAAATTTAACTGTGCATGGGGAAAAAAGAAAAAAAGAGTTGAAACAAATGATAGATGGTGATTTTGAACAACAAAGGGCATGCAAGAATAAAAAAAATAAGTCTTATCATGCATTACAAATGATAGATGGTGTGTGCTTGTGTGTAATCGCAACTTTTCTACATCACTTTATACTGAGTAAATCAATGGAAGCACTTATGTGATGCAGGATCTAAAATTTATAGTGGATTCAGTGTAAAATCCATCAGTAAACCTGAAAAATAATTTGTATTAGCAGATAGAGAATCTGGAAATGCTATTAAACCAAAAGCATGTGTGCAGACTGAAGTAACAGGTGGTGATAGTTACATGGAGGTCATGTCGTTGAGAGCGTGGTCCAGCTCCTCGCTGATGGCTTTGAACTTGAGTTTCTGAGCATACAATTCATCTAAAGTAGCCAATTAAAGGCCAGAACGGTGGAGGGTGTTGAATGGAGAGGAATGGAAAAGAATGCAGAAACAAGAAAATAAGGGAGAGGAAGCAGTGCAAGGGTGGATTGAACAGTGACAAGTGGCCATAGAGAGACAGAAAAAAGAAAGGCTAAGAAAAAAACAACAACTAAACAGAAATGAAATGACGTGAAATTACCTTCTTCAATAATGAGAAAAATATGATCTTTTAAATACCTAAAAATAGCTGTGCCGACAAGATTCATATCTTTTGAATCACTATGTGAATTGTTAATTGCATCATACACTCTTAGAAATAAAGAACCATTCATAGAAGAACCATTCCTCAAAGAACCTTTCAGAGATCAGTTCTTAAAAGAACAATTTTTTTTCTTCATGTAAAGAACATTTTAATAATCTAAAGAACCTTTTGTGCAATGGAAAGTTTCCATGAATGTTAACGGTTCTTCAGATGCCAATAGACAACCTTTATTTTTAAGAGTGTATGAATGCAAAAAGGACTTGAACCTGTTATTCTAAGGATGTAACTAGTGTCTCTCTATAAAGTATGTCTTACATTGATTCTAAATAGCTTGTTTTAACCTGTGTCTAATAGCAGTATGAAAAAGAGTGAGGTACAAGTGGACATACCCTCCAGATCATCAATGGTCTTCTCAAGCTTGGCGACTGATCTCTCAGCAAACTCAGCACGAGTCTCAGCCTGGAACACAGAGAAATGTCAGGCCCTCTTATGTCAATGTTCACACACAAACACAAAATAGTGAGTGAACTCACCTCCTTCAGCTTGTCAGTCAAGACCTTGATCTCGTCCTCATATTTGTCCTCCTTAGCGGAGTACTGTAGATGGAAAAGACAGGAGAGAAGATTAAAGGGCTGCCTATAAACACCAACACACGAAACCGATATACACAGATGATCATTCATACATACACATGAATGCCTCTACAAACATTTACACACTTACCTTCTCAGCCTGAGCCTCCAGAGACTTCATGTTGTTGGTCACGGTTTTCAACTCCTCCTCCAGCTCAGAGCACTTACTGTGGGAGGGAGTGACAGAAAGTATGAGACAAAAATTGTCAGACAGAGCAAGCATGTTTTTTTTTTTTCTTCTTTTTTTTCTTTTTTTATTAAGGATTTTCAAATAGAACAAACAAAGACAACAAAGACAATCAAACAAAAACAAACCCCAAGCGCTGCAAGTTAAATGGAATGTACAAATGTATCAGTTAACTAAAAACATAGGTCAAAACGAGAGAAGCCAAAACTCTCTTAAAATAAAAATTCAAAATTTATGTAGAAAGGATTGGAGAGGTTCCCAAAGACTCCTGAATTTGTCATGTTTATGGTTGAGGTCATAAGTCAATTTCTCCAAAGGCAGAAAAGCTGACAGCTGAGAAATCCACATGGAGATAGTTGGGACCTGAGATGTAGACCATTTTAATAGTATACATTTCTTAGCCATAAATGTAAGGGTTGTAAACAAAGGTCTAAAGTCTGAGTCAAAAAGGTCTTTGGGAATGTCATTCAACAAAAAAAGTGAGGGGAATAAGATAAAACGTTTTCCTATTATCTCCTGGATTGCAGAGTGAACCCCTTTCCAAAATGGTTGGATGTGAGGACAGGACCAAAATACATGAAAAAATGTGCCCTTACAAGTTTTGCATTTAAAACAGAGATCGGAACAACCTGGGAACATTTTATGCAGACGAACAGGTGTAAAATAAATTCTGTGAAAGAATTTAAGATTTTGCTCATGCAAGCATGTTTTTAAAAAGTATTCAATTTGTTTGTTTTTACCCCTCATTGAGCTCAGCACGCTCCTCAGTACGCTCCAGCTCACCCTCAACAATCACCAGCTTACGGGCCACCTGAGTACCATCACAAAACAGAAAAGTTGTGAGTGTACATGCAATTATGTTGCCCAAGGGGAAGACATTATTTATTGGAAATTATTTATTCATAATTGGACTTCATTCATCTATAATAAATTATAAGAGAGAGAGAAAAGAGAGAAAACCAACCTCCTCATACTTGCGGTCAGCCTCCTCAGCAATGTGCTTGGCCTCCTTCAACTGGATCTCCTGCAGTTCCATCTTCTCCTCATCCTTCAGGGCCCTGTTCTCAATGACCTTCATGCCTCTGAAAGAGAGTGAGAAAATTTGGGTTTTAATATCGCTCCCAAAAATCAGGAGACCGATTAAATATGTTTGATAAACGTAGTTACAAAACATACAAAAACTTGCTATGTGTAGTGTACTGTGCTAGACTAACCGGGACTAGTCACAGCACTTGTATATTGTTGCCCTATTATTGGTTTGATTGCTTCTGTTGTTCTCCACATTTGTAAGCGGCTTTGGATAAAAGGGTCTGCTAAATGATTGAATGTAAATGTAAAGAAACTACAGCATTAGTTTAACACTGCATCAAAAGTAGCTAGTTTTGAAACATTAAACGTCTGTCCTCCCCTTAAAATGGGCTTAAATCTAACAAAAAAAATCATACTTCATAATAATTTGTGACCCTGGACCACAAAACCAGTCATAAGTCGCACGGGTATATTTGTAGCAATAGCCAACAATACATTGTATGGCTCAAAATTATCGATTTTTCTTTTGTGCCTAAAATCATTAGGATATTAAGTAAAGATCATGTTACATGAAGATATTTTGTAAATTTCCTATCATAAATATATATAAAAAAATTATTTTTGTAAGTAAATATGCATTGCTAAGGACTTCATTTAGACAACTTTAAAGGCGATTTTCTCAATATTTCGATTTTTTTGCACCCTCAGATTCCAGGTTTTCAAATAGTTGTATCTTGGCCAAATATTGTCCTATCCTAACAAACCAAACATCAATTGAAAGCTTACTTATTAGATAATGTAAAAATCTCAATTTCAAAAATTGACACTTATGACTGGTTTTGTGGTCCAATCTACTGATTTGATATTCAGTTCACTGTAATAAAAACTATAATATGTAACTAATTTTAATTTACAATAAATGTTAAATTAACTGATTTTTATTCAACTTATTTAATTTTATGTTTAATGTTATTGCCAGAATATTGCATACCATTGTTTTAAATTGAATTTATACATGTCTCGATTTTTTTTGTTGTTTTTTTTGGGGGGAAAATGAAACTGCGAACATATTTGACCTGCTGATATTTATTTTGCCATTTATTGACAACATTCTTTTTAAGAGTCTCAGGCGCTATTCTGCGCCCTAGTGAGTTTCCATACACACCTCTCACTCTCATCAGCAGCCTTCTCAGCCTCCTCCAGCTTCTGCAGAGCAGTGGCCAGACGCTCCTGAGCGCGATCCAACTCCTCCTCAACCAGCTGGATACGTCTGTTCAGGGAAGCGACGTCGCCCTCAGCCTGCGCACAGACATCTAGCAATGAGCTCACGACGCACTAATCTGAAACGACTGGAGTCTAAAGCATAGAAATGCACATTTCACTTGACGGGCAGAGTTTGCAGAAATATCTCTCGAACTTACAACGCTCTCGTTTTCTTCAAACTAATAAAGGGTTTCCGTGTGAGTTATGATGTGTTGACAAATACCACACAACATTTAAAGAATTGTTGGTAAACATTAGCTTTGAAAAGCTGTATGAGGACGGGACCTGTCAAAAGCATCACCGCCCTCTCCATCTATTAAGCGCCAGTTCACAATCAATTATCGCGAACTTTCTAACGACGAAAAACGTTGTTTAAACATAATTTTCATGACATATTCCGACTCTTGGTGTGATCTGAAGCGAAAACGCGCTACAGTTGGCCTGCTAATGCACTTAAATTATTATCGTAAGCTCACAGATTGCCTGGCTGCGCGCTCGGACTCGAGCTCCTCCTGTAGTCTCTGTATTCTGCTTTCAGCATCGTCTGCTTGTTCTTGCAGTGATCTGATTTTCTTTTTCACAGCCTCAAGATACGACGTACCAGACATTACGGATTGTTTGAATGGTTATCACGGGGCGTAACTGCCATCCGGTGAAGCGAGTCGATCGCCCGGATTCCCAGCCAGAGACGGGTAACGCTTTACCAAACACCGGAAGTCAATCCATCTACGCTGTATTATCGTATTTTAAAAACGACCGCTTTGGCCACAAGATCTGTTTCTAAATTACATGAGAAATGGCATTGCGTTTCGTGTATTATGACAAGAATGAATACTGCCATAAATAAGGGACACTATTAAAAAAATTAAATCAAAATTCAGTGTAATGAATTGGATTTGCAAAACTGCAAATTGTAAAATGTATTTAAAATCTCTCCATCTATTCTTTTCACACTGTAGCCTCTACAGATTTTGCTCCCATTTGAGCTCAACTGTGTGTGCGAATTTCTGAGCGTACAGCGCCATCTTGTGATGTGTTGCTGCAATACAGGTGGACCACAATCCCCAATGGTGAAGCTGGGCTTCTTTTCTAATGACATCCCTACGCCTCTTCCACACGAACTACAAACAAAGATGGGGTCCTACAAGGGTATATTAGCCTATTAACGTAAGTTATATAAGTTACAGCTTCTAAAGTGTTTTAAAACTTTCGAAAAAGTAGCCTACATTTAGCTAGTGTGCACTAAATAGATGCTAGCGAACATAAATGGCTTTTGTTTGAAATGTTAACTATAGCAACAGCTGGTCACTGCCATTATTTATCATAAGCCTTTGGGAAAAAGGGTGTTTTGTGGTCTGACGGCTCGAGGCGCCAAAAGCTTAAATGTTCCTCATATAATTGCGCCCACAAAATTACTGACAGAAATCGTTTCAGGAATTGACCCCCTGCAAGTCTATAGACCTGTTCATTAAAATCAAAATTGGGCCATAAGACTATATTCGTATTATATGATTAGCTATATAGTGTTTTATTATAGGGTAACGAATGGGTTGCTATTCATTTTTAGTCCTAGAACTATTAACAAATAGAAATTTTGCTATAGCCTATACTCATTTGTATCGTTTATGATACTAGCGAGATTGATGATCGCTGATGGTCTGAAGTATCCAGCGAGGGTGAGGTGAAATTCTACACGGACCCTATTAAGACGCTTGTAGGTGGGCTTAACGAACCCCCAGACGCTTGCCTTATAAAGCGTATTGCTAATTTTAACTCGCCGTTTGCATACACTCTCCTGCAACTGTACATATGGCAGACTGTATTCCCAACTGTGGCTTGGGATTCGTTTACCAGGTGGTTCAGCTACACTTAAGAGTGGCCTTGGGTCAGTTTAAAAGACCTGTAGTTTCCGGTAAAGTAGCCTACGTGAAGGTAAATATGAAATCACGTGTAGCCTATATAATAAGTTGACAGACTGTTTAGCAGGGGTGGGCACAGGTTGCGCGTGACATCAGACTGGACACCGAAAGTCCCCATGCTTACATCGGTAGCTTTCTTCTCAGCCAGCTCCAGTTTCTCCTGTGCATCCTTAAGGGCCTCAGAGTATTTGTCCAACTCATCCTCAGTTGCCTTCAGTTTCTTCTGCAGGGCTACCAGGTCATCCTCAAGCTGCATGAAGAGCACGCGTGTCAATAGACATGGAGAGACTCAAGAACATCAATTAACCATGCAGAGCTATAAAAAATATGGTCTAATAAAAAAAAAAAGGTAAATAAAATAGATAGGCCTAGATATAGAAAAATAGAATTATATGCTACAGCAAATACAGAAGCAGACTTCATAAAGTCTGGTCTATAGAGGTGTAAATAAGACACCCAGATGCCCATGTCCAACCTGTTTGCTTCTGTCCTCTGCTCCCTTCTTATCGGCCTCAGCCTGCTCTGCTCTGTCCAAGGCATTCTCCTTGTCGAGCTTGAGCATCTGCATCTTCTTCTTAATGGCATCCATGGCTGCGTTAGTGTATGGGTGGTCGCACCAAACACTGGACTGAGAGAGGCGATGAGAGTCTGTGCTGAACCGAACGCTGAGCTGGAGTGCGAGCTCGTATCGCTGTAGCCTGTCAAATATGTGCCTTCACAGGAGCCTGAGAAGTTCCGCAAGACACCCAATACTTTTTTAGGAACGGCCCTTGGCGGTTCCTCCTACCTCGCGTCTTTTTTTAAGGATCTGGACGACGATTCGCTGCTCTCAGACATTTGACCATTGAAATGCCTATATATGGGATCTGAGGGCCAAGACGTCTTACAAAGGGGGCCGTGTTCCTATTTCTAACACCCTGAACCTGAAGAGAAAATGAGGGAAGAGGAGCAAAACTGTCCGGAAAGCAGTTTACCCGCTGTCCTATTCATACTAAACGCTGAATATGCGAACCCCAGTATATGAAATGTATCATTTCCCCTCATAAACTCTTTACAAAGAAAAGTAAAAGCCTTTATAGTAAAAAATCGATTGATTTTATACAGCACACGAGGGGCTCGTGAAAGTGATTATCTTTAAGGAAAGGCGTTAGTATCTCTGGGTCAGTCTCTTGACAGAGGAGCATGTCAACGACTCCCTCAGGCATTGTTCATAATCTGAAGAGCTTTAGATACGGTGGCTGTTGAACAGCAATCTCTCAGCACGCTAGCACTCATTGCCAAGCACCGTGCTGGCTTTAATCGGCCGCGGTAAAACCCCCAAATCTCTTGGAATCACAACGACGTGTCGTGTGGCCAAGCTACAGCTGTCTGCCATGCCGCGAAGATACAAGCCCATGTAACGCTATTTGGACTTTGCTACACCATTTAATAAATTGTCACTTATGACTGAGGTTACTTGGGTCCAAATATCTTACACGTGCAAGTTAGGAGAGAAAATGGGCTACATTCTAGTTTTTACCGTCAAAACAGTTCTAATCTGAAGGTGTTGTTGGACAAGAAGATCATGAGAGTGTTTCTACAAAGCTGTGGTGTTTGCCCCTAACATTAATTTCTTATACTCTCACATTCACACTCCATGAACTTTTTTCCAGAAGGTTATTTTTACCCTTCCCCTCCTGAAGGAAGCACCTGCCACAGTCTCTTCTTAGCTGTTGTAAGACAAGCTTTGCAACATGCACAACTAATCTTAATCATGGATCACACAACAGTGTTTATATCATTGTGTAGCCGCCTATTTCAAATGTAATGAACTATATTAACTACATGCACTTAATTTGTACAGAACCGCTTTTATGTGCATGTTTAGTGCTGTTATTATTTAAGCATGCATGAAATGTGTAACATGGACACTTTATTTGCCTTCATGGTCTTTACATTGCATTTAAGCAAACTTTTTGTGCAGAGATGCTGATAGAAAAACATAGACTTAGAATAGAATAAAATATATATTCTGTGTTAAAGAATTTTCTCACTGCTTTTAGTCTTCCAGAAAGATCAGACAGCAAGTTATAGCCAAAGACATTCAAGCAGACGTGCAAAGCTTCCTCATGGGGGAAAACCTTTCAACGGTGCATTTGCGCCTGGCACTTCAACCTGTTAAATGCCTTTGATTCAACTTCAAGATTTTCTGGATGCTGCTAACTTTGATACTATTTTGTATCATTTGAATTATGAAATTTGCAGAACAATTAATGAGCTTACACAGCGATGCCATAAAAGAACCATTCTGAGTTTTTCGAAGAACCTTTCGGTGAACAGTTCTTAAAAGAACCATTTTTAATGTAAAGAACATTTTAATAATAATTTAAAGAACCTTTCTGCACTATAAAGAAACTTTGTGCAATGGAAAGGTACCATGGACCCACTGATGCTAATAAATAACCTTAATTTTTAAGAATGTAATCTGAAATTGATTTACAGAAAGCTGCAAAATAAAATTTGTTCTGATGAAAACTAGTAAAATTGACATGTTAAATGTTTAGATAAGGTTATATTTTGTTTACTGAATTCTAAGGTAAAAGTATTGCTAGAGAGGTGCTCATATGATGTAATAGAGCTAAATAGCCATGAATTCCATTATGCTGACACATAAAACATGGGTTCACTTCTCACCGTCTTTCCCTCTCTCCCACTAAAACCTTACAGACTGTGTAATGTTTGAAACGTCTGTCTGAAAACATTTGCCGTTTGAGGAAATTTGACAGTTCTACTTGCCAAACCAATTGAAACTCTAATTGTACTAACTGTAAATCTTTAAACATGCATATCTGCTATGATCATCTCCCCCCGGGGGACTAAAATTAGCACCTCTCGGAGTATGTGATCCCACCCGATATAGCCCCATACCCTCATGCTGACTAAGACATACCACCTCAGCCCTACCCCATGCCAAAGACCAATTGCTTAAAGGGGCAGCCAGCCTGAACTCAGTGCAGTACTGCCATACAGAGTTGATCTATAAGACCAGATTACACTATCTCAGTTCACAATTATAAAGAATATCAACAAAACCGCTAGAAACAAGACACTGAGTACATGCTTTAAAAGAATGAGACTATGTTTGTATCAATCAATTTAACAAATCACTGAGATGCAATGTAAGTACCTTTTTAAATATATAAATCTCACAAAACATTACTATATGGGGAAGAGGGTGAGAAGGTACATAGAAGGTAAACTTGCTTCCATTAGGCATCTTGCAAGAGATTTATAACTTTCTTAATTGAGACTATACATATACTTACAGATGACTGTGTAGAACATTAATCCAAACTCAAGCTAGCAAAATATTTCTCCTTTTCTCAAGGGAAGAATTATCACACTAATACTAAACTTATGTGTTTGACATCCTTTTTGCGATGAACTTATTTTTGAACACCGTCTCTTGGCTGACAGTTATTTTTTTATGATAGACAATATATAGGGAAACACTGGTAGATGTGTATATGTTAAGATGTTCAACTACTACTATCAATATTATTACTATTATCATCAAACTAACAAAATTAAGTATTAATACATTATTATTATTGTACATATTAGAAGTGAAGTGACATGTGGCCAAGTATGGTGACCCATACTTGGAATTTGTGCTCTGCATTTAACCCATCCAAGTGCACACACACAGCAGTGAACACACACACACAGCAGTGAACACACACCCGGAGCAGTGGGCAGCCATTGCTGCGGCGCCCGGGGAGCAGTTGGGGGTACGGTGCCTTGCTCAAGGGTCTCACCTCAGTCGTGGTATTGAGGGTGGGGAGAGCGCTGGACATTCACTCCCCTCACCGACAATCCCTGCCGGACCTGAGATTCGAACCCATGACCTTTGGGTTACAAGTCCGACTCTCTATCCATTAGGCCACGACTGCCCCCGTGCAGTGTGGCCTAATGGATAGAGAACTTTTTACACACTTAAAGGTGCAGTGTGTAAATTTTAGTGGCATCTAGCGGTGAAGTTGCGAATTGCAATATAGAGAAGCTACGGTGGCCAAAACAGGACAAAGATGTCATCCTCTGAGACAGCAGAGAGTAGTCAGTCAATCAAACGCGCTCTGTAGAGCAGTTTGTCCGTTTAGGGCTACTGTAGAAACATGCCAGCATAAAATGGCTCATTCTAAGGTAATAAAAACATAACGGTTCATTATGTAAGGTCTTTATACACCACTGAAAACATAGTTATGTATATTATATTGTATTTCTGTCAATAGATCCTCCTAAAATGTACACATTGCACTTTTAAATACACATTCAAAGTGATTAAACTAGATAAGGGAAGTGACAGGCTGCTGAGGCCCATGCACATGTTTTTGTAAGACACACCTTTAATCAATGAAAGAATAAAATAAAAGGTTTGTCAGAGTTCATTCTCCAATATACCACATAAGAGGAAACTTTATAAAATAAGAATTGTGATATTTAACTCTCTAACACTGATCAGTGGACAACCAGCAACTTATGCTGTAGTTTCACTGCCAATTCACTATCAGGCAAGATACAAGAAAAGCATTCCATATGAAGATGAACATCATTTGAAGAGAAATATACTTTGAAACCCTTTATTTTAAGTTAAATTGTTCTTCATTATAGACAGATGCTTTACATGTATAACTTCAGGTCTATGCTTTTTCTGCAATGCTCTTACAAGCAATTATCCAAAGACACCCAAAAATAAACAAGTCAATTGTTTTCTCAAATTGTGAAATTACATTCAGGACTTTCTCAATATTTTAGACTCTTCTATAGTCATCTACACAATGCATGAGATGGCAACATTGTTCATTCTGCAACTGCCATTAGATGTCATGGAGCATGCACAAGAAATGCAGGACAAACATGTGCTGTCTTAACATAGTCACATATTCAAATACAAGCCATATACATTTACAGCAACATGACGCAGACGGACACTTTCCAGACAGAACTATAGCTAAAGGGGGAACTGCTTAAAGTGAGTTGCACAGGCCACTTTGACAGACAAATGACTTGCAGTAATTACCAAACTCCAACTTGTACTCTTCCAGCTCTGAGCATCATAGAGCACAAATGTAGTAACAGATTAGCAGCAACTCAGCTTTGACAGACACACTACGGTGAATGCAAGCCAGAATATTAACACCTGATCTCGTCTCCTACAGTCAGAGAACTGATATGTTCATTTGACTGATAAACTAAGGCACTGAAACTAAATGTACATAAAGCCAGAGAAAGGAGGGCTGTTGTAGCAAAGCAATGAGAACTGAATATGATATCCAGGGTTGCATATGACCAACATACAAGCATAAAAGTGACACGCTAGAAAATAAGGCTAAAAATCAGAAAGTCATACCAGCATCAAATGATTTAGAAAACTTAGATAAGAGATGTGATGGAAAAAAAAAAATAAAAAAAAAAAATAAAAATTCACTCAAAGCAGCTACAACCAGCGCTATAAAATACTGCAGTGGCCAATAATTTCAGAATGAGAAAAAAAAAGAAAAAAGAAAAAAAAAACAACACTCTTAATAGTTAGTATAAATGTCAAAGTTACAGTATGCCTGGCTCTATAAAGTGAAATGCATCACTCAATCATCCTCATACCTGCAGACAACAAATATGAGAAATTCTATTACATTTATATAAAAAAAAAGAAAAAAAAAAGTCTGCTGTGGTATAAGGTTGTTGTTTTTTTAAAAGTTTTTAGGGGCTGGAGGTGGAATTTCCACAGTAATTTTGAGGTTAATTTATTCTCCATATATAATCCATGAATCACTACATCCGGTCATAGCATTCTCAAAAAGCGTATGGTCAGCAAGAAAAAAAAAACAAACAATTGAGAAGCTGCATTTTAGGCTCTTACCATTCTGAGTGAATTTGTTTTACATTGCACATTTAGCTACATAAATATCTTTTATTTGTTTACTTTGTGAACTTCGCAATGAAATTGAAGCATAAAAAAAATGTATCTCACCATTACAAATGTACAAATGTTAAACATTCAAATGGAGTTTAAAAGGCTGCTCTCTAACAATCAGGCTTCCTTTTTGCTCAACTTTAAATGATGTAAATATCAAAGTCTGCACCTTGTTCAAAACCCTAAAATGCTTTATTTTTAATGACTGAGCTCAAACAGAGGGCCCATCTCATTACTATATCCTCAACACTCAAATCCCACTGTTCAGCATGAAAATCTTCATGCACACATTGACAAATTCAGAATCATGTCAGAAATCCGAAGCTTCTTCATGAGGGTGTGGTGGAGGCATGAACACATTCACCGTAAAGGAGACGAGATGGTTGCTTGAATAGTTCTTCAAGAGTTTAAATATTTAAAAATTCACAATCTAGTCAACTAATTCAATGACCCTTCATCAGTTTAGTAGGTGTAGTATGGACTGGACTATAGGTCGAAGAGAAATCCATCTGTGTTCTGAAGGCAAAAATCAAATGGTGGACAACTTGATCACGAGGAAGCCAACAGTTATGTTTAGTCCTCATCTTCTCGGAGTTCACTTGGCAGGAACTTGTACTGCTGTTGTCTGATCTGTGCCAGCTTCTTACGGGCCTCTTCCAGCTCTCTCTCCTTCCTCAACATCTCCTCCTGAGCAGCAATAATCTGGGCCGAACAGACAAAAGAAACCAACACAATTGAAACAATACCTAAATAAAGACAATATGGGACAGCATCCTAAAATGCCATAAAAATAAAAAATAAAATAACATAAAAACAAAAAGAATATATAAATAAAAAAATAATTTTAGACTTATCATTCAGTGGTTTTGTATTACACTGCATATTTACACATTTAATTTTTATTTAATATTTAAAATTTAATAAATTTTTATTTTAATATTTATTATAAATAATTTAGGAGTATGTGCATTTTGAATGTGCATATTTATGTACATTTAATTTTTCCAACATAAAT
>RJVU01061675.1:3800107-3816254 GCA_003731715.1 Anabarilius grahami | reverse complement strand
ATAAAATAAAATAATAAAATAAAAATATGTTGGTAACAAGAGAGTAAATGTGAAGTGTCATGCATGTATTTTCTCACCATATCATCTCCAAGTGGTGGCAGCTCTTGCACCTCCTCCAGGTCCTCCTGTGCCTGCTGCACCGCTTGCATACTGGTGTTAATGGTTCCCACGAGAGCCTGTTGGGCTGCACTCTGATCACCAAATTAAGGATGGCAATAATTACACAATTATCCACTAATATAAACTATGACAGCTGTAAACTGATGATTAACCAATTTGTGTTATGAAGGGGCTGATGCTGATATCTAGACAGCAAGGTGGCTTATGGCCAATATGAGGTTAAATAATGGACAATTAATTAACTTTGTTGATTAAATGCTCCATGAACGTGAGCATTTTTTATATGGGGACTCACCAGTGGTGGCATATGCCCAAGATGCATCTGTCCAGTGGTGATCTGTTGTTGTGAAGAGGGCATGGTACCCATGTTCAGCGTTTCTGGGCCGACAGAACCCGACCTCAAGATCCCAGGCAAAGCCACCGAACCATGCTCTACCCGTCCAACACGATTAAACTGCTGCTGCAATATAGTAGATCTGTGAAAGATAGAAAGGAAAAAAGATAAATGAAATTACCTAAAGGCAAAAGTAAATTTTTTGTTTTTGTGTTTGTACTTCAGCATTCAGGGGTTATTCAAGAAGAGAAGGCACCGGCACTCTTTGAAAACAGGCTGAATATATTACTGTGTGTGGAACAGGTAACCTCAGCTCAATCTAGATAAATAGAAACTGAGATAAGGTTTTTCCACAGTGATTTTCCTGTAATGCTGTACTGGTCTGATTACAGAAGTATTTTCAAAGACGACTGGCAAGAAATTACAAAACCTTGAAAGGAAATATGGTTCTTATCACTGCTGACTCAAAATTTGTACACGTCTTACTTTTTCGGAGAAACTGATTCCTCTAACATGGTGGCCTCCTCATCTCCCTCCAAACCAAAACGGTCCTTGCTTTGTTTCTGTAGGGCCAAACATACATACATAAGCACACATTTACACATAAGACTGTGAATAGATTAAACATTGTGCATGCTGTAATCTGAACTCTGTTAATCCGTAACACAAAACCCTTCATAATCCAGGAGAATATCTATCAGGAAAAGCACAAAATACAACTGAATGTTGAATATTTTATGAAGGAAAGGCACATAAAGGATTTAATACGAGCCTTCTTGAGAATGATATCGATGTAACCAGCTATAAGTTGCGATATCTGCTCCCCCTCGGTGGTCTGAACAGAGTAGTAGCTCTCCTGATACTCCCCAAAATCCTGAATATTGGCAAAAACACAGGTTGTCAGATTCTAATGAGAATGAATAATGGGTATTATGTATGTATGTATGTATGTGCATGTGTGTGTAATAAAATATATACAGTTTGTACGGTATAAAAACCATTACGTCTCTGGAGAGTCCCCACAAGGAGAGTAAATCAGACGTGTGTGTGTTGAAAAGTTTGGGGTCAGCAAGGTTTTATTTGCAAGAAATTAATAATTTGAATGATTAAAATAAATTTAATTTTGAAAAAATAATTTTTCTCAAAAGTGACATTTTTTCAAGTGATTTATAATGAAATGAATTCTTTTTTACATAAATGCTGTTCTTTTGAACTTTTAATTTATCAAAAAATCCTGGAAACAAATTGCATCATGGTTTCCACAAAAATATTATGCAGCAGAACTTTTTTCAACTTTGATAATAATTTGAAATTTTTCTTGAGCATCAAATCAGCATATTAGAATGATTTCTGAAAGATCATGCGACACTGAAGACTGGAATAATGATGCTGAAAATTTAGCTTTGCCATCACAGGAATAAATTACATTTACATTTTTTTTAAAATAGAACAATATTTCACAATATTACTGTTTTCATTGTATTTTTTCATCAAATAAATGCAGCCTATGTGAGTTCAAGAGTCTTCAAAAACCTTTTTACAAATATTACTTACCCCAAACTTTTCAACTGTAGTGAGTTTATGAAAATAAAAACACTTATTGTAGCCCCTGAGCCATTTGAACCATCTGGTTATCAATGTGTGTCTGTAAGAACATGCATGTTGTGTAAGTACCAGTGTAAAGCTCTTAGGTGAGGCAGCCCATCTCTTCACTGTAGTAAGTGGCCACTCTTGAACCACATCTTTGGTTTTCTCATCCACTCGCATCACTGATTCTTTGGTTATACCCAGCAGCCTTGGGACCAGCTTATTTTTACTTTTCATTTTTTCCTGAGAAACAAAATCAACACAAAATAAAAGAAAAAGTTTAAATTCACTATGTTCAGAGTGATACAAACCGTCTACCAAAATCTTGCTGGTGTTTTTTTTTCCTTCACTTATTCCACATAACAGTCTTCCAGTATCCTCTCAGATTCTCTAAAGCTTTCCATCTTCTCTTAAGCCGTACTTTCTCTCTCTCTCTCAGAGCTGTCAGCAGATGGATGAGCTGAGCTCTGCTTGCTTGCCTGAGTGTCCGAGTTTGGCACTGCACATCTTTCTCACTCTAGCTTTTTGCACAAATGAATTTACCATTAAAAATCAAACAAAAAACAAAACAAAAACAACAACCTGGAAACAGTTTTAGTTTATCAATACAGAGAATAAGTAGATTGGTCATAAGAAATAAATAAAAGCCAGAGTAAAACTAAAATCAGTAAGTTGTGATCTTTATTTTAGGCACAAGCACATCTGCTCCACCTTAACTCAAGCAGAGCTGAATTGTAATCAGTCCATGAGTCATGCAGACCTCCGCAGACCTCCACCGGCCAGGAATGGGGGGTGGAAGAGATGGAAGAATTCTGGAGGTGGAATTCCTCTCAGATGATGAAAGCTCTCATGAGAACATTGATTGGCAACATGTACACCGAAGAAAATTTCTGGACTTGAGTATGAAAGAACAATGACATTGTGACTGAGGACTGCTGATGTCAAAAACACCTTTACAATATGTGAGCGGATTCAGAAATATGATTTTAAATTAATGCAAACACATAACACAATATGGGCGTGTCCATATGGGTGTCCCTGGTCAAGAAATTTGATTTGCCATCCCAGGTTCCACCTAATATTCTAATCAGCTTGGGGGCGGGACCTTCAATAATCTTCTTCCATATGGAAATCAAAGCAGAGCCAATTTTTGGTTGTACATACAAAACAAAAACACAACACAACACAACCACAACACAAAACCCATTATAAATAAAATTTAGGTTATTATCATCATCATCTGGGAAGTCCGGACACTCCACTGTAACAAACATAGCTTATATAACCAAGTACAACACAAACACACATGCACTTTACCTTGACCAAGAAGAAAGACACTCCGTATGTTCTGAGTGATCTCGCAAGCTTCACATATTTCACTTTGGCTTCAATCTCTGTCATTTCTCCACAAGTTTTATGTTCCTGTTAAATTCATGAAGCGTTTATTCATCTAATTAGTTCATTTAACAAATTCATCTCTGCTTACAAACAGTGAAGTTCAAGATAAACAGACAAGTATATAAAATGCTAATATCCATTCATAAACAAGTGCAGGATAAACGGACCCACCTGAAAGATCTTCTTCTCTGCTCCTCTCTGTTTGATGTATTCCTTAGGCAGAAACTCCTTCAAGCTGAATGAAAAAAAAAAAGCACATTCAAAGTGTGAAAATTAGTGATGATACATTGAACTGTAAACTGGCATTACAGTTATACCATACATATTAAATATTTAAAAGCATCTTTTCATTTGAGTTTGTTCAGCACATTAACTAAATGGACCATATTGTCATTACAATGTCTAGATTTTACACATAATTTCTTGGTTTTTAATAATGCAGCACCATTGATTACGAAGCAGAGGGGCAGTAAACACTGTACTATAACCGCAAGTATTGGGACATGGTCTTACTCCAGAAATCCAGACTTATGTTTATGTTCTATATGAGGCCCGAACTGGATCTGTGTTTGAATTCCACCAAATTCACAAGCCTTGTCAAATGACACGGGATGAGAACCATTCAGGATGTCGTCACGCGCCTGGGGAAACACATGCAGGTAGACACATTTGTTATCAAAGCACAAATGATCCAGATCAGCAACCAAGTCCCTGATGGAAGGAGAGCTTATAAAAAGGTAATAGGGACTGCACTACTTCACAGATCAATACAATGTGTATAACAGCATGTACTGCAGCACTCAAAAAGGCTTTTAGGGCCATATGTCGATAAGAGATTTACAGCATTTCAATCTATATATGTTAAATTGAACGGGCAAGTAGAGAATCAGATGTGGAATCAGATCATTTAGGTCAACATGAGGCTGTTGGCTACCGATCATAGCTTTCCCCTCACATCATTTTAAAATAAAATAAGAGACAAAAGGCGTCTAACCTGTACATAGAGCAGATTGAGCTGCACGGGATCTCGTGAGTCCACGTTTTGATCTGAGTAGAAAAACTTTCGTCTCAACAGCAGTGTTTCACTCTCCTCGACTCCCTGTTCTCTAAATGTACGCCCATGATCCAACCAATTCACTGTGAGACAAACAGAAATAAACTATTTACAGTCATGTGAAAAAGAAAGTACACCCTTTCGAATTCTGTGGTTTTACTTGTCAGGACAAAATAAAAAAAAATTTCTGGTCTTTAGCAGGCCTTAAAATAAGGTAAATACAACCTCAGATGAACAAAAACACATGACATATTACAATGTGTCATTATTTATTAGGTCTGGACTTTGACTGGGGGAGTGCAACACCTTGATTCTTTTCTTTTTCGCCATTCTAGTGTAGATTTTCTGGTGTGCTTGGGATCATTGTCCTGTTGCATGACCCAATATTGGCCAAGCTTCAGCTGTCGGACAGATGGCCTCATATTTGACTCCGAAATACTTTGGTATACAGAGGAGTTCATGGTCGACTGACTGACTGACTGACTGACTGTTAGATGCCCAGGGCCTGTGGCTGCAAAACAAGCCAAAAAATCATCAACCCTCCACCAGAACGATGGACAGTTGGTATGAGGTGTTTGTGTTGATATGCTTTGTTTGGTTTTTGACAAACCTGGAGCTGTGCATTACGGCCAAACATCTCCACTTTGGTCTCGTCTGTCCAAAGGATACTGTACAGGAGGTCTTGTGCTTTGTTCAGATGCAACTTTGCAAACCTAAGCCATGCTGCCGTATTCTTTTTAGAGAGAAGAGGCTTTCTCCTGGCAACCCTTCCAAACATGCCATATTGTCCAGTCTTTTTCTAATTGTACTGTCATGAACTTTAACATTTAACATGTTAACTTAGGCCTGTAGAGTCTGAGATGTAGCTCTTGGGTTTTTGCAGTTTCTCTGAGCAGTGCATGGTCTGACCGTGGGGACGTCCACTCCTGAGAAGATGGGCAGCTGTCCTTAATGTTTTCCACTTGTGAATAATCTTCCACACTATAGAATGATGAACTTTAAATTATTTGGAAATGGACTTGTAACCCTTCCTAGATTGATGGGCAGCAACAATTGCTTCTCTAAGATCATTGCTGATGTCTTTCCTCCTTGGCATTGTGCTAACACACACTTGAATGCTCCAGACTTCTGCTTTTATAGAGGTGCTCACGCTTGTTGATGATCAATTAAATCAAAGGTATTTGATTAGCAGTGCCTGACTGCTACTTACCCTCTTAATTGCTACTTATGGAAGGAGTAAGGGTGTAATTAGTTTGTCACACATGGCTTCTCCACTTTGACCTAGTTTTTGTTAAATAAACCACGGCACGGTGTAATACATCATGTGTTGTTGTTCATCTGAGGTTGTATTTACCTAATTTTAAGACCTGCCATGGACCAGATGATTTTCTATTATGTCCTGATATGTAAAACCATAGAATTCAAAAGGGTGTGCTTCCTTTTTCGCAAGAATGTAATTTTTTTATATATATCATTTATATATGTTTACAGAGCTATTTACAAAAGAAACAGTTCAAAAGTTTGGGGTCAATAACATTTTTGAAATTAGTCTCTTATGTTTACCAACGCTGCATTTATTTAATAATAATAATAATAATAAAAAAACTGTAATATTGTGAAATATTATTACAATAAGATACTTTTTCCCCTTCATTTTTTCTATTTTAAAATGTAATTTATTCCTTTGATGGCAAAGCAAAATTTTCCATTAACCATTACTCCAGTCTTCAGTGTCATTCTAATATGCTGATTTGGTGCTCAAGTAACATTTCTTATTATTATCAATGTTGAAAACAGCTGTGCTGCTTAATATTTTGGTGGAAACCACGATCATATTTTCAGGATTCTTTGATGAATGGAAAGTTCAAAAGAACAGCATTTATTTGAAATACACTCATTTTGTAATATGTCTTTACTGTCTCTTTTGAACAATTTCATGCATCCGTGCTGAATAAGTATTAATATAATAAAAAAAATCTTACTGACCCAAAACTTTTGAACGGTAGTGAACATATGGAAGGAGATAAAACAAAATTAACCTACACAAAATAATACAATAAGAGAATACTTAAAAAGAAGAATACATAAAAAAAAAAATAATAATAATACAAAATACACAGAATACATAAAAAGAATAATAAAATACAATAAGAGACTAAGGGGAAGCAAAGATAAAGGCTGAAACAATTCTAAACCTAAACTTTATTGACTTATTGTGGCCTGTTTAGCAGTTCTAAAGCTGAAGAACAGTTCAGCATGTCTATCTGCATATGGTGGCTGATGTGTTACCTACAGTCATCATCTGTGTGCAGTTTAGCTTTGAGCTTCTCCATCTTCCTCTCCTCCCTCAGCAGAGTTCTGTCTTTCTTCAGTGTGCCCGTCCCTTCATCTTTCTTCTCCTCCATCACCTCCTGAATGAGAGAGTACTCTTCATAATTTGTGATTCCTGGAAAGAGAAATGAGACATAGTTATAGACTTGTTATGGCCTGTGTTGAGTGTGTGTATATAACAGAAGTAGTATATATACACAAACTACCCAATTTTTACAGAAGTTTGGGGATGGTATAAATGCGTTAAATTGAAATTCTGATTCTGATTACTCTCACTTTTGATCAATTTAATGCATCCTTGCTCAATAAAAAAGTATTAATTCTTAAAAAAAGTATAAATGCATTAACGTATATATTTGGTCAGTCCAATAGAGTTGAATCTATGTGCAAATCACTGGGATTTTAACCCAGGTTGGCTTTAACTTTAAATTAAAACTAAACCATAAGTCTTTATAATTTCCTACCAAGTTAAACTTTTTTTTTTCCTTCTGTCATGTCTTATGTTACTTAAAGCAACCAAGGGAGTCAGGACTGCCACAGGCAACCCTCAAAATAACCCGTATAAGAGAGTAACTGTATATGATACAGTCATTTCAGATAGTAACCTGTATAAGAGCATTACTGACCTATTCTACTGCAAATGGTGACAAGCAGCTCTCCCACAGTTTTGGAATCATCCACCATGATGGTCTTTACTGCTCCATCCAGCATTTTTATCTTCTGAGGTCTCTGTTTTTTCTTATACTCCAGTATGTCCTAAGAGACAGAGAGAGAGAGGGACTAGATTTGCATCTCCCGAGTTCCCTGTAATGAATGTGAATGCGTTTGCGAGAGAAACAATAAAGGATAAGGATATATAAAGTCTTCTTGCAAAATACAACAATTTAGACCAGACGTGGTTGTGAGAGCTGAACATCTGTGTGTGTGTGTGTGTGAGGGAGAAGAATAGGTCTTTTGATGTCAACTTCTGACAAAAGATGAAACACTACTGATGAAATCTTCATTTAACACTTCTCAATTTACACCGCACACACATTTGTATTTCATCCTGGGAACAAGCATTCGGTTTTGTCTTTCTATACAACACTCCTTCACACAAGCACAGAGACTTACAAGTGTAAACAAATACAAACAAAAACCGCATGCTGCAGTGACAAATGTCCTTAAATCACAACACTGTAGCATGTCTCAGTAAGTGTCGACACTAAGGGGAGCCTTTCCTCTCTCTCACAAACACAGAGACCATAAAAAGCTAAGTTAAGACCACTTCTCATCTTTCAACACACACACACACACACACACACACAAAATGTGTGCGAAGACACGTCACAAAAACAAGACAAGAGTGCAAAGACATGTCACAGAACATTTGACAGGAGCTTGTAAAAAAGAAAGAGAGACAGAAGATCAAAGAACTTACCCCATTTCTCAGCATGTAATAATCCAGCGTCCGGCCCCCTTCCAGCCAGATGCCTTTCCTGGGGTCTTCATCTGACAGAAACAACCCATATTCTGAAGCTGAGAAACAACAGACACTGTATTAGAACTTGTATTTAGCAAAATGATACAACATTTGCAACTAGATTTGCAATCACTATAAATATTACTACACAAATATCAAGCAAGCATGTCCCACCCTGTCCTGTCTGGGCTTCCAGAACCCTCTCTCTGATGACCCGGCATGCATCGTACACAGCCGTTGATGGCTCAAACTGCATCGTCTTCACCACATTACACTGTCTCACACAGATCTTCAAAGACAGCGCCACCATCCTGCCAGCTCAAGTATTACAAAGACTCTGGACCTGTGGAGAGATGGAAGGAGATGAGCTTGATGGAGAACAGAAGAGAGCATAGAGTGCATTCGAATGATGCTGATTTTAGGACTTTTATTAACATTCTCATAAAAGATTATATTGTCAAACATGATCATTGTTAATTAATGCTAATTCATTTATTTGTTTTAGTTTTTTCCAGAATGTACTGATTGTCAGAAAAGTGTTCCTTTGACAAATACAAAAATTTTAATAAAATATACACCAACGACTGGAGAATGTACAATTCTTTAATGTTTTTAAATGGTCTCTTATGTTTACCTAGACTGCATTTATGCAATTATAAATACAGTAAAAACAGTAAAATATTATTACAATTTAAAATAACTTTTCTATTTTAATATGTTTTAAACTGTGATTTATTCCTGTGATGGCAAAGCTGAATTTTCAGCATCATTACTCCAGTCTTGAGTGTCACATGATCCTTCAGAAATCATTCTAATGCTGATTTGGTGCTCACAAAACATTTTTATACATTTCTGCAAATATTTTTGTAGAAAGTGATTTTTTTTCAGGATTTTTTGAATAGACAGTTCAAAAGAACAGCATTTATTTGAAATAGAAATTATTTGTAACTATGTAAAATCCTCTTTTTTATGTAGCGGGCAAAATAACTGTCCGTCTCTATCTGTGATATTATTTTACCCCCAATATAAATGCTCATGGTGTAACAATCAATAAAGCAGGAATATGTACCTACAACTAATTTTCCCATTTGACATTGTGTGTTATTAGAAAGGTATCCGATTCTGGATTCTGTTCTCTCTCTCCCGCACACATACACTTTACTGTTAGCACCTGAACTCCCAGTCAGTTGTCTTTACTCTTTCAGTACTATCCAAACTGCACATTAATGAAACACGTGTCTTTGTTTTTCTCTGTGTGTGTGTTTAAACTAGACAAACATAATACTAGACAGGGGATCGAGTTTCACTTTGAAGGTTCAAACCGCTTTGGCTGGAGCAGAAAAAGAATTAAGAGAACGGTTCATTCCGAAATCATATTGAAATCATAAAAATCAACAGCCAATACAGAACCAGAATTATCTTAAAGTCAGAGTATCTCTTAGCATTTAGCTAACCTTTATTCTGTATGTGTGTCTGTGGGAATAGAGGATGCCCTTGTGCACAGTTGGCACACTGAACACTGGCATGGGTTTGGCAGCGATCTGACCTAGTATGTCAGGGACAAGCTGCAGAGCTCTAAGAGGTTTGAGACAGACATATATAGATCAGTAAATGCATTGTTGGAAACGCAATAGTTGTGACACAAAGTCTGATTCTCGAACTCTGCATTTTAAGTACACGAAGCTTGCTTCTTTTTGAGACAGACTATTGAGTCACTGAGTCAAATGTTAATTCAGTAACTGCTCTGATTGGTTCAGTGAGTTCATTCAGTGAATGATTCATTAGACTGATTCAAACTGTAAACTACTGTAGTTTGTGAATCTTTTACAAGGATTCATTAAAGGGTTAGTTCACCCAAAAGTGAAATTTCTGTCATTAATTACTCACCCTCATGTCAAGATATTTTTGATGAAATCCGAGAGGTTCATAGAAAGCAACATAATTACAACAGCAACAGCGTAGGAGAATGAAAGGGGAGAGACAAAATTGATGAATAAAGTCGTTATTTTTGCACAAAAAAGTATTCTTGTCGCTTTATAACATTAAGGTTGAACCACTGTAGCAATAGTCACATTGACTATTTTAACAATGTCTTTACTATTTTTCTGGACCTTGAATGTGCTAAAATATATTGCTTTCAATGGGGGATAAAAAAATAAAAATAAACTCTCGGATTTCATCAAAAATATCTTAATTTGTGTTCCAAAGATGAACGAAGGTCTTACGGGTTTGGAACAACATAAGAGTGAGTAAATAATGACAGAAATTTAATTTTGCCCAGTGGGACTGTAACGCTTTCAAAATGTTGTTTCCCTCCCCCCCCCAGTGGTCTGTATGTATCAACTTCTGCCTCATTCAATGCCATGAGTTTGGGGCGGGACTATCTGCGTGTCCAAAACATGGAAAATTGAAGGAGATGTGTTCCAAAAGTGGATGAATTTTACTTTTTGCAATTCCATCTGGTGCTGTTAGTGGTGCAGAAATGACACACTTTACCTTTAAATACATCACCTAAATTCAGTAAAACACCAAACCCCTGTACAGAAAACCAGCCCTTGTTGCTGAAAGTGCCACTTCTCATTTGTATATGCACAGAACAGTCTTCTGCATTCAATGTTTGCAAGCATATAGATCCATAAGGCGCTAACACGACCAGCCCACCGGTGGCTCTAGAGAGCCTGAGACATCATAACACTCCAGAGAATGTTATTCCATTTATAGACATTCAACAGGATCACATGCTACATTCAGGTTAGCAGAGCGACTGAAGTCTGATTACTCACTCAAGTTCTTACAGTAATGAAACGCACACATGATGCAGCCATTCAATTAACACAACCTTTTATTTCCACTGCCTCATATCAGCAAGACTCAGCAGCTATATTCTCCCATAGAGTCATACACTCACACTTCCAGACGTGACTCATGTCTGTCACCAGTGTTCCTATAGTAACTGTGGGCTACTGGAATATGATTACGGTGCTAAACTCCACTCTCCACAAAGTTTTAAGTTAATCTGAACTCCACAAATAGTGTATGTGTATAGAACTCTGATTATTTTCAAAGATTTCAATTAACTTAAAATTTATAAAATAGAAATTACTAATCATCTCAGTAGTACACTTTAAAAAATGCTGGTTAAAAACAACCCAAGTTGTGTTGAAAATGGACAAACCCAGCAATTGGGTTGTTTTAACCTAGTGGTTAGGTTAAATGTTTGCCCAACCTAAAGTTGGGTATAGTTTTATTTAACTCAATTATTATTTAAAAATTACTGTATTACTTACTCAAAATGAACCCAAAGTATGTTGGAAATTAACATTTATTAATATATTTAATAAATGAACATTAATAAGTTTAATAAATAATAATTAAACAATAAACATTAACTAAATTGCTTATTAATAAATGTTCACCTTTTGAGTATTATTGTTGTCTCTAGTAATTGTGTCTTATTTTTAATTTCCAACATATTTTGAGTTCATAAGCCAGCCATATAGTAATTGTTAAACAGTAGTTGGGTTCAATAAAACTGCCCAGCATGTTGGGCAAACATAACCAAACCGCTGGGTTAAAACAACCCAATCGCTGGGTTTATCCATTTTCAGCCCAACTTGGGTTGTTTTTAACCCAGCATTTTTTAGAGTGTACCTTTGCATACTTGTGTTCCTTTAGTATTATTTATATACTAGTACAGTGAAGCTTACATCAAACTATTTTAAATGATAAAATACCAGAAACCACTTCAGTTTTAAAAGAAATTAGTCAGTGTTTCACTCTAAGTATTGATTGTTTTTAGTTAGTGCGAGTAATTGTAGTGTGTAGTGTTAATTTTAATAGTGCTAATGCTAAATTATAATAATTATATATATAATAATATTATAATATAATAATTATATTATATATAAAAGAACATTTCTGATTTAGTGGGGGACATTTTGATGGGACTGTTTGGTGTACAAGGCTGGGAAAGACTTTTCTACAGCAATGAAAGACCATTAAAAAGCAGCACAACTATATAGCCTGGAAAATAATAATAAAACATTTGAAAGAGGTACAGAAAGATTGGTCTTACCGAAAATTGGAGGATTATGCAACTCTAAAGCACTGCGGATCTTCACAGCTATGGAGACAGCAAGAAAGAAAGACTGATGGTCAGACAAGCAAATTAGAAGGCATAAAACTTTAATAATGTTAATCAAAAAGACATTTCAAATGAAACCACAGTAATGGATATTGAATTGGACCTGACAAGGTTTATCCACATAATAGCTTTAAAGTTCTTATTCCATCACAACTGCCAAAGAAAAAGTTTATCAATTTAGCAATGACAGATCATTCAGTCCAAATGTTACTCCCATTAGCCATGTTAGGTGGAAGATATAACAGATGGGCAAGTTCGAAAAGAGAAAAGCAGCTAATTTAATATGGAAATCCTACCAGTGATGGTGGGTGGGTGTGTGTGTGTGTGTGTGTGCGCGTGTGTGTGTCTGTGTGTGTTTTAGCCTCATGAGGAATGAGTTAGAGCCACAGTAATTAACCCAGGTCTATCTACTAATGATCTCATGATTGCAAAGCTGACTCAAGGCCAGAAGCCTCTAAACACACTTAAAAGACAAACTAGAGTCCTGAATTACCAAATGAGCTTATTAAATAAAAGGTGAAATTAGAGGTGAAAGTAAATCATGTTAGAGCTTATAACAGCGTTTTAACACATATACAGCAAAAATAACATTAACAGCTTCAGGGAAAAATATCAAGAATCAGACATTAAGTAATGTGCTCTTGTAATTCTGAAGACAACAGCATATGAAATTACTGTATGACGTTGTCTACGAGTCATCAACAGACACTTCACCACTGGTATGACTAGCCCAGATAGCAGAGGAGGGTCATAGAGCTGCTGCTGTATTGAGTTGCATTGTGTGTGAGGTAAGTGACCTCAGTGAGTGGTAGGAACATCTGCGCAGCAGCTGCTGCCATTCAACCACTACAGAGGTCACCAAGAGTCTAGTACAGACCATTAAATCCACACTGATTAATCACGCAACCTCACACTCACAAATGTATATACACGTCACAATAGGGAAGAAAAGACTATCACAACCTCTGTTTCATAGATATTGTCAGAATATTCTTCAACAACTCTCCTTTTGTGTTTCATGGAAGAAAGTCATAGAGGTTTGGAACAACAAGGGTGAATGACAATTTAATTATTTTTGGTGAACCATTCCTTTAAATCTATACAGACTCTAATGAGCTCTAATGAATCTGGAAATCTAATAGCTTCTAAATTAATTTTTTAATCACAAAAAGTAGATCATAAATAACCATAATAGCACCATAATACTGAAAAAGTACAATAGCCATTTTAATTAAATCACAATTACAAATATTCAGACATCCTCTGGCTGCCAAGAGCACTGTGGAAAATAAGGGACAGGTTGGAGAAGAGATGGATAAAGAAAACAAACGAGTTACTGGTAAAGCATGATGCTCGAGAAGGCCTGTGTGACAAACAGCAGACATGGCCATCACTGGCATGACTTGCATGGGTAGGCGCCTAGGCGGTGAAGTTCACATGACCATGCTGGCAGCACATCAGTGTCAGACGGCTTGTCAATGACTCACCATCACTGAAAGACAGAATGAACAACCCCCTGTACACACAGCATGTTCAAGCAGGGCTACAGATCAGAGCAATATTCAGTCCATGTTCAGCCTATATTAAAGCAGAGACTTATTTACAGAATATACAGTACTAGATTGAATAATACAGAAATTGGTCATTAAAGAATCATGAGGAATCAAACTGTCTGATCTTTTGAGATAAAAGTTCAATGTACTCTGAAAACATATGTAACATTCAGAAATAAAAACTTCTATATGCACGAGAATAGACTTCATTGGTTCTTGTGCATCAAGCAAGTACGGTGGAGCTTCTGTTTACCATTTTTGATGTTCTCTATGTATGTGTGCTGAATTATATGAAAATAAAAATAAATTAAATCCTAAATTAAATCTGTACATCATGTAAAGCCATTGTGTCTCTTCAGAAGACTTGGATCAAACAACTTGATTCATATGGATTGCTTTTAGAATTAATAAACTCTTTGAAACATTGACGCTGCAATGGAGGGACAGAAACCTCTCAGGTTTCATTAACACAGTGGTTCCCAAACTGAGGTATGTGTACCCCTGGGGGTACGTGAAGTGACAGAGGGGGTACATGAACAAAAATTCAGAGTTAATTTAATTCTACCCCAAAATAAAATATCATTAAAACCGAGCATGACAGGCAAAATGCCGCCTCTAGTGTAAAAACAGGAAAAGTGGGGTTTTAGCACTTACTAGCATGAAGAACAAATATAGATGCAGGTTGTGCATTGGGATCGATTTAAGACTCAAAAGGCCAGATTAACAAAACATGGCAAATTAGCGAGAGAGCACAATTCTACAAATGCGCCGATGGGAGTGGCAAGTTGAGAGCATGATCTGCTGATGGGCAAATTAAAGAACACAGACATGCTGTAACTAATCTCGCGCTCTCTGTTCTCTGCAGTGTCTCCTCCTAGCAGCAACAGTTCCAGCCATGTCGCAAAATGGGTTAAGGTTCCCAAACCTGTCCTGGAGGACCCCCAGCCCTGCACATTTTGTATGTCTCCCTCATCTATCACACCTGATTCAACTCATGAGCTCCTTAGTAGAGACTGCAAGACCTGAAATGGGTATGTCAGAAATAGGGAGACATACAAAATGTGCAGGGCTGGGGGTCCTCCAGGACAGGTTTGGGAACCACTGGGTTAAGACATGCTTTTTTTGGCCGTTAAATGATACCAGTAAATTGACGAGCGCAAACATTAGTAAATCGTGTTGCGTGATTCATATAAATACTCTCCTCCCATAAATTTTGCGTCTGAAAGAGAAACTCCTACAAATGCAAATGCAATAAGGTCAGCTGCAAAAACAACTCAGTCCACGCCTTTTCAGCGCTAATTTTGCACTACGTGTCTTTAGTAATCCCGACAGTAGTTTTTGAACGATTGAAAGAGTTTCATTTGATTGAAAGTATTGATTTTCATTAATTTATTGCGTTATTATATTGGAATTTTAACATGACACATACATTTAATAGGGTTAGAAAAACGTTGCCTTTATAAAGGTAAAAAAAAAAAAAAAAAANAAAAAAAAAAAAAAAATGCACCTGAAAATCTATATATGGGGGCAAATATTGTCCCTTAATGGTAAAGGTGTGACTGCAGTCTAAGTGGAAGAGAGGGGGTATGCAGAAGGATGGTAAATGCCCAGGGGGTACGTCACTCTAAAAAGTTTGTGAACCACTGTACTAACAGTAGCTTCATTTGCTTAGAAGATAAACAAAAGTCTTACTGGTTTGGAACGACAAAAATTCTCATTTTTGTGACAACTATCCATTTAAAGTTACAAAACAACATTCAAGGAAATTGAGCTGCAGAATCAGCTCATTCTGAAATCCTTGGGTTTCTGACAAAAAGTAAAGTCTGTGTTGTCACAGACCAGTTAGCTGTTAGCAGGTCTGGCTCTTGAAAGACAAGCAACATTCCTGCTGGATCAGCAAAACTCAATAAGCTTCCAGGCTAGATTAACTCACAGCAGGAATATAGAGTCTAGTCTGGGCACAGGGGTGTATGAATGATTTTAAAAGTAGGAGGGCACATTAAAACATCAGTCTAAAATAATTATCCCTCCACAAAGGGGGAAGACAAATGTAGAAATTTCTATTGCACTGGCAGCCAGCTCATGTTGTGGATCATGGGATTGACATGGCTTTACACAGCTGGAACAGCTACAGGGTGTGACATCTGTTTAAGACAAGTAAATG
>RJVU01061675.1:3729843-3794239 GCA_003731715.1 Anabarilius grahami | reverse complement strand
AGACTAATCAGCTCTACAATACAGGGAATCCGGGAATCCCAGATCTCTGCTGTATATGCCACCCAGCCAGCTGTACACTGGCTCAGAAAACCCCCTCTCGTCTCTCTGATTTCATGTAACCATATTGAGCTTCATGTCAGAGGGCAAAAAATACCCAGAAATTCCCAAAAATACCTTGACAGAAAAAGCACTATTCAAAGTGATGGTACGCATGCAATGTTTTACCTTCAAAACTATTCATTCAAATGAGCACCTGAGACATTTCTTTACCTAATTCATTGTCCAACAATCCATCATACCACCGTATTTTTCTTTCAACACCTTTCTTAGATCACTCATCTACTGCTCCAGTGGAATGTGTTCACATGAGCGCAGCTCGCTTGAACCCTCACAGCAGTTCGAATAGGAATTGTACCTGCCCTTTCTGGCAATCAACTCTTAGTGAGCACAAAAGATCAAGACGAGCCAGTTAGCCATTCTGCTGAAGAGGAGGTAGCAATAGCAGAAGTTCCTAATATAACAGACTGACCTGGATCCTTTTTCGGCACAGAGAATGTGGGGGTAGAAACAGCCTCAGGCCTCCAGAGTCAAACTCAAACTCCAAGTCTCCAATAGGTGTCCTGTGTCTGCCTGTATGGAGCCTGACATTATAAACACTTTCACACAACTAAAATATGCCTGTTATTCACCAGGTACACTACCGATTAAAAGTTTGGGGTCAGTAAGATTTCTTTCAAAAACATTTAATCAAAGACTAACTAAAAACAGTAATATTCTGAAACATTAATACAATTTATAATAATAGTTTTCTATTTTAAAATTTAATTATTCCTGTGATGGCAGATCTGAATTTTCAGCAACCATTATTCCAGTCTTCAGTGTCACATGATCCTTCAGAAATCATTATTATATGCTGATTTAATCCATAAAAAAACATTTATTATTATCAATGTTAAAAAAATGGTTGTGCTGTTGTGGAAAGGAGACATGATACATTTTTTTTTAGGATTCTTTGATAAAGTTCAAAATACCATTTCTTTGAAAAAAATATTTTGTAATGTAAAAGTCTTTACTGTCACTTCTTAATGAATTTAATGCATCCTTACAAAATAAAAGTATTAATTTCTTTGTTTGAAAAAATAAAAAATAAAATATCATACCCCGAACGGTAGTATATTTCAAAAGCCAAGAACTAATATAACGTCTTATGAAGAATTACTTTCTGATGTGGAACATAAAAGATGATATTTTGATTTAGGGTAAGTAAACGACAATTTTCATTTTAGGGTGAACTATCCCTCATAAAAGCTGACTATATGAACACAAATATGAGCTAGACAAAATGTTGATTGTAATTGGTTCTTTTAAGAGGTAACAATCACATGTAATTAAAGTGTTTTGTGAGGTGTATCACAACTCCAATCTAAAGCTTTACTAAAACTTCTGAAGCCAGACTAAACAACTAGGCATTTCCACTCAAGATGAAGGTGCAGACAAAAGTGAGTGGCAAAACAAGGAAAGTAGAGTTCAAAAAGAGAGAATGATGACACTGAAGTGTGTGGAGGTGTAGTGTTTTATCAGTTGCTATTGGCAGTCGTGCTCAGAACTCATTGGAGCTAAAGGATGTGACACCCGCATATCCAACGGCACCCCTGCTAATTATAACCACTGTATTTGAGAAGAAGTTTCAGTCAGACTGCCACCTCAACTTTCTGTGCGAATACAAAGTGTTAAAGGAATAGTTCACAAATTAAAATTCTGAAATGTACTCACTCTCATGTTGCTCCAAACCTACAAATAGAGTTTAACAGATTGTTCAAACATTTTTTAAAACTATTGCGGAGGGGTGGATTTTCCGTGAAATAGGACCTAAATTTACAAACTTACACTCTATTCACAAGACTTGTCATACACTCTAAAAAATGCTGGGTTAAAAACAACCCAAGTTGGGTTGAAAATGGACAAACCCAGCGATTGGGTTGTTTTGACCCAGCAGTTGGGTTAAATGTTTGCCCAACCTGCTGGGTAGTTTTATTTAACCCAACAATTGTTTACAAATTACTATAGGTCTGGCTTAAAATGAACCCAAAATAGGTTGGCAATTAAAAATCAGACTCATAATTACGAGAGGCAACAATAATAATCAAAAAGATGAGCATTTATTAATAAGCAATTTAATAAATGTTTATTGTTTAAATATTATTCAAAAAAAATATTAATAAATGTTTGTTTATTAAACATATTAATAAATGTTCATTTCCAACATATTTTGGGTTCATTTTAAGCAAGAAATACAGTAATTTTTAAACAATATTTGGGTTCAATAAAACTACCCAGCAGGTTGGCAAACATTTAACCCAGCCGCGTGGTTAAAACAACCCAATCGCTGGGTTTGTCCATTTTCAACCCAACTTGGGTTGTTTTTAACCCAGCATTTTTTAGAGTGTATAATAGTGATTTTTATCATATTTGGATCTTGACAGGAGCTGCTCATTCACTTAGTGTGAACATTGTGCTAAGCTTCTTATTTTGTGTTCAATGTAAAAAATAAAACAAAAACAATCATACAAGTTTGGAATGGCATGTAAAAGATCTAATCGTAATAAAGTTGTGTGATAGTGTGCCATTCAGAACGCCAGGAATTTCAAAATTTGTGAAAACCTTTATTCTGACTTAAAAAGGTTTCTAGTGGTTCTCTGGAATGTAGAATGGAAAAAGCTGCACTTGTCCAAGGTGAAACTAGATTTGGGCAGAACGTGGCAGGTGTGCCGAGACTCATTCGAATGCATAAGCATGCATTCACATACATCTGTTTTACTATTCCTGTTCAGCAATAAACAAACAAACAAAAATGCCATTCAAAATACCAAGACTGCAGGTGGTCCAAAGTAGTGTTGTCAAAAATACTGACTGCGATACCAAGTCGGTACTGAAATTTTAAAAATGTGACACTTTGAGCGTTGTTGAGCAGATTCGTAAACACCTCTGATTGGCCTTTGTGTTCATGCGCTCATCAGATATGTCTGTGATTGGCTACAATGATCAACGCATGGGAGCGTTTGAATATGAAAGCATTTTGAAAGCGGGAGCGTTTGAAAGCAGGTGTCTATGAGCACGCTCCCATGTGTATGTGTGCACTTACAACATGTTTTTAAAGCGTTGATCATTGTAGCCAATCACAAACATATCTGATAAGCGCGTAAACAATTGCCAATCAGAGGTGTTTACGAACACGCTCAACAGCACTCAAAGCGTCACATTTTTTTAATTTCAGTACCGACTCGGTATCGCGGTCGGTACTTTTGACAACACTAGTCCAAAGTTAAAAAAGTGAAAAGTGCTTAATAAATGCACTACCATTTAAAAGTTTAGGGGCAATAAGATTTTTTTAAGAATTAATACTTTTATTCAACAAGGATGAATTACATCAAAAGTGACATTTAAAATGTTACAAAAGATTTATATTTCAAATAAATGCTGTTCTTTTGAACTTTCTATTAATCATCAAGAATCCTTAGAAAAAAAAAGTGGTTTCCACAAAATATTAAGCAGCACAACTATTTTCAACCTTGATAACAATAATAAATGTTTCTTGAGCACCAAATCAGCATATTAGAATTGAATGATTTCTGAAGGATCATGTGACACTGAAGACTGGAGCAATGATGCAGAAAATTCAGCTTTGCCATCACAGGAATAAATTACATTTTAAAATATTTTAAAATAGAAACCATGTATTTTAAATTGAAATAATAATAATATTAATAATATTACTGTTTTTACTGTATGTTTATTATATAGACTTATTTCAAAAACATGAAAAAAATCTTACCAAACCCAAACTTAACGGTAGTGTAAATGTTGACAATAAACAGCAATTAGAGATGAAAAATATTTTTCTAAACAAGCACATTAATAACCTGTGCTAGCTGGCACATAGCTGGGTAAAAATCAATATAATGAAGGGTACAATTAGCAGACACACCTCATTTCTCATGCAGTATTGTTCATAGAAGCACCAGGCTTATCTGAACCACAAGTGACTAGCAAAATAAACAAAAACGGCATTTTGTGATTAGTGACCATTCATCATTTAAAGAAAAGAACAAACAAATGGACTGTTTGAGGTTCCATTATAAAATAGCACGTTTTCCTCATTGGTCCCATTTTACATACGCCTAATTCTCCCTATAGAAAACAACTGATCCGTGGCATTAAGCGAACCCTTTTCTTTATTTACAGTCACGTTCAACATGGTGTGCTGTGGAGGAAATTCACATTTACACTTCTAGCCTTCCAACTAAATAGTATTACAGAGAATATGTGGAACATTTTTGGAGTGAAGAAAGAGACAAGTGATGAGTCGCTAGCACAAGTCAATGAGCTTGTTCATCTATACAGTGTACACTCATGCTGAATAACATGAGCCTTGCCAATGAGGAATGACCCATGGATAAGCTACCTATAAAAGTGACAGTGGTGATAAAAAGCAGCTGCAGTTTATCAAAAAGACAGCAGACAGTACTTTGCTTGATGCCTTTTCCTAAGCAACTGGATTCATCAGCATTAGCCATCCATCACCACATACACAGTAAGCAGACCTGTCGGTCTCCATGTCAGACATTGAATACTGTAGGATGAACTTAAGACTTTAAAAGCAAAGTAGGTCTACAGTGCTGATAAAAGGTAAAAACAAAAAGCACAGAGTCCTGCAATACCATGTGTCTCGAAGAGAGATTACAAGCTCTTAGAAGGAGAGAGCGAGGAGGATGAGTTACACTGACTCATAAAAGTGCTTAAAAACCTCAGGAATGTGCTGGATACAAGAGTCCTGCTCATGATGTAAGAGAAACCTTCTTTACCTGACTGTGTCACTAAAAAAGCATTATTAAAAAAATGTTAGATCTTGACTCTGACAAACAATATGAAGCTGAAGAGAAGTGCCAATGCAAAAAGAACAATGTAGTTGCATACCTTCACATAGGTACAAAACAGATGATTAAAGGGGGGGTATAATGCTATTTCATGCATTCTGACTTATTTACACTGTTAAAGAGTTGGATTCTCATGCTAAACATGGCCAAAGTTTTAAAACACTAGTTGGACGTATGACGGAGTAGTTCTGTGCCAAAAATACTCTTCCAAATCCTCGTGAACTTCAGGGTCTTTTTTTCAAGTATGTGCCTGTGTGACATCAGAATGGTCGGAATTCCTTGTACGGGCACTTCTCCTGGAAGAGCGCGCGCACACGCGTCGACCAGAGCGAGAGAGCAAGAGCACGCCCATCAACGCACGTTCAGCTTTACGCAAGTCATCAGCAGCCCTGCACAGGACTTGCTCGAGAAAGATTTGTCACTTTGTTTTTACCACAAAATCAACAATGTCACCAAAGAAGTGTGTTTTTGGTTGTGAGGGAAAGATAACCTTACTTCCCAAAGAACCCAGTGGAGCTGAGAGATTTGTGCTCAAGCATTACATTGATGCGCTCTCGATATTTGTCATTAAAATAACCATAGAAACTGATAGTTGCAATCACTTTTTTATTGGTTAATATGAATGGAGAATATCTTGTGTTTTCCGTGGCTGCTCGAGCCCTCAGGATCAGCGCTTATGGTTTCATAAACAAGGCCCAGTTCTACGCTGGATTTACAGATTGTTTGAAACTGAAAGATGGAGCGGTCACAGCGGTAATGATCCCGGTCATGAGTCAGAACCGCAGGTGGTGAGTAAAACTGCTTCAAATGTCTGTTTTGTTGGGAATAGGCGCCTAAGTGCATATAATGTAAACAACACGAACGTAGTGAATTCATAAATTCATTATTCGTCATTCACTATACGCTATATTCATTATAGTGATTCAAAAGTTATCCAGGGATAATGCAATGGTGTATTGTGCGTGTTTAAATTAAGCTGACCNTTTTGGTTGTGAGGGAAAGATAACCTTACTTCCCAAAGAACCCAGTGGAGCTGAGAGATTTGTGCTCAAGCATTACATTGATGCGCTCTCGATATTTGTCATTAAAATAACCATAGAAACTGATAGTTGCAATCACTTTTTTATTGGTTAATATGAATGGAGAATATCTCGTGTTTTCCGTGGCTGCTCGAGCCCTCAGGATCAGCGCTTATGGTTTCATAAACAAGGCCCAGTTCTACGCTGGATTTACAGATTGTTTGAAACTGAAAGATGGAGCGGTCACAGCGGTAATGATCCCGGTCATGAGTCAGAACCGCAGGTGGTGAGTAAAACTGCTTCAAATGTCTGTTTTGTTGGGAATAGGCGCCTAAGTGCATATAATGTAAACAACACGAACGTAGTGAATTCATAAATTCATTATTCGTCATTCACTATACGCTATATTCATTATAGTGATTCAAAAGTTATCCAGGGATAATGCAATGGTGTATTGTGCGTGTTTAAATTTAGCTGACCATTGATAGCTTACAGATCTCGACACAAAAGCTGCGCGTGCTCGTGACAGCTCGCCACTCGATCTCCGCTCACACGACACGTCTCCAGGCGTTCGGCTGTTTTCGGAAAGACTCGGTACAGCGTATGTATCTTTTATAAATATGATTAAACTAAAGACTTTTCGGCGATATGAAGGATGCTATACTACTCTATAGGTACTTAAGTTTAGCATGAGATTGGCAGAAATTGTGTGATTTCCCCCCCCCCTCCTTTAACCTATGCAAAGCAACTCATTTAGCACAATTTTAACAACTATGTCAATGAAAATTCATGAAAAAGAAAGATACTCATCTTTGCATGGCATCTCCTTTTCATTCAGGATTTTTTTTTTTTTTTTTACAACATTTAAAAATACATAATATACAATATAATTTGCAATTTGTGTTTCGGCTAATCACTGCATGGTATGAAATTACAAACATAACAGTATTGAACAAGATGTTGGAAGCCAACATGCAAAACTAATGCTAGAGAAGACACATTTGTGTAATCAAAACATCGTTCAAAACCTAACATAACCTTTGTGACAACTTGCCATGAGTCTCCCCTACTACTTTATTTTGTTCTCAAAACCAATAAACATATGTTTGCTTAACTTGTTGTGAATATGCAATTCGGCAAATAACAGTGAATTAGAGCAAAAGGGGAGTGAGTAATGTAATGAAAGCTAAACAATACATCCTTAAAAACAATAAGGAATCCACAAGTATACGTTTACAAACGTCTGAGGGGATGTTTAAATGTGATGACACAGAGGGGTGTGGCGTCAGCATGGGCAGCATGTGTCTGGGCAATCACAAAAGCATTTTACCCCACTGGTAGTTGTTTAAATAGTGTTTAAATGTTTAAACAATGTCAGAGTATTTCGATTTGCGGGAAGGGTTATAGTAACGCGGAATGAGAGAGAAATGTCTGGAAGTAATATATTCAATTAGGATTCAGTCCTCGAGACTATGCTTGTTGTTATGATATAAGCACAGTGTAAATTAATTATTTTAAATAAGTTCACTTCTGCCCTGATAAAGCATGTAAAATGTTAAACTGCCTACTACTTTAAAAGACTTCGGTAAAGTTGGTTTTATATTCGCACATTCGGACTTCTGATAAATTAAGACTTTCCAATAAATGTGCAATAAATTAATGTTTGCGAATTTTAAGCAGCGACATGATATTGACAACCAACGATTGTCAACTTACAACATTTTTCACAGTCGATCAAAATAGGCAAGTATTGTTTTAATGGCATATTTACTTGTGAATGTCCACTGAATGTCCAATGTAGTGTGATTAACAAGGCTATTGAATACGGATGTCCGAATGTGCGAATATAAAACCAACTTTACCGAACTCTTTAAAAGCGACCACTATTTTTAATTATAATTTTTCCAAACACATTATCATGTGCTGAACGTGATATGGAACGTATATGGTTGCAATCTACAAAAGTTAAGCATTACTTATTCAGAAAAAAAACAAAAAACATGCAAGTCTTGCCAAGTTTGAAAAAAAAAAAATCATTTTTATATCCTACAGGCGTTTTGATTCATCCACATTCTCCCTCCGTCTCGTGAAAAACGAGAGCGAACATTTGCCTTAATGCAAATACAGTCATCATCCGTCTTATAGACGTTTAAATCGTTAAACTTACCAATTACAATGCAGATACCCACAATGTTCCCATCGATTAATGTGCGCGTGAATTAACTCTTCTCATTAGCAACTGGTGAAGCATGTGTATCATGTCAGATGAGATAAGGACTCTATGCACGTCTCTGTCCAGCACACACTCACGCACCTCCGAATCCCAATCCATTCAACACTGCATGTGCGATCGCTCTTGCCGTATTAATACATAACACATTGAAACACACAGCTCGCGCGGATCTTTCTTAGTACAATTGGCCGAACACTGAAATCTGAGCATACTGGGTCTTACCGGTGAGTTTGTTTACCGCAGTTTCATTGCAAGCTCTCAGGCGCTCGATGCAGAGTAAACTACGGTCTTGTCCTGCCTCTTTGGAGTAAATCCCTTTTCGATTTACGGAATTTACCGAGCGCAGCCGATTACTAAAGGTGGGACTAGAGGAAATGCGTCATGCAGACCGGAATTAAGGGGAATGTAGTCCTGATGTGTAGTCGGTCTACTTTTGCGCTTTAGTCTGTTTTTATGGTAAATTAGTATTACATTATGATATTTTAATATATAATATGAATTTAATATACAAATAAATAATAAATTAATTAATTTTTTATTAAATTAAATAGAAACAAATAATAGTTATTCACATAAACTACCAACCCATATTGGCATAATAATTATACAGTAAATAATATTATATATTATTTTTAAATAGTTATTATTCTGCTCGTCAGTTTATTTCTCTATAAGCATGTTATTAGTCTATTAGTTAACCCTAAAAATGCATGAGCGAAAAACCTACACAAATTGCCTATTGTTTTATGAAAACCATGCATTCAGACATACTCATTTCACACAGGCCTCCAGCTTTTCACCTACTATAGTAAGGAGATATATCCATATTCAGACACAGGATTGTGTATGCATCCAAAAATACTGTGTTGGGTCAAATTCCATAGGAAATGAATACAGGTAAATTTGACCCTCTTTATGCATTCTGGGGGTAGTGATACAAAAATGATTTTTTTCCCCCATCCCATGACCAGGAAATATTAAAATGACAATGAGGGTCAGCAACATATTTTGAAGAATTTATGGAATATCAAATAAATAAATGTTTAAATTATAAAATATTTAATAAATAATAGCATGCCAGGCCAATTTGACCCCCTTTATGGATTCTAGGGTAAAATTACAAGTACAAGTACAAATATCCAGCATTACAAAGAAAAACGTCTTGTCTTTCTTTTTCTCACTGTATTACTCTCTGTTTTTGATGTGCAGTTGTAAATCATCTGCCCAGTTTTAGGGGATCTAGCCTCAAGCTTGACTGAAGTCATGGATTGTGTGGTCAGGCACATGGAATGTGTTACAGAGGTGATGACCCAACAAAGCTCAAACAGGGGTGAGCCCACAGCAGCATTCCACACATTCTACGGAGAACACATATCCTGTCCGAAAAACTCAAAAATGGAATTCCTCTCTATCACCCTCGTGAAATATGTGGCTTTCAAAACAATATTGACAACCTTGTAGAAAATTCTGCTGATCTTTACTGCTATGAAATGTTCTTTGAATCCCAGACCATTAGACCACTTTAGGTTGTTTCTGTAAGGTGCTTAAATGCTGCCCTCTATGGATTAAAAGGTTGTATTACAACATGGTCCCAATCAAGGTGTCAGGGGGTTTTGTTTGTTTTCTTATGATGTTACACCATGGGGTCAGGCTGCTTCATGCTCTTTCTACACCACAATTCTGAAATGATGACTAGGTAGGGTTTTAACACATGAAAGAATGTCATTTCTTGATCATCAATAAATCACATTTAGGAATATTTAGGTGGAGATGTTTTAGATAAATTGAATCACTGTTTTGGAGGAAACAGGTACATCAACTGACTTCAAATTCCTGCACTTGGAACAACTTTAAGATGACTTTGATTAATACGACTGTCAAAAATTGTGTAGCCAGTTAAAAAAAGATAAGGAATATATATGTAATGTACAGTATATGAAATGTGATTTTGAAAAAGAAAAGAGAAAGAGCTTTATTGCCAGGTATGTTGTTTACACATACTAGGAATTTGTTTTAGTGACAGAAGCTCCACAGTGCAACAGAGTGACAGCGACAAGACAAGACACATAATAAAAATAATAAAATAATAATATACAAATTTACAAGATAGACAAAGTGCAAAAAAAAAAAGCAAAAAAATATATATAATATAGACAATTGTATGTACAGTTATGTGTGCAAATTTGAAGTATAAATAAGTGTTTTAAGTAAATAATGTGTAATAGTGTTGTGTGTTCCGTGTTTGTCAAGTGTTCATGAGATGGATTGCCTGAGGGAAGAAACTGTTCCTGTGTCTGGTCGTTCTGGTGCTCAGGGCTCTGTAGCGTCGACCAGATGGCAACAGTTCAAAGAGGGAGTGTGCTGGATGTGAGGGGTCCAGAGTGATCTTCTTTGCCCTTTTTCTCACTCTGGATAAGTACAGTTCTTGGAGAGTGGGGAGGGTTGTGCCAATGATTCGCTCAGCAGACCGGACTACCCTCTGTAGTCTTCTGAGGTCAGATTTGGTAGCTGAGCTGAACCAGACGGTAATTGAAGTGCAGAGGATGGATTCAATGATGGCAGAGTAGAACTGTTTCAGCAGCTCCTGTGGCAGGTTGAACTTCCTCAGCTGGCGAAGGAAGTACAACCTCTGCTGGGCCTTTTTCACAGTGGAGTCAATGTGAATGTCCCACTTCAGGTCCTGTGAGATGGTGGTGCCCAGGAACCTGAATGACTCCACTGCAGTCACAGTGCTGTTCATGATGGTGAGTGGGGGGAGAGCAGGGGGGTTTCTCCTGAAGTCCACGATCATCTCCACTGTCTTGAGCGTGTTGAGCTCCAGGTTGTTAAGACTGCACCAGACAGCCAGCTGTTCAACCTCCAGTCTGTAAGCAGACTCGTCTCCGTCCCGGATGAGGCCGATGACTGTGGTGTCGTCCGCAAACTTCAGGAGCTTGACAGAGGGGTCTTTAGAGGTGCAGTCGTTGGTGTAGAGGGAGAAGAGCAGTGGGGAGAGGACACAGCCCTGAGGGGCGCCGGTGCTGATGGTGCGGGTGCTGGATGAGAATTTTCCCAGCCTCACTAGCTGCTGCCTGTCTGTCAGGAAGCTGGTGATCCACTGACAGACAGAGGTGGGCACGGAGAGCTGAGTTAGTTTGGGCTGGAGGAGTGATGGGATGATGGTGTTAAAAGCAGAGCTGAAGTCCACAAACAGGATCCTCACATAAGTCCCTGGTCTGTCCAGATGCTGGAGAACATAATGCAGTCCCATATTGACTGCATCATCCACAGACCTGTTTGCTCGGTAAGCAAACTGCAGGGGGTCCAGTAAGGGTCCAGTGATGTCCTTCAGATAAGCCAGAACCAGTCTTTCAAATGACTTCATGGCCACAGACGTTAGAGCCACAGGTCTGTAGTCATTAAGACCAGTAATTTTGGGTTTCTTTGGGACGGGGATGATGGTGGAGCGTTTGAAGCATGAGGGGACTTCGCACAGCTCCAGTGACCTGTTGAAGATCTGTGTGAAGATGGGGGCCAGCTGGTCAGCGCAGGTTTTCAGACAGGCTGGTGAAACGCTGTCTGGGCCTGGTGCCTTTCTTCTCTTGTTCTTTCTGAAGACCTGGCGCACATCATCTTCACTGAACTGAATTGTAGGTGTGGGGGAGAGGGGGGTTGTTGGAGGTGTGAATGGTGATGATGATGATGATGATGATGATGATGATGATGATGATGATGATGATGATGATGATGATGATGATGATGATGATGATGATGATGATGATGATGATGATGATGATGATGATGATGATGATGATGATGATGATGATGATGATGATGATGATGATGATGATGATGATGATGATGATGATGATGATGATGATGATGATGATGATGATGATGATGATGATGATGATGATGATGATGATGATGATGATGATGATGATGATGATGATGATGATGATGATGATGATGATGATGATGATGATGATGATGATGATGATGATGATGATGATGATGATGATGATGATGATGATGATGATGATGATGATGATGATGATGATGATGATGATGATGATGATGATGATGATGATGATGATGATGATGATGATGATGATGATGATGATGATGATGATGATGATGATGATGATGATGATGATGATGATGATGATGATGATGATGATGATGATGATGATGATGATGATGATGATGATGATGATGGTGATGATGATGATGATGATGATGATGATGATGATGATGATGATGATGATGATGATGATGATGATGATGATGATGATGATGATGATGATGATGATGATGATGATGATGATGATGATGATGATGATGATGATGATGATGATGATGATGATGATGATGATGATGATGATGATGATGATGATGATGATGATGATGATGATGATGATGATGATGATGATGATGATGATGATGATGATGATGATGATGATGATGATGATGATGATGATGATGATGATGATGATGATGATGATGATGATGATGATGATGATGATGATGATGATGATGATGATGATGGTGATGGTGATGATGATTTCTCAAACCTGCAATAAAACTCGTTCAGATCGTCTGCCAGGTGTTGATTTGCCACAGAGCTGGGGGATGGTGTCTTGTAATTGGTGATGTCTTTTAGACCTTTCCACACTGAAGCTGTGTCATTAGAAGAGAACTGTTTCCGAAGTTTATCAGAATAATTCCTCTTTGCCACTCTAATCTCCTTTTCCAGTGTGTATTTGGCCTGTTTGTACAAGACTCTGTCCCCTTTTCTGCGAGCATCTTCTTTGGCCTGACGGAGCTGGCTGAGTTTTGCAGTGAACCAGGGTTTGTCATTGTTGTAAGTGAAATGAGTCTTTGTAGGAATGCACAAATCCTCACAGAAACTGATATATGATGTAACAGTCTCTGTGAGCTCGTCCAGATCGCTGGCAGCAGCTTCAAAAACACTCCAATCAGTCCATTCGAAACAGGATTGTAAAGCCTGCTCTGTTTCGGTGGTCCATCTCTTTACAGTCTTTGCTACAGGTTTAGCTGATTTTAGTTTCTGTCTGTAGGTCGGTATGAGATGAACTAGACAGTGATCAGAGAGCCCCAAAGCTGCCCGTGGGACAGAGTGATATGCATCCCTTATTGCTGTGTAACAGTGATCCAGTGTATTACTGTCTCTGGTGGGACAAGTAACATGCTGTCTGTATTTTGGAAGTTCACGTGAGAGAACGGCTTTATTAAAGTCCCCGAGAATGATTAGAACAGAGTCCGGGTGTTGTTGCTCGCTCTCTGTGATCATATCAGCGAGTATCTGTAAAGCCGAGCTCACGTGCGCTTGCGGAGGAATGTAGACGCTCACCAAAATGAACGGTTTGCAGTTAATGAAGAGTGTTTCAAGATCTGGACAGCACATCTTCTTTAACACAGTTATATCTGAACACCACCTTTCGTTGATGTAAAAGCACGTCCCGCCGCCGCGTGATTTCCCCGTTGATTCTGCGTCGCGATCTGATCTAAACAGCTGAAAGCCCGGCAGACTTAACACGCTGTCCGGAATGGCGTCGTTCAGCCAGGTCTCCGTGAAGCACAGAGCAGCCGAGTTCGAAAAATCCTTATTTGTCCGGGAGAGCAGAAGGAGTTCGTCCGGAGATTCGCCAGATGGATGCTGGGGAGCGGCGTTCTTAATCCACGCTGTCTGAGCTTCACGAGAGCGCCGGCGCGCTTCCCCCGTCTGCGCGCCCTGAAGCGTCTTAACAGCGCTGCCGCTCCGCCGACTACAACGTTCAACAAAACGTCTGAATAATCGAAATCCGGTAAAAGATTTTGTGGTGTGTACTGCCGAATGTTCAGCAGTTCATCCCTGGTAAAACTGATGGTGTTTGAAAAACAAAAAACAGGAAAAACTAACAAAAACAGAACAAATACTGAAGAGCTAAGCACTGAGGCTGCCATGCGCGGCGCCATCTTACATCAAATAAGACAACTTTAAGTAATTCTCTAGTCATTAAGAAATTAATGTCCAAACCTGTTGTAACTCATTCTCTTATTTTATGACACAGATATTTTAAAAGCAAAACTTAAAGGTACAATATGTCATTCTTCGCCACTAGAGGTCGCTTATTCAAAACAAAAACATAGCTCGATGATGCCTTGATTTCGCGGAATCATGGGAGGTGTTGTCCTCACGTCTACAGCTGGTGGAAAAGAATCCGATGAGACTTGGGCAGAAATCATATTCATGGATGAGCTAATGTATTAAAGATTTATTAATATTACTGTAGTATGAAGCAGGGTGTGGCTAAAAACCGTTGGAGCAGAACGAGGCCGCTGGAGTGATTGCTAATGAGAGACAAACGCGATACACAGCATTTATTATGCTGCAGACGAGCGCTTCCGCTTCTTCCGGTCAAGTGTATGTGGGGTAAAGCAGCGCTGCTTTATCATTTTAGACACATTTGTGTGTTGAAAGTTGTTAAAATGCTACTCTGTGCGTTCGCTCGGCGGCTACTATGAGACACTTAATGCACACTGCAGTAAGCTAGATCGATATTATTCATGGTAAAACATGGTACTCGCGGTAAATCAAGAAAACGAGATTTAAACAATAAGACTTACTGTGTTGAGCTATATAACATGATTAGTTTTCTCTCGATGAATGTATCCAAACAGTTGCTCATCTGTCCAATAAAACACATAATATATTAAAGCATCTTTGGTGTTTCCATGGTTTCTACAAAATAAACCGGAAATCAAGGATAACGCAGGTATATGATGTCATTGACAGGCAACGCACGGACATGATCCGTGTCCTGGTTAAAATTGCTTATTTCTCTGGATTTAAACATTCTTGGAAACATTTGGGATAATGGAAGTACACAAGTCAACAAAATATATAACACTGTTCTAGTTGTTTTTGGATATTTTAATCCAAAAATCTTACATATTATGCCTTTAAAATTAAAAAATGTGTGTCTCTGAAAATGTGCAGATAGACTAAACCTCTGGGGTGTATTCCAGAAAGCAGGGTTAACTTACTGTCACATATACCCTGAACTCTCGGTTGATTAACCCAAACCTTGCTTACTCAAGGTATGCTGGTTCCAAAAATGCGTCCGGGAGTAAGTTCAGCCAACCCAGAGTATGTTCCCGGTTAACACACAAGACATTCTCAACAGAGCGACGAATCGATGATTCACCATGGAAACGGACGCTAAGAAAAAGCGCGCCATTCTACTTCATTCTTCTTCTTTTGTTTAATGGCGATTTACATAACCTACTTGGTGCACATCACCACCTATTGGGTGGTTGTGCAATAATTTTTAATTTTAATATTGTTTTTTTGATGCTAATTATTTAATAAGATATCACATATATGATAAGTATTTTATTATAGAAATTATAGCATAGAAAATGTCCTGTTATAAAGGATAAAAAGCAGATCCATGTGTAAGATGACAATAAAATACATTTATATATTGTATAATATAACATTGTGTATATAACTGTAACTATTTAACAAATTTAGATACATTAATATAACCGTATTGATAATGTAACACACATCTGAATTCCTCTCAAGCTAACTAACCCTTGAACATAACCTGCTCCGGAGCAGGTTATGTTCAGAGAGCAAGTTGTTATGGCTACTTACATACCCTAAAAGTTACTTCCGTTTTTGGAACCAAAAGTTGAGGTTATCCGCTTACTTACTCTTAAACATACCCAGGTATGTCACATAACCTGCTTTCTGGAATACCCCCCTGGGGTGTATTCCAGAAAGCAGGGTTAACTTACTGTCACATATACCCTGAACTCTCGGTTGATTAACCCAAACCTTGCTTACTCGAGGTATGCTGGTTCCAAAAATGCGTCCGGGAGTAAGTTCAGCCAACCCAGAGTATGTTCCCGGTTAACACACAAGACATTCTCAACAGAGCGACGAATCGATGATTCACCATGGAAACAGACGCTAAGAAAAAGCGCGCCATTCTACTTCATTCTTCTTCTTTTGTTTAATGGCGATTTACATAACCTACTTGGTGCACATCACCACCTATTGGGTGGTTGTGCAATAATTTTTAATTTTAATATTGTTTTTTTGATGCTAATTATTTAATAAGATATCACATATATGATATGTATTTTATTATAGAAATTATAGCATAGAAAATGTCCTGTTATAAAGGATAAAAAGCAGATCCATGTGTGAGATGACAATAAAATACATTTATATATTGTATAATATAACATTGTGTATATAACTGTAACTATATAACAAATTTAGATACATTAATATAACCATATTGATAATATAACACACATCTGAATTCCTCTTAGGCTAACTAACCCTTGAACATAACCTGCTCCGGAGCAGGTTATGTTCAGAGAGCAAGTTGCTATGGCTACTTACATACCCTAAAAGTTACCTCCGTTTTTGGAACCAAAAGTTGAGGTTATCCGCTTACTTACTCTTAAACATACCCAGGTATGTCACATAACCTGCTTTCTGGAATACCCCCCAGATGGGGCTGTTGCTCACGCCAGCTGTTATTTCCATCACAATGAACCTAGTGGTGGGGGAGAATTCATTTAATTTAAGGGGTTGATTTGTTATTTGTCATTCAAAGCCCCTCCCAGATTCTTTTCTTTTGAAACATAGGCTACATGTGTCTTGTGGAAAACAAAACAAAACAAAACAAAACAAAACAGTGGAGCAGAAGATAACAGGCACAGTGACATTACATAAGCATGAGAAAGTTTTTCATCATCAGGTAGAACTTTTCTATAACTCACATTTGACTTTATTACCTGATTATGAAGTACTTTTGCTAATAGGCTGTATAAACTGTGTGAGAAACTCTTCATTAGTAGTTCTTCATGCACTGCTTGCCAACATTCTACATATTACCATGACAATTTTTTTGTATCTTACAATAGGAATAGTTATTTGTGTATTTATTAATTGAATGATTAATAATTAAAATGTATGCCTAAATTATATTTTGTCACTGAACATCTGTGCATTCCAGTCTGGAAGTGTTAGACAACAGCAGCTTACAGTATGTCTTGACTCTTTCAGTATCTGATTACAGGTTTGAGATCCTAGGCAACATATTTGGATATAAAACATTCAGCGCAAAGACAAAAAGCCTCTATGTGTGCAAACATCATAAGATCAACTTGCAACCAAATTCCCCGAGGATCACGTGGACCAATCTGTCTGAAGAGCCTGGAAACTTGTCCCTAAAGGAAAACCACAGCCAGGGGACAAAGAGAGTTTGATGGTTGCATGTGAGGTGGGAAAATGCCATCACAGTCAGACTCAGGCCCCTCCATCTTTATTTCAGCTAACAAATTAACTGTGTATCTATGCAGGCTATATCAAAGTATTCGGTAGGCCTATGTCTCAAATTATATATATCAGAATATATTTACATTTGTGTACATTGTAAAATATGATTATCATACAGAGACAAATTAAAGTAAACAGCAATTTTATATCTTCCACATAAATAAGCGATAGCCGTCTCTCATTTGGTAAACAAATGAACATAAGCCACCTCAGTACACTTTCACTTTGCGATCATTGTTCTTGAATCAACTAGCCAGGGCTGCGTTTCCCAAAAGCAAGCCTGATCGTAGAGACCATTGGTGGCAATTGTTCTACTATCCGCTTACGAAGCGTTTGGGAAACGCAGTCCAGCCTGTTATAAGAAAGTAATCGCGCGACCCCAGATGCAGACAGTGTGAGTGGATCGCCGAATGAGTCGATCTTGGTGTGAACGCCTGTCACACAGGGAGGGAAGTAACCTTATCAAATGCGTATTGTGGCATTTTAGCGTGCTACCTGCGACAGTGTCGCTGTCGTTCTCGACTCACCATGGTGTTCGAGTCTTTAGTCAGTGATCTCTTAAACAGGTTCATTGGAGATTATGTGGAAAACCTGGACAAGTCGCAGCTTAAGATTGGCATATGGGGAGGTAAGCGTACTGTATTCGTCAAACAGCCCGTCAACAACAGAGACGCTTGTCTTATCCTCTGTTGCAAAGCGTCCTATGCCGATATGCAGTGTAAGCTAGGTGTAAATGTACTGCAGTGTCCATTAATGTCTCTCGTGTTTGATTGGTTTCGGTCATGTTACATTGGCAGCCTGTCAATTTGCTTGCACGGAGGCGATGAAAAAAACATTATTTATACGGTTTACTTTCATTATTTATAGAGTGTCCGCCCTGTTATGTATTATTTATCTCAGTAATAAACATTATTCAAGCCTATNGTGTTTGATTGGTTTCGGTCATGTTACATTGGCAGCCTGTCAATTTGCTTGCACGGAGGCGATGAAAAAAACATTATTTATACGGTTTACTTTCATTATTTATAGAGTTTCCGCCCTGTTATGTATTATTTATTTCAGTAATAAACATTATTCAAGCCTATTCTCACATTATGCATGCATGTGTGTGTGTGTGTGTGTGTGTGTGTGTGGATACACACACACACACACACACACACACAGACACAGACACAGACAGAGTTAGAGTTGTCTTATAGATAAGACACAGAAAATGGTTTGAAGTGGACCACACCTTCATTGTAAATAATAAGTTTTTAATTAATTTTCCTGAACTTTTGTTGTTTTAATTTTGAAGGGACTGCTTTACACTTAGCCTCCTCTTTGTCACACTGGGAATTCAAAGTTTCACATTGTAGTAGAAACGGATAAAAAATATCTTGTAAAAGTTAAATTCCTAATTCCAAATAATTGGACAAACCTGGAGCGCTATATTTTAGTACAGATTAATTGTCAATAGCTTTAAGACCCATATCACTCCTATCAACACAATACTAATGACTCCATCTTAGAGTTATAGCCTAGTTAGTATGTAAACGTTTGTACGTTATGTAAACAATCTACTGTACAACTGGTTGTATATCTTTTTGAAAATAAAAACATGAATGTAATGCATATGAATGTTTTATTCAAATTTTCAAATGTTGCAGCTGTGGTTTAAGTGTAACATTTGCTATAATTAATCAAATTAATTTGCTATAATTATCCAAAGTAATAGTTAACATTATTGGTGGATTGAGGTCCGTCCATAATTGCCATTATCACTGATGGAAACATGAACCTCTCAATTCCCAGGAAATTCCCATCTGTGCTTAATCTTTCTTTTTGTGGACAATGTATTGTTAATGTACTGTTAGGTTTGTGCAAATATGTGTGTTCGTTCAGTTCAGTTAATCTTTTAGTATATGCTTTGAAAGGAGTCATATATCAGATTACTGTCATTCTGCTGTGTTATTATAGTCACGTTACTGGATGTGTCATGGCCGGAACAACTCCAACTAGATTCTCTCAGTTAAATTCCAAGGATAGTTTGAAGCCACGTTCATAAGAATCATAAGGAACATTTGTTGGTGTGAAAAAGAAAGTTCACGAGTGTTATTAATGCATATTATAGATCGTATTGTGAATGATTAATATATATATATATATATATATAAAAATTCACCTCATTTTATAATCAAGATGTCATTACTGTATCTTCTGGCAAAAACGGAAGACTTCTCTCTGGTAGTGTATGCAGGACTTCTCCAATCATTTAGTCTCCTTAAACTGCTGTACCTGCAAGCTCACGTTCATCTGCTGCAGTTTTTGAGTGCAAAAAATTCAACCAACAACCGATGCATAGAGAACCAAGTCCCCATCCTACATTTTTTCCTTTCCTATAATCCGTTAGAATCAGAATTACATCCCAACATGGAAGCAGTAGAAGTAGATCTTTTGTTACTTTAATTTTATTGTGAGTTTAAAATGGTCAGCTGTTGTTAAAATGAGAGGAGAGGAGGGAACTATTTTACTATATTAAACAGTCAGCTTTCATAGTTGTGAGAGACTTCACAGGGGTTTAGACAATCCTTGGCCAGATCAGCATGGGCGCCCTGTTATTTTGTCAGCATGCCGTTTGATATGGTGACATCTTTATCCCAGCATCAGATAAGCTGCTCTGGTTGACATTTATTTCTTTTCTGTGATGCCAATCCAATTATCGTCGGTGTCAAAAGTAGCCAATCATATCTGGATTCATTTGTTTGTGTTTCATGGTTGTGTTTCTTATCTTTGACACTGGCAAAATGATGTTTTCCATAAAAGGCAAATTGCAGTGTTAAAAATTACAACATTGAACACAGACCTTATAATACATGTACAGTCTGCTATATACATTGTCATTGAATGCCTAATATATAAAATGTACAATACAGTCATTTTTATCTTTTTTTTTTTTTAGGAAATGTGGTGTTGGAAAATCTGAAGGTGAAAGAAAATGCTTTGGTAAGTTTGTACTGGACAATGTTAACCAAATTCACCAAGTTTAATTACATGTTAGATATTATTTTAATGTAGATTTATATGTTATTTATTAACAATGTCATGTCTCAAAACTTAGAATATGAACACATAAAAGAACCATATTTGTCTTGATAAGAGAGAGCGTGTTTGTGTATGTAACACTGTGGTCGACTCTTAAGCGCCTGTGGCTTCTGCTGAATCGAAGAGTGTTAACACAATAAGATTTACTGATGTTTCTACAACTAAATCATAACTAGTTTGTATATGTATATGTGTTCCAAAATGGTGTTTTTAATATTATATGCTTGAAATCTGGTTTTCAAACCCATTTGTTCATTTTATCTTTGTTCTTTAGAGCGAGTTTGAAGTCCCTTTTAAAGTGAAGGCTGGTCAGATTGGTGAGTATCCAACTTTCTCTTTATCAGGCAAATTGTGCTGCAGGGAACTGTAGCTTGTGTAGTGTTATGAAAAAGTACTTTATTTTTCTAATATTCTGCCTTGTATGTTGATGACCTGTAACCATGGAAATTGAAGTAGAAAAAAGTTTCACTGTTCAGTTTGAGGAATTGCACTTTCCATATTGTGCTGCTTAAGACAGAATGAACTTCGAAATAACAGTCAAGTAAAAGTGATTTTATTTCACTTCCTGGTGGTTGTAGAGAGAGATCACACTTAAAATGTAATCAAGACAGCTAAGCAGCTGTAAAGCTTGAGGGTTCTGTTCTGTTGTAATATAAATTTAAATATAGTAATTTAAAGATTGTGGTCTGCTTTCATACTCCCTAATTTTTCTTCAACAGATTTGTCTGTTGAATTGAAGCAGTTTTAACAGATACTTCTAATTCAGCAAACACTGCAGCACTGATGTCTTGCCAATAAGAAGGAGCTTGTTAAAACGGTCATCAGTTCATGTTATCACATGATCCAGTCAGATGACTTTAAACATCTGCTGGACAGTGTGTCAAGATGTCAAATTGTAAAAAGTAATTGGTTAACAAGGACGACATGCTAGTCTGAGTATTTCTGTGAAATTCCCTGCATAGTTACTACATTTAAAAAAAAAAGCTTCTAAGGTCCACTTTTATTCTGCATATTATATGTGCTTGGTCAAAATATATCTAGCTATAAGTTACCCAAATAAAGATTAATCTGTTATCCAACAACTTACATTTTTCTAAAAGGAATTTTGTCATTCCACAATGTTCAAGTTTTTAATGTCTGCTCTCGTTCCTGAACAAAACTTATCTTCTAATTATTTTTTAACTGACTCTGATTCTTCCTAATAACCATGTTTAAATTGTTTAATATGTGTCATAGGGCCTGTTTATACCTGGTCACTTCATGTGTTTTTACTGATCGGATATTTATCCAATTTGTTAAAATTGTTTACACTTGGCCACATAAATGTGTCTCTGCAAAACGGATATAAATGCGATCTTCAATTCACACGCTATATGTTTTTTGGAGTTCACGTCAAGGAAAGCTAATTTCAAGATCAAACACTGCAATCAGAGAGCGGCATCAGCACTGGTGGGGTCTCACCTCAGTCATGGTATTGAGGGTGGGGAGAGCGCTGGACATTCACTCCACTCACCGACAATCCCTGCCGGACCTGAGATTCGAACCCATGACCTTTGGGTTACAAGTCCGACTCTCTATCCATTAGGCCACGACTGCCCCAACAGTCTGGGGCAGTCGTGGGGCACACTGCCCCAACAGTGTGTTGAGTCTGTGACACCTTTCACTTTTATTTGCTTCAGTTTGCGCGTCGGCTTGCTGAAGAGACACTCTACTCATTTGCGGTGATGCAGTCATATCTGGCTAATATGTCTTATAGCCTATAACACGCTCTCATGCATACATGTTTTTACATTTTGGGAGGAGTAAAATTTACATATGTGGTTTCAACAACCAGATGCATTTACATTTGTCCAGTTTAGTTTGGAATGCGTCTCAGCCACCTCTGAAGCACCTCATCCCCTCTGAAGCACTTTCGAGATGGATTTAAAACCGATCACTCAAACCACTTCAGAGGGGATTTACACCTGGTCTTTTCACCATTGCATTAGCTAGGTGACCAGGCGTAAACAGGCCCTTACTTTTAACTGAGACACATGGAATAACATAATGCTAATGATTTCAGAGGATAATGTGCTGTTCAAGCGCTTTTATCTTCCATATAGCCGCAATGAATTGAAAATGTCTGTTCTTTAGGTAAACTGACTCTGAAGATCCCTTGGAAAAACCTTTACAATGAAGCAGTGGTAGCCACATTAGATGGATTATACCTTCTGGTGGTTCCTGGTGCAAGTGAGTGCTTATAGTTTTTTTGGTTTTACTTAAAATGTTCTTAATGCATCATGTCTCTTAATGTGGAAGTTTAAATGGTTTATATATCTAGCCTGAAGCATCATGTCATGTATTTCATGACACTTTACTGCAGGCATCTGTCTGCTTTCATTTCTTGTTATAACATCTCCTCTTAAGAATAATTGTATGATTTATTTATAACTTAGATGGTTTCCTGCCTTTTAACAGAGGGTGTATACAGTTGCTGAATACTGAACTGCATACTAGTATAATGATCTTTCTACTTTTACAGTATCTTTCTATTACAGAAATAGTCGGAGTATTATACTAGTATGCAGTTCCGAATTCACCAAGCGTCTTGCATTATACTACTTTTAACTGCACAAGGAAACTATCAGTTTCGATCTTCACTGAAATTATCAGTGAAGATCGTATTAATGAAAACATGCACTAGACACATATATTTTTGATATTTGTCATTTTAAAAAATGAGTTTATTAATTACAGTTATTCAAAAAAGTACAGATCCCTGAAAAGTCCTTATCATAATTTAGGGTGTTATGCATTAACAATGAACAATCCCTTAAAAAAACAGTCAGTAACTTGTGCACCATTTGATTATCTAAGACTCATTTAAAACTATGCGAGGATGTTATTTTTATGCCTATTATAGCAACAATTCAAACATATTGAATTACTGAATTTATTTGATGCAGTTTATATCTTCTATTTCTATTGGGCTGCTTCGACTGACATCTTCTTTTACATGTTACAGCTGAGTCTAAGTTATTTTCCTCACCTTACAATGGTAAGCCAGGTGTAGAAGGTTGGTAGCCGGGTGGTGGCTTGGGACCCGGACCGATAAGCTGCTCTTGTGTGTATCTGACTCTTTGATTATTATGGAAAACTTAATTTTTTATCTGTGGTTACGATGTCTATACATGTGTTTGGAGAGCCTTTGATAGCATGTATTGACAGTCTCTCAATCAAGTGTTCAAAATTTTTTATACTTTTTTCCCATATTTCTTTTGTGCTCTGCTTTATCTTATAAACTGATCAGTTCTGTATAATGCATGTTAGTAAAACGCAGAAATCAAATGATTTTTAAAGCATGAAAGTCTGTCTCTCTGGGAATGAAGACAGTCAAAATCTAAATGCCAATCAAAAGTGGTTTGCTTTTCTCTTTGGGAGATATGTTGGGATATGATAGAATGAATACACTATATTTCTAATGGACTGAATTGCCTCAGGAACTTCTCAAACCCTTTTGGTCTCTATAGAACAAAAATAAGCAATGGCATTTTTTAGGGCTACTTTCTGTCATTACTCTAGTGAAGAAAGATAAACAGTGCCAGCATGTACAACAGCAGGCAGTGAGGTTTTGTTTCTCATGGATTGGTCTGAACCGGTTCTTCCTGAATGAGCTTCACCAGTGGTTGCCAAATCAGAGGATGAAAATCTTAAGTCTGCTTGAATGTGCAGCATTAGACTTGAGCTACTTGTAAGCCACAGTGCAAAGAGAGAGAGAGATGGTCATTGTAAATTACTTTCTTTAATTACATGGTTGACCGAGCTCACAGTGTCTGAATCTATATTTGGTTTTTCCACATGTACATTTGTGTGTATCCAAAGACAATGTTAGGTGGCAGTTGTAAAAACTATTTAGTAATAAATTAAAGATTTCTGAGGTGTGAATGATATTAATGATGTCTGTGATGTTTGTTTGCCTCTAACTGTGTGTGTGTTGTGTGTTTGAAGCGATTAAGTATGATGCAGTTAAAGAAGAGCGTTACCTTCAGGAGGCCAAACAGAAGGAGCTTCAGCGCATTGAGGAGACCCTTCAGCTGGTCGCTCGGAGAGGTGAGATATACTTAGGGTGTGATAATTTCTTGACCTTGTGCATAGTAAATTTTTGCATTCAAATTTGCTAGTTCTCTCCTTATGATCTTTGTGTAATTTATATGCAGCTGTTGGACGTATAACTTTATTAATGGATGTTCATCAGTTCATTTATCCCCATCCATTCATACCATAATCAGTCTTTTTCAACCTCATTCATCATTCATTCATCTATTTATTAAAGGTTGCTCAATAAATCTGCATCATGTCAGTTTATCATTAATTGCTTCTGGGTGTTTTAAGGTTTAGATCATCGTCTAACACTAACTTAAAGGGATTGCCGTTATATATGGCAAACCTTTAAAGGTATAGTTCACTCAAAAATGAAAATTCTTTCATTAATTACTCACCCTCATGTCGCTTCACACTCGTAAGACCTTCGTTCATCTTCGGAAAACACAAATTAAGATATTTTTGATGAAATCCGAAAGCTCTCTGACCCCTCCATAGACAGCAATTTAACCACCACTTTCAAGTTATAGAAAGGTACTAAAGACATTGTTAAAATAGTCCACATGACTGCAGTGGTTCAACCTTAATTTTATGAAGCAACGAGAATACTTTTTGTGTGACTTTATTCAACAATAGCTTCTCTTCTGTGTCATTCTCCTAAGCTTTTTACGTCCAGCGCTTCCAGGTTTTACGTCAGAATGCCGGCTCAGTATTGGCAGATTCTGTTCACGTGAGCAATACGACAAGTGTGTGTGATGCAGGAGCCAGCCAATAATGACTCTGCGTTCTGACATAGAACCTGGAAGAATAAAGTCAGAGTCAGAGAGCTCTCGGATTTCATCAAAAAATATCTTAATTTGTGTTCTGAAGATGAGCGAAGGTCTTACGGGTGTGGAACAACATGAGGGTGAGTAATTAATAACAGAATTTTCATTTTTGGGTGAACTAACCCTTTAAGATTACTTTTTCTTTAAGAGCACATGTGGAGGAACATTATCAAAGCTGTTTGTGTCTGTGCATAAAAATGGGTTGGAAAAAAAATCAACACTTAATTATTATTCTGAAATGTGCAATAAACTTGGTTTCAGACCACAAAAACTCTCTTATAGTTTTTCTGGGACATAACCAGCATCCTGGATGTCCCTATTATTAGGAGCACTTATTTTTCCTAATTCAAACTGTATATTCTTTTTTCTAAATAAATATTTATTAAATTTTCATGTTGAACATTATAGTTTTATGATGTCTAAATAAAAGTAGTTTTTTTTTTTCAGAGAAATTAATACTCTGCATGAAATGGAAGTCTTTTCTTCTCTGTTGTGATGTATGTCCAAGTGAAACTGCTTTTCAAATGATAAAAAGTGTAGGGCGGGACTTGCTTTTGTCCATCGGGAATTGATTGGATAGTTGGATCTTTGTGGTTTGCTATTACTGTGATCTCATGTGAATGACAGGTTGTCCCACCCTCACGCCAGTAAACACGTCATCAGAAAAGAGAAGAGATGACACTGCAAGAGGAAGGGGAAGTTATTTTGATTAAAAAATAGGGCGCATGTTTTTAAAAATAATGATGTGCACAGATAAATCATTTATAAGAAATACTGCAGTATTCCATGAAAAAAGAATTGTCAATTTTGATTTCATGGTGACTTTAAGTAATAAATTGCATTTTAAAATTTGAAATAGAACAATTATGTTACATTGTAATAATATATTACAATATTACCGTTTTAATGTATTTTTGATCAAATAAATGGTGAGATAAGAGACTTTTGAAGTTAGATTTTGGTAGTTTATTATAGATTTATAATATTGTCCATTTATCTGTCAGTGGCCACAGTATGACAGAATATCAATAGAATTTCAATATCGGTGCATCTCTACATTCATTCTATCACATCAGCTCTTCAATTAGTTCACGCCAAACATCCATCCACCCATCCCTACATTCATCCATGTACCCGTCCGTCCATCCGTCCATCCGTCTGTACATTCAGATCTCTATCCCTAACAGCTGTGTGTGTTTGCTTTGTGCTGCATCTGATGGACCGCAGGCTCTCAGGAGGGAGAGTTTGTGTTTAATCTGGAGAGTTATGTGTATAAGAATCCACCACGGGGTATGTACAGACCCATTCCTATAGCAGGCCAATCATACACCCGTTTTGTTCAAAGAGACATTTTTTTAATTTTTTTAAAGTGTTTACTGAGGGTGTACATACTTTTTCCTCCTCACTGCTTGGTGTGCTTTTGTGCATTTTTATGCAAGTGTGTGTTTATTGCAAGGGTGAGTGAGTGTTTATTGCTGCATTATAATCCTCTTCTACCTCAACAACTTTTCTCTCTCCCCAATGCTGCGCTCTAAGAAAAAGGACGTAAACTTAAAAAGCATAAAAAACCCTTTAGGAGATCTAAAAAGTATGAACATAAAGCAGGTGGGTGGCCCGAAGCGACTGTGATCGACTCATCGTGGCAAATATGAGAAAATATTTTCAATGGCTTTAATCTGTTTGTTGAATTAAATATGTTTACATAAGTATTCGATTAAGGCATTAGAATAGCAAATAGGATGGAGGGAAGATAAACCCTATATTCATGTTTACTGAGTTATTTTTAATTTCAGAGAAGCCTCAGGAGGAAAAGAAAGACACGTTCACTGAGAAACTGGCTACACAAGTTATCAAAAACCTCCAGGTCAAAATCACCAGCATTCACATCAGATATGAAGATGACGTAAGTGTTGACTCTGCATACATGTCTTCAGTTATGTGTATTTTTGAATGTATATGTGAATGAAGATGTGGCTTTTAATTGTGTGATTTAATTGGTATAAATTAGTTGAACATACCGTATGTGATGGGCATTTTCTCTCTGTGCTTCAGGTGTCAGACCCTCAGAAACCTCTTGCTATGGGTGTGACTCTTTCAGAACTCAGTCTACAGGTGCTCTCTCAAAATACTATCATATATATGTCACAAAGTGAATCGGGTGCAATTACAATTAATTTGAAATTAGCAGTTCCTATTTGCACACTCTAGTCTTTAAGTACGCCATCAGTTTCTCTCTCTTATAGACAGCTGATGAGAACTGGAAGACTTGCATTCTGAATGAAGCAGCCAAGATCATCTACAAAGTAAGCCACCAGTATACATGTCTTATATTTCATAATAATAAGATTTCATGTTACAACTGTGGTTGTGTGTCTAACGTGTGTGTCTGTGTGTATTCTCTACATAAGCTGGGCCGCCTGGAGTGTTTTTGTGCTTATTGGAATGTGAAAGGCCCAATCTTCTACAGAGGCTCCTGGCAAGAGATAGTGGTAATGTGCCTTCCATATTTTTCTCTAACAGCCAAACTCTCTGGTAGTGTTATATAGAGTTTTCATAGTATTGAAGACTGCTATGTTGTCATCAGGCATTGTAAATGGTGCATCATATTAAACAGTTTAAATACAAATGCAAATTAAATGCAAATAAAAAATTATGTCACACCCTCACGTTGTTCCAAACGAAATGAAAATATTTTCCAAATGAAGATATTTTGGTAACACTTTTTACAATAAGGTCTCATTTGTTAACATTAGTTAATGAATCAACTAACATGAACTAACAATGAGCAATACATTTGTTACAGTATTTATTAATCTTTGTTAATGTTAGGTAATAAAAATACAGTTGTTAATTGTTTGTTCATGTTAGTCAGTTGTGTAAAGTTTTTGAGTAAATGTAATTAGTTGCTGTACTAAAGTATCTTTTTGGCTACTTTGTAGTTTTACTGAGTATCAACTGAGTTAATATTAACTAATGAAACCTTGTTGTAAAGTGTTACTGATATATAATATATATATATATATTTTTTTTTTGAAACTTGAAAGATTTCTGTCCCTCCATTGAAAGTTTATGCAGCCAAAAAATTTACACTTCATAAAGACATTGTAAAATAATCTATGTATATATAGTGGTTTAATCCAAGTATTATGAAGAGGCACAATAACTTTATTTGATGAACAGATTTAATTTAGGTTTTTATTCACATTGATTAACGCACATACATTGAGCACATCAAATATGATTAATGGAAGCTCAACCATACTTGTGTGACGCATGACAATCAATGAAGTTTGATCCTGTGTTTCACGCAAGCATGTTTGCACTTTCCGAAAACCAATTATGTTTGTTTATTCTCGCACGTCAAACAAGGACCATATTTGATGTTCTTGATGTATGTATGCTGATTAATGTTTATATGTGAGTAAAAGCCTAAACTAAATCTGTTCATCATATAAAGTGATTGTGTTGTTTCAGAAGACTTGGATTAAACCACTCAATTCATATTAATTGTATTTACAACGTCTTTATGAACTTTTTGAAACGTTGCATGGACTTTCAATCGAGGGACAGAAATATCTCAGATTTAATTGAAAAAAAACTTAATTTGTGTTTTGAAGATGAACGAAAGTCTTATAGTTTGAAACGACATGAGGGTGATTAATTGATGACAGAATTTTCATTTATGGGTGAACTAAACCTTTAAATTTGAAGAACACATGCAGGAAGCATGACTTGCATTTGTGTATTTTGAAAAGCTTGCAATCTGATTAGCAGTTCAATTGTAAAGCTGGGGCTGTACCGTAGGTATTAAAAAAGAAACATAATATAGGTTGATAAGAGTTGTTAAAACACAATAAAATATGAAAGTCTTTTGAGCCTATATTATAGCACTATTCATTTATGATCATATCAGGAAGAGAAAAATGTATATATTGTAGTTTGTCATGTCTATGCTGAAGATCTTTGATCTTTTGACATTAACTTTGTGAGTCAGTCTGAAGTCTCTAGCTGGAGGCATCTGGCTAACATTTGACTCATCTCTTATCAAGGCTTGTTGTGACAGTAAATGCAGTGAAGATTGAATATGCTTGGATCCTAGCACTTTTTTATCTTTTAGTCTCTCTCTCACACACACTTTTAATCGCTCTCTTTATATCTCTTAATCTTTCTTAGTCTCTCAGAGAGGCAAAAGAAGTATTTGAACTTGCTCTCTGTGGTTTTTGCAATCAGCTCAACACAGACTGCCTCAAACAGATAACAGCATCTCTAACAACTCTAAGTCTGCTGACATAACTAAGTCTGCACCAGTGGCGTGCAGTGGTGTTCTGAAATGAGGAGGCAAACAATGACCTCAGTTTTTTAAAATTATTTTTAACTTAACATTTTTTATAAATCAAATGTAAATTAATGTCTGTTACTTTTAACGTTGTCACATTTCCCTCCTTAAATGAACATTACTTTACATCAAAAAAGAAAAAAAGAAACCAAATACAATTCTATTTTGTTTTTTTACATTAACAATGTAATTAATGTTCTATTTATTCTATTTATTAAAAGTCAATCTCATCAAGTTAGTGTTAAACATTTTTACATTTATTCCAAAATAATAACTAAAGGCAGTAACAATTTAAACATTAAGGTTTTTTTGTGTATTGATTTTCAGCTGTTCTTTTTAATAGTCAATTTATTTTGGATCATCAGTCATGCTCGGTAGACGCCTATCTTTTACAGTCTATGGTAGACACTCTGTCACAGACACGAAGATGTATCTGTAATTTCACCAAGCTGATTGCTCACTAAAACCCCTGCAGTCATCGTGTTTTCTGGTCTTTTCAAGTTTAATTTTGACGTGACATAAAGCGGTGATATCTAAGTGGGTGAGCTGTTTACTTTCTTACATGAACAAAAGGCAGGATTTATCGCACAAACCAATCATAACCAATCATATCCAATCATATCCAATCATGGCATGATGGAGGCATTGCCTCCTCTCACGTGACTTTTCCCCATTCTCAAAACCCACCGCATGCTGTTGGTTTTCTATGAGGGGAACGGAGGCACGATAGATGCCGACTCCCCCTGTAACTTCACCTGCAGGTGTCGCTGTTGGACATTGTTCCTTTAGAAAAACGAGTGACTTGCACACTTTTTATTGTCACATTTTGTAATATTTGCATTGTTTTATTTTTGTAATATGGATTTTTTTCTCATCCTAATTTTTGAGGAGGCACTGCCTCGGAGGAAGCACCCCTGGTCCGCACATGTGCTTTGTCTAATTGTCCAGGCTTGAATGTGTTGTCCATCTGCTATTAAAACCTTCTTAATTAAATGAACATCTAAACTTTGGTAATGTTAGCTCTGTTTATCTGTATTTACAGTTCTGTGTCCCTGATCTTTCTTATATATCTCAAAAGAGTCTGCTTTGAGGTTTTTCACATAGTCTTTAAAAAAAACAAACAAAAAAAACACTCTAAATAAAAACATTTACTAATATTTTGGTGTATTTATGGTTTGGTGATATGTAGAATTATATGTCTTAAAATGGGCATTAAACTGGCTTCAAGACCTTGTAGATTTTATCTAGAAAACTAATCAAAACGGTGTTTAGCAATCATGACTGGTTTGTAATGGTGTATTTGAGGGTGTGGCCTGTATAGTCTGTGTGGGGGATGCTAGGCTTACTGGTAAAGAGGATATACTCACTTTGTAAGAGGCCTAAGTACATACTAAAATAATGTGCTGCACAAAAATAAGATTTTAGCTTAAAATTTTTGACTTAAAAATGTATATATTTCCCCCCCTGCTACATACCTCCATGTTGTTTATGTTGTGGAGACCAAAGGACTAAGACCGCATTTGATAAAATCTGGGATTTTTTTTTCTCTTTGATCCTGGAAATAGATTCTGCAAATTTCTTAGTTTTATTTATCAATTTGCATTCGTAGCAAATTTGTGACAAGCACAAGGTCTCTTTGAAGCTCTATGGGTCATTCTTAAATAACATGATCACCACAGGTTTTACACAAACTTTTACACACACACACACACACACACAAATGGAAACATACCAAATAGTGAGAAATAGTATGTAATGAAAATAAAGGAAACTTTTAAAAAATCATTTTAAACTAGTTGTCTCAGACGTTTGAACTTTGCTGTATGTATTAAAATTTGTACATATTTTTTTTTTGTGTTTGCAGGACAAGCTGAAATCAGGAATCAGTACAAAAAATGAGGAACTGCAAGACTATCAATACAGTATGTATTATTGGTAGCACTTTACAATTAGGTTTCATAAGATGTATCTGTTAACATAACATGAACAAACAATGAATGAATATATTTTTATGAACTAATATTAACAAAGATGAATAAATACTGTACCAAATGTATTGCTCATTGTTAGTTCATGTTAGTTCCTACATTAACTAATGTTAACAAATGAGAGTGTTAAAGTGTTACCATATTATCACAGAAAGTTCATGCCACATGTATTATTATCTGGTCTTGAGCTGTTTAGTATAGCTTTGTCAGTATGTTTTGGTGTTGTGCTCAACTGAACAGGTGCTGAAAGGATATAAATATTAGACATGACAAGACCAAAAAGAACAACATGAATGTTGGAAGCCTTATAAGTAAATAGTAAATAGTAAAAAAAGTTTATATTATGTTTCGCTGTTGCAAACCCTGTTGATTTTTTTTTTTATGCTGATTTTTCTGGGTGTGTGTGTGTTACCTGTCACGGTTTCTTTTTGATGTGCTATTTAAACAAGGCTATGTGATCTCAAACTGCACACACGGCACACCTCCTTATAGCACACAAACTCCTGTAATCAAAATGTGTACTATTTCTACTACAGCCCCATACTTACAAGTACTAAAGTTAAACCACAAATGTCTGTAAGAATGGGAATACAGTTCCAGTTAACGTGCATATGAACGAGCGTTTGTCAGTTAGATATAATGAAATTACTTTGATGGTTAAAGGATTTATGACCAACTTAGTTTTAGCATCATAAATCATGGCACCCATCATGATGAACTCATTTGTTTCTTCGTACAGTTTTCAAACCCATATTTGCCTCTGCGAGGATGTGCATCAACCCTAATGCTGAAGTTGAGCTAAAATCACCCAAAGCAAACCTGCACCTTGAGGTTCAGAACATTGCAATTGAGATGACCAAGCCTCAGGTAAAATGATATTTTGTGTCTTAAGCATACTCTCAAATTACCATTCAAAAGTTTGGGGTCAGCAAGGTTTTATTATTTTATTATTTTACTTTTTTAAAGAAATGAATACTTTCATTAAGTAAAAATAGATAAAATTGAGCAAAAGTGACAGTAAAGAGTTTTACATTGTTACAAAGCTAAATTCAATTTCAAATAGATGCTGTTCTTTTGAACTTTCTTTCAAAGAATCTTGAAAAAATATTAGGCAACACAACTGTTTTTAACATAATAATATGAAATGCACCGAATCAGTCAGTATATTCAACTGATTTCTGAAGAATGTGATATTGAAGACTGGAGTATGATAAAATTAATGATTTAATACTGCATATTAAAATAGAAAACAGTCATTTTAAAGTGAAATAATATTATAATAATATGTTTTTACTGTATTTTTCATCAAATAAATGCAGCCTTGGTAATCATAAAACACTTCTTTCAAAAACTTTAAAAAAAAAAAATCTTTCCGACCCTGAACTTTTGAACAGTAATGTGCTTGTGCGGAAAATTTACAGGACCTCTCTAGATAGATAAATAATTACAGATATAACATTAATACATGCAGATTGTAACTCAAAATATAAATTATTCAGTTGTATAAATTAATTGGGACTGGTGAATTGTCTTGGGTCAAAGCCAAAATACAGCAATGTTGTTTTGGGGTGATTCTAGTACCTGTCTATGGTGGATCTGCTGGAGTCTGTAGACTGCATGGTGAAGAACGGCCCCTACAGAAAGTTTAGGCCTGATGTTCCAGTCCACAGAAATGCCAGGCAATGGTTAGTGCATTAGATCTTCATATGATGATTGGCTGATTGATAGAAGCTTGGTGTTTCTTACATGGCTCCTCTGATTTGTCAGGTGGAAATACAGCATGAACGGCATACTGGAAGTGCATATCAGGCGTTTTAACCAGATGTGGGCCTGGAACAACATCAAGAAGCACAGGCACACACTTAAGGTTTACAAAGCAGCATACAAAGTCAAACTCACACAGGGCAAAGTTCGAGAAGACACAGAGAAACAGATCCAGGTATTAACTACACATGAAACCAAATACTAACAAATTCAGAAATTCATGTACATTTTTCAATGTAACTTTTCATACATTTCCACTAAATGTCTCAGACTTTTGGACCACACTGTATATACATTTATTTATTGTGTTTCCCTCAGGAGCTGGAGAAAGGTCTGGATGTGTTCAACATTGTATTGGCCAGACAGCAGGTTCAGATGGAGGTATGACAACATGTACCAAAACAGAAGGCTACTGATATTTTGACATTTTTAATCCGGTGTAGTAAGTTCGCTTTCTCTCTCCACAGGTGGTGCGGTCAGGACAGAAGCTGGTTGCTAAAAAGGCCGCCACTCAAAAACAGAGTGGAGGAGGCTTCTTCAGCAGCTTTTTTGGCAAGAAAGAAGGGAAGAAAAAAGAGGAAGAGGAAGATAAAGAGCCTGAGAGTGAGTGTTTTTTCTCTGATATAATTGCTAAACGTGCCTTTGAAAAATTTTTTTTTTTGATGTACGTCAGTGTTTATGTACATGTATTTGTTATCAGGTATTGATTCCATCATGACTCCTGAAGAGAAAACAAAACTCTACACAGCCATTGGGTACAGCGGGAGCTCACATAACCTTGCCTTACCAAAGCATGTGAGTGCACCCTCACAGTGTTGTAAATGTATATTTTTCCAGTCACATTTAATTTTTTTTCAGCAAAAATTTTCTTTGTGAAATCCAACCATTTTAACAGAAATTCATGTGATCAGTATTTTTGAATGAGGGTGAAAGATTTCCATACACACATTTGGGTTCAATTTAGAGCTTAGATTCTCTGCCCGAGCCCGAGCCCGGACTCGACCCGACCCGACCCGCGGGCCGGGTCGGGCCGATATTTCCCGCCACCGTCCTCGGGCCGGGTCGGGTCGGGCCCTTGATAAAGCATGTCAGGTATCATGCGCAATGTCTCGTCCACCTGCACTCGCAGTCTCGCACGCGTGATGCATCACACCTGTGCGTGCTGTAGCCTATTATTCAGTAGCTTAAGTGCAACATGGAGCTTGAAGAAGCAAAGAAAAAAATTAAACCAGGAGAATTAACTTTGAGCAAGTTTGGAGGAAAATCGGAGGTACGGAAACATTTTAAACTAGTTTTAAAAAACAAACAACGGAGTTTACATGCTTCTTCCTTGTCATGTTATTCATTAAGATAATAATTAATAAATGCACGCACAATTATGAACTTGATAAATGTTACAGATATGTTTTACTATGCACAAACAAATGCCTTTCAACTTGTGCAAAATTCAGAATTAAATGAATATGCTGCAATTTGTACTAAAAGAGAGTCTGTATGTGTTTTAGCCATTAAATAAGCACATTTAGTTTCAAGTTTGTTAAGTTTTGTTTTGAAGAAAGATTTTCTTTAAAGTGAATTTCGTTTAGTATAAATTGTATCTTAATTTTAATACATTTTTCATCAACCAATTGCCTGGATTTAATACATAAAAAGCAATATAGCAGACAATATACTAATGACATGGAGGCGCCGGTGCGCCGCGGTCACACTTACACCTTTTGAAACTCGTAACACACGCTGTCACCGAATTTACAAATGCACATCTTGCTTGTTGCTCACACACATATTATGTTGAAATAACAATATGTTGAAGTAACATTATTAATAATAATTAATCTTTAAGAATATTTGATTGAATGCTGAATGTTGTGCTTGTTCAATTTAATAAAATTAAAACTTTAATTATGATAATTAAAATAATTGAATATTTAATATTGAGTGGCCAATTTTTGCTCATTTATTAATAGTAGGCTATTTATATAATATATATATATAACTGCGCAGCTCCCCCGTAGCCTAAATGATCTAGCACAGCAGCACCTGCGTTGAAATTTTTTTTTTTTAAAAATNTAATTAATCTTTAAGAATATTTGATTGAATGCTGAATGTTGTGCTTGTTCAATTTAATAAAATTAAAACTTTAATTATGATAATTAAAATAATTGAATATTTAATATTGAGTGGCCAATTTTTGCTCATTTATTAATAGTAGGCTATTTATATAATATATATATATAACTGCGCAGCTCCCCCGTAGCCTTAATGATCTAGCACAGCAGCAACTGCGTTGAGAAAATTTTTTTCAAAAAATTCTGGCACCGCCCCTGGTTATAACGGCCCACATATTAAAAATGGTCGGGTTTAAATCGGGCTCGGGCTCATAATTACAGTGGACGTGTCGGGCCGGGCCGGGCTCGGACACAACGTGCTCGGGCTCGGGCTCGGGTAGGGCCGGGCTTGATTTGTTGGGCCCGATCTAAGCTCTAGTTCAATTGGTCACATGGATTCAGCGCATTGACCAAAAGATACTGTTTGACAGTGATTTTTGTGTGAGTGTGCTTTGCACATTACACTATTGGCGATGGATGAGTTTTTTTGGCTGCAAAATTTCGCTATTATGACCACACCTTTTAAAAACATGTTGCACATTGACTAAAGACATTCCCAATACCTTATTTTAAGCATATTCTCCTTAGCCTGGACATATTCTCAAAAATGTTTATGTACATTTATGTGCATATGTGCAGTATGTAGCTGTGATCGTCAACTTCAAACTTTTGAGCACCTCAGTAACATTCAGAGAGGAGCCTGGCGTTCCAGAGATCCTCAAAGTGCAAATGATTGACCTCAGTACGTCCATCTCACAGAGACCAGGAGCACAGGCCATCAGGTATGTATTACGAATACATACAGGGAAACCCTTAGCATTGGCCAACAAATATATATAGGGCCTTATATAAAGTAAACAGTGTCTTTAGAAGCTCACTTAGTTTGGTCTTGATATTGTTCAGTGTGCAATTGTGTGACATGTGTATGCTGTGTAGAGTGGAGGCTAAACTGGAGCACTGGTACGTGACTGGTCTGCAGCAGCAGGGCGAAGTGCCGTCTCTCATAGCATCAGTCGGGGGCTCTGACTCCTCTCTGCTCAGCGTGCTCTTTGAGCTTAATCCAGAGAACAGCACCGCTGACCAGCTCCTCAGAGTCCATTCACAGCCTGTAGAGATCATCTATGATGCCGTAAGGGACAAGTGCACGCACACTGTGGTTGTCCTTTGATTTCAGACAGTCATTGGATTTTGGTTGCAACTTACTTAATTTTTACTATCTTTTATTTTATTTAGTTGCACAAATATCATTGTTTACAAAGTAGACAAAGGCATGTCAACATTTGGTCAGTCCAATTGAGTTGCATTTTACGCTATGTGTGTGTCTGTGTGTTTATATATGTATTATATTAGTATTTATTTTATTTATTTATTTTACTTAATTAAATATAGTAAAATAATATTAATACAATGGAAAATTTCTAAAATTATTTAGATAATTCAACTTAACATAATGTATTTATTTATATCCACCTTATTCCTATGCCCCATGACTCTTTGCGCGAATTATAGGTGTTAATCAGTGAAAGGCTTGCTCTATAAACGCAATAATAATTTTTTTTTTTTTAAACTGGGTACAAAGAGAGGACATTATTCTACTCATCCTTCAAGCATCGAACATTAAAAAGCGTGATTCTTTCCACAGCAATAATGGATGGGTTAAATATCACTGTAGTAATATATATCCGTATTATGTAACATATGTTGACTTAATCAAAAATGTTCATTAACTTCGGCTTTGCGTGATACTATTTCAAAGTGATTTCCTTCATTTTTGACAGATAATACATTGTATTTACCAGTGAAAACAAACCTGGAAAGAGACGTGAGGATTTGAGGAGAAAAACGAGAGATTCTTTGTGCATTCCAGTGAATTATTAATGGGATATATCGTAAAGTAATTCGGGAGAACAGACCACAAATGCGCAGTATATGTTGTCCTTTTTCATACTATTACAGCGGAATTCAAAGGGAAAAAAGAAAATGCAGCGACTAAAAAGTGCTCTTGATAGATATTCCTTTTATATCGTGTCACGTTAAAATACCGAGCGTTATATTATTCTCATGATGTCTGAAAATAAAACATGAAGGAAAATTGACAGCTCATTGATGGATAAGCTTTATTTGTAAGGCATCCTTATGATTTTAAATGATTCAATTCAGTCTTTTTGAATGGAAGTTCCCTAAACCGGAAGTGCCACCCATAATTCAAAACGCAGTAGGCTCATCAGGAAATAGGTGGATAAATATGTATTTATTTTGTTATGAATTTTTATACTTAATATAGTACAAAAAATCTAATAAAATAAAACAATATAATTACAATGAAAATTTATTGAAATGCAGATAATTCGACTTAATATAATGTGTTTATTCATATAAATATGTATATATTTTGTACTATAAAACAATATAATTAATATTTTTAAAATGTATTGACATAATTTAGATAATTAGACTAAATGTAATTAGAAAGTCCTAAGTCTTACATTTTTAGTGTACTATTTATTTGCTTATTTTGTAGCTGACTGTCATCAGCATCACAGAATTTTTTAAGACTGGGAAAGGAGTTGACCTGGAGGTCATCACCTCAGCAACACTCAGCAAACTTGAGGAGATCAAAGAGAAGACAGCCAGCGGTAACGCTCTCCTCATTTCCTATCATCCCCACAGAGAAATGGTCATACTGGAAAAGGGTATGTCAGGAGCCATCAGTAATACTTTCCCTTTATCTGTCTTTATCTGAATCTAGGTTTGTCTCATATCATTGAGACACGTAAGGTGCTGGACTTGAGGATCGATCTAAAACCCTCCTACTTGCTGCTGCCCAAGTCTGGATTCTATGATGGCAAATCAGACCTCATGATCGTTGATTTTGGTTACCTGCAGGTGAGGGAGGGAAGTAAAAACATATTTAAGAGAGAACTCTTTCTGCTATTAATGTCTGTATATTTGTGTGTGTGTGTGTAGTTGAACAGCGTAGATCAGGGCAGCCATCAGCAGATATCTGCAAGTTTCTCATCACTAGAGGAAATCATGGATAGAGCATATGAGAGATATTCATTGGAGCTTCGCAGTGTCCAGATACTCTACAGCAAATCAGGTAAACACAATGCAACACAGCAAGGAACTAAACTGCCTGAACAAGCTATTTCATTCACCCCTTTTTAACATCTGCTCTTTTTGAAGGAGAGAAATGGAAAAATGCTCGTCTTGAAGGCTTCTCCCATCAGCACATCCTGCAGCCAATGGACTTCACACTTCAACTTGCTAAATGTATGGTGGACAAAGATTCCCGTATGCCCAGGTTAGCGTTTGCTCTCTGTCGCATGTCTCTCTTAATCCTCACACATGCACTAATATCTGTTTCCTTTCCAGGTTCAAAGTATCAGGGGAGCTGCCGTTACTTCATGTGAAGATCTCTGACCAGAAGATCCAGGGTGTTCTGGAACTGGTGGACAGTATTCCTCTCCCTCAGACTAGCTCAACCCCTCCTAACACCCCCACAGAAAAGGTTAGAAAACACTTCAAATGAAAAGAGACGGTCTACAGCAGTACAGTCTCTCTGTATTGGCTGATGTGTTGCTTCATCTCATACTTAATAAGTCATGACTCATGAATGGTGGTTTCTTGGTAGGATGCCACAGGTATTTGATACCATTGTCATTGCTGTTGTTTTTCTAAAAACCATGAATATTTCAAGCCTCCAAATCTAATTGCAGTTTACTTATTGCTTTCAGAGTCATGTGATAAGTCTGAATCTAAAACAAAGAGTTGCTTGCTTTTATATTTAGTTCCTGAATTTGCTCTGTGAGCGTGACAGTGCAGCTTTAGTCTCCACAGATTGCACAACTCAGGAAAGACATTATCCACAATCAGCATCACTGTCTCTCAACCCAATGAACCATGTGCTGTATCTTATTAGTGGACTTGCTGCCTCAACAAGAAAGAAAAAGCCCTTACTAGTTTACTTTGCAAAATAAATGTTGAAGGATGTTCTAGAGATGATGTAGAACAAAGATGTTCTAGATATCATCATCTTGATAAATATAAAATAAATTTAAATAATAATAAATATAAAATTTACACAACCATTCAAAAGTTTGGGTTCATTAAAATGCTTTAAAGAAATTCAAACTTTTATTTAGCAAGGATGCATTAAATTGATAATTAAATTGATATAAATTGATATTAATGCCTTATTCTGCAAGACCATATTCTCCATCCCTTAATCCTACCCCATACCTAAACTTAACAACTACCTTACTAACTATTATTAAGCAGTAATTAGGAGTCTATTGAGGCAAAAGTCATAGTTAATAGTTACCTAATAGTGAGAATTGGACCTTAATCAAAAATGTGACCAAGATTTCTATTTCCAATGGGCCTTTTTACACTTGGTCACTTGGTCTAGCCTTTCGTGAAATGACCAGGTATAAATGCCTACCGAAATGCTTTCGAGACGGATTTAAATCCGATCACTCAAACCACTTTAGGAGGTGGTCTGAGATGCATTCCAGACAAAACTGGACAAGTGTAAATGCATCTGGTTGTTGAAACCACATATGTAAATTTTACTCCTCCCAAAATGTAAAAAAAAATAAACATGTGAGAGCTTGTTTTAGGCTATATGACAGGTTAGCCAGATATGATAGTGCAACTGCAACACTCATCGCTGCAGATGAGTAGCTGAGTATCTCTTCAGCAAGCCGACGTGCAAACTGATGCAAATGAGAGTGAAAGTAAGTCTCAGATGCTCAAAACACAATCATCTTCATTAAAAGTAATGAGACTAAATTATCTTACCAGTGCTGATGCCGCTCTCTCTCTCCTCTTGCTGTCTTTGATCTTGAAATTAGCTGATGATATATAAAATGCAGCTCATATCTGTTGCTTTTGTTGACGTAAACTCGTTTTAACTCGTGTTAAATTTGCATATAGCTCTGGAATTGAAGATTGGGGTTATATTCATTTTGTGGAGACACATTTATGTGGCCAAGTGTAAATGTAACCGTTTTAACAAATCAGATAGATATCCGATCAGAGAAAACGAAATCAATTCATCAAAGAATAGTGGGACAAAAATCATAGTTTCCACAAAAATATTAAGCAAAAATATTGTTTTCATCATGGATAATAAGATATGTTTCTTGAGTAGCAAATCAGCACATTAGAATGATTTCTGAATGATCATGTGACACTGAAGACTTGAGTAATGATGCTGAAAATTCATCACAAGAATACATTTTTAAATATATTAAAATAAAAAAGTTATTTTAAATTGTAATAATATTTCACAATATTACTGTTTTACTGTATTTTTGATTAAATAAATGCAGCCTTGCTTGGATAACATAATAGACTTTATTCAAAAACATAAAAAAATCTAAAAAAATATGAGAAAAAATGGTTATCTTTTTTTCCCTGATTTTAGAATATCTTCTCCTTGAAATACATTTTTACAAAAATGTTACCAATTGACTACAATGCAACCTATCAGCTTAATTTAACACATTTTACTATGTTTAAATCAATTATGCAGATTTTCCCTTAATGTTGCCACAGACAACATTTAGTGTTGGTTGAGAGTATGAGCTCTCTGTAAATGTACAGGAAGCAAACAGATTGAGAAAATATCTTTTTTTTCCCCCTTATAATTTCCTGTTGTTTGTGTAATAATAATGATATTCTTCAGAAGGTGTTGGGGATGCCGCTGTCTGATGCCAGGCCAAAGGTCTTGGGTTTAGACCCCACAGTTTTGTCCTATACTGTTGAGTCAGGTCAGAATTCATCCAGATACTCGCATGCACTTTCACACAGAAGAAATTACTTCTTTCATTTAGAAAAAAAAAAATTCTTAAATGAATGCCACACCAGTCTTTTGTTTTTAATTGACTCTGTTAATATAAATATGCTGATTTTCTCACTGTTTATTTGTCCATATGTATCTGTCTGTGTGTCTAATCGTGCATGTGTGTTCAGACTCGGACATCAGTGAGAAGTCTGTGGATGAAGACTCTCTCAAAACAACCTTAGAGGAGCTGACCGAAGTGCAGTTTCAGTTTGAAGTCAAAGAGGTATGTTCATCTTCATTGCTTTTTTCACATCATCCTTTTAAAAAGGCATACCAAGTCATCGGTTAGCATGAGCCCCGCATTTCATAAAAGCTTTTATAATCAAATCATTCAGCATTCCACCAGTTGATTACAATTATATTGTGTATGATTCCTGTTTATGTTTGTTGACTATTGTCTGTTTTAGTGTGAAATTATGTATATGTGTCTATATATGTGTATATGTAGGTGTTGTTGGAGCTTACGAGGCAGGCCGCTCAGGAAGATGTTGTATTGGCCCTCAGGGTGTCTCAACTGGGTGCAGAGGGCAAGATACGAACCTTCGATCTCACTGTCACATCTTACCTGCGCAAGATCAGCCTGGATTATTGCGAGACGAAAGGTACATGAACGCACATAAAGTGTGATCAACGTTTTGTTGTTTGAAGTACTTCATGTTGTTTCAGGGATGCTATCTTTCTCATTCTTGTGTGTATGTGTTTCAGATGCGCAAAATCAGCCACTTCATCTAATTACCTCTTCAGACAAGCATAACTCTGATCTATTGAAAGTCGAGTACATCAAAGTAAGCATGAGCATCTCACTCATCAAACACTCTAAAAGACTCTCTTAAATGGGTTGTTTTAGCTAAGTGGTTTAATTTGTGCTGGTCCGTGTGGCCTTTTTGTGTCCTTTAGGCTGATGTGAATGGACCCAGCTTTCACACCTTATTTAATCATACAGAACAGACACTGAAGGTATGTTTTAAGTTTTACAGTTCCAAATAATTGAATGCCAATTTTAAATATATATATATATATATATATATANTATATATGTATATATATGTGTATATAATACACTGCCCAGCCAAAAAAAAAGTCAATGTTTGGATTTTAATAGGCAAATACTTAAGAATCTATGAATGGATCATTATTACAGTGATTATTATGTTTCTAGCATGTTATATGTTTGGCAACGGTTCTTTTAACGCTTAAAGATGGAGTGTGTAGCTTTTCATTTCTTAAACAACCATGTAGGAAGACACATCATGGCCATATTCCAGGATGACAATGTCAAGATTCACCAGGGTTAAAATTGTGAAAGAATGGTTCAGAGAGCATGAAGAATCATTTTCACACATGAATTGGCACCTCTGAGTCCAGACCTTAATTTCATTGAGAGTCTTTGGGATGTGCTGGAGTAGACTTTACAGAGTGCTCGACTCTTGCATTGTAAATACAAGATCTTGACCAAAAATTGATGCACCTCTTGATGGAAACAACATCACAACATTTATTTCCATTGAGAGGTGCATCATTTTTTGGTCAAGATCTTGTATTGACAATGCAAGAGGTGAGCACTCTGTAAAGTCTCCTCCAGCACATTAAAAAAAAAAAAACTTACACTGAGGTTAAGGTCAGTGCCATTTCATGTGTGAAAATGATTCTTCATGCTCCCTCCCAACAATTCTTTCACAATTTGAACCTGATGAATCTTGACATTGTCATTCTGGAATATGGCCATGATACATCTTAATACATGGTTGATTTAGAAATGAAAAGCTACACACTCTATGTTTTAGGGTTAAAAGAACCGTTGCCAAACATATAACATGCTAGAAAAATAATAATCACTGTAATAATGATCCATCCAAGTATTTGCCTATTAAAATCCAAACAGCGACTTTTTTTTGGCTGGGCAGTATATATATGTATATATGTATATGTATTGTGGGCAGTCGTGGCCTAATGGATAGAGAGTCGGACTTGTAACCCAAAGGTCATGGGTTCGAGTCTCAGGTCCGGCAGGGATTGTCGGTGAGGGGAGTGAATGTCCAGCGCTCTCTCCACCCTCAATACCACGACTGAGGTGAGACCCTTGAGCAAGGCACCGTACCCCCAACTGCTCCCCGGGCGCCGCAGCAATGGCTGCCCACTGCTCCGGGTGTGTGTTCACGGTGTGTGTGTTCACTGCTGTGTGTGTGCACTTGGATGGGTTAAATGCAGAGCACAAATTCCGAGTATGGGTCACCATACTTGGCCACATGTCACTTCACTTCATGTATATATTTATATGTATATGTATATATGTATATGTATATGTATATATATGTATATGTGTATATATATGTGTGTGTGTACATGTCAAATACAGTTATATTCAGATCATTTTTATTACATAGTTAGAATCACATCATTAAGGCCCATTCATATCAAGAACGATAACTATAATGATAACAGGCCTTTATTTTTATTTTTTATATTCAGAAACAAATACTTCAATTATTTTTTAAACACTTGGGTATGGGGAACACATATTCACTAATAACTTTTGCCTTAATAAACTCTTAATTTACTGCTTATTAATGGTTAGGAAGGTAGTTGTTGTCGCTTTTAAGTTTAGGAATGGGGTAGGATTTAGGGATGTAGAATATGGTCATGCAGAATAATGCATTAATATGTGCTTTATAAGTACTAATAAGCAGCCAATAGACAAGCTAATAAGCAAAGTGAGAATTGTTCCCCAAACTAAAGTGTTACCTATTTTTCTTTTGAAAAACCTTTTTTATTGAAAAGTTGCATTAAGTTATTGATTTATTTAATTTCATAGGTGGAGTTTTCCTCATTAGACTTTATGCTACACACTAAAGCTTTGCTGTCTACCATCAACTACATGAATTCGGCAATACCACAAGACCTCACAGCCTCTAAAGACAGAGAAACCAAGAGACGAGACGATAGAGTGGCAGCAGGGAAGNTGTGTACATGTCAAATACAGTTATATTCAGATCATTTTTATTACATAGTTAGAATCACATCATTATGGCCCATTTATACCAAGAACGATAACTATAAAGATAACTATAATGATAACTATATTAATGTCCACACCAGTGAATGTTATCGTTCTGTTTATTTTAAGCACGTGCTGCAGTTTTGTCGTCTGCCGCTTTAAATGCTCAAGCTCTTTAAAGCAGTTTGGATTCTGATTGGCTGTCAATGTTTTTATCTTTTATTAGATGGAAAAAAAATCATGAAATTGATTCCAACGATATTCCTCTGTGCTGTTATTATTATAGCTGTGATGTGGCTATGTGTTTAAAACTATATTTTTATAGTTATAGTTATAGTCTTTGGTGTGAACAGGCCTTTAGTTTTTTTTTGTTTTTATATTCAGAAACAAATGCTTCAATTATTTTTAAACACTTTGGTATGGGGAACACATATTCACTATTAACTTTTGCCTTAATAAACTCTTAATTTACTGCTTATTAATGGTTAGGAAGGTAGTTGTTGTCGCTTTTAAATTTAGGAATGGGGTAGGATTTAGGGATGTAGAATATGGTCATGCAGAATAAGGCATTAATATGTGCTTTATAAGTACTAATAAGCGCCAATATACAAGCTAATAAGCAAAGTGAGAATTGTTCCCCAAACTAAAGTGTTACCTATTTTTCTTTTGAAAAACCTTTTTTATTGAAAAGTTGCATTGTTATTGATTTATTTAATTTCATAGGTGGAGTTTTCCTCATTAGACTTTATGCTACACACTAAAGCTTTGCTATCTACCATCAACTACATGAATTCGGCAATACCACAAGACCTCACAGCCTCTAAAGACAGAGAAACCAAGAGACGAGACGATAGAGTGGCAGCAGGGAAGACAGGTGGGAACAGGCACGCACACATATTGAAACTAAACATGTGTGAAAACAAATGCATTTTGCTTGTCAAATTAATAGGTAGACCCTGAATAATGCTCATGCATCCATGCTGTCTTTGTCTCCAATTTATAGGTTTTTTCATGGGTAACTAATACTTTTTTCCTTGACCTTTGCACTGGTCTTGACATGATATGTACTAACAGGGGTCTGAAACAGTATCTGTTTTGCTTGTGTTAAAGCATGTTGCAGACAGTACTGATTTCAGATTGTCACACACTGTGTTGTTTGAGTGTTTTAACTGGAGTGTCTATGTTTTCTTAGTGTCCAAGTGTTCAAAGGATTCTGGTGTTGTGAACTTTATGTTGTCCGCTGTGCTCGGCTCCTTCAGAGTGGCTGTCTGCGACGACAGAAGTAACATTGCTGACATCCGGGTCCAAGGTAGAAAAATCTAAAGTGTCTGTACATCAAAGTCAGCATATCTTAAAATTAACACATTGCATTATATTATATTCATTTAATTTATTTCCCATAAGATATTATATACATTTAATTCCTTTTCCATTTTCTGCAAGTTAACCAAACCTTGATTTATGTCAGGCATTGATGCATCTGTGGTAGTCCAGGCCAAAGAAACAGATGTTTTTGCCCGTCTGCGTGACATTGTGGTTCTTGATGTGGACCCTAAGACCGTCCATAAGAAGGTAAAAGATCAGTCATATTTGTTTTTGGCAGTTTTGCAGATGCCGAATTTTTATGCTCCAGTCATATTTGTGTGAATATTACCAGGCGGTGTCAATTGTTGGAGAAGAGGTGTTCAGCTTCAAGATGACCTTGTATCCTGGGGCCACTGAAGGCGAAGGCTACACTGACACCTCCAAAGTGGATGGAAAAGTTATCTTGAGACTTGGCTGTATCCAGATCGTCTACTTGCACAAGTTCCTTATGTCATTATTGGTGAGAATTTTGTAAATGCACTTACCTTTCATATATGTGCTCATATGCTGTTGTCTGTATTGCTCTGTCATCTAAAGTTAATACCAATTGGTCCCTTATAGCTGAAACAACTAGGGAAAATCAGTATTTCTTTCTCAGTGTCTGTATTCTCTCTGTATTTTGTCTGGACATTTATGTCTCTCCCCCTTTTTTATTTTTATTGTTATTTTTTTGTTGTTCCAACACCTTTTCTCCCCTCATTGTTTTCGTTAACTGTGTCTTCCTCTTTTCAGGACTCTTTTAGCTATCAGTACTCTGCTGATGAGGTACAGACTTGGGCATGCTGCATTAAAGTCTTTTGCTTTGCAGCTTAACTTCAAATGCACCTCTGCACACACTGAAATATGTCTACATCCCACTAAACTCCACTGGATTTGTTGTGCACATCATTAAACCTTTAATTTGATTGTAAAATGGAAATGTTAATCCAGGTTAACTACATTCACAGCAATGTTTATGACTGCCTTTGTTTTGTTTCTAGTGCAGTGCAAACTTTCAAGGGAGTGTCTGGATGACTTAAAAGTGAATACAATTCATAAAGGAAAATTATTTAAAAAATAAAATAAAAATTAATCAATAAAATATATAATATTTTTGTATTTTTATATAAAACAAAATATTTTACTATAATCTAAACTAATTAAATTAAAATGCTAAACAAAAAAAATCAAGATTCTGCTGTTTTTATTGAAGAACATACATTTCTTGAAACTTCTGGGATCTCAAAAGGAATTGTGGTTTATTAATTTAATATATAAAAACTCCCAGATTCTTTTAATTAAAAAAGTTTGGAAAAAAGCAGCTTTGTCATAACTGCAGCAGAAATACCGGAAATGTATTGGGGGCCTTTTAAGTCAAAAAGGTTAAGAACAACTGCTCTAGTGGCAGGTTAATACTAATAGTTAATACTGGTAAAGCAAATAAAGAATAATATTATAGAATAATATATATTCTGAAAGCTGGAAAACACTATTTAGAAATATATAGCTTTGCTGCATAGTCATGAAAATGTAATTACATTTATACTAAACAGAAGCAGTCTTAAAGTTTCCAGTTACTAATATTGTTAATATTTCAACATTGCTTACATTACATGTAGTATATATACCACTGATATATAATAAAGTCTTTTAAAATGTGCATGAATTTTTAGTTATGCTTCAACTTTCAAAACAAGAACCAGAAGAAAGGTTTGTCTTCTATGCTTTCTGCACCACTAGTGGCATCAAACAGAATTGTGTACCCCCTAACAATTGGATCCCTTCCAAATGTTATTTCAAACTATGTATCCTGCCATTTTGAAGTTTTTTTTGGAAACGGGTCAGAAATGCCATGTCTTTAGTCAGTATCGAGTCAGTAACCGATTATAATTCTGTTTGCTCCCACTAATGTTACAGAAATTACATACTGCAGCTTTAATGCTGATTTGTGTTTTTTGTAATTGAGTATATTAGCATTTACTTCTTAGATTTAATTGTGAGGTATTCCTTTTCTAACTGTGAGATATTGTTAAAGAAGTGGACATTAAATTATGCAGATTCACCCTATAATGTTCTTTACATGCAGTAATTGATCGCGAATATGTGGATTTGCATGTGTGCTTGTATCTCATGCTACATACTGAAATAAAAATCACTGTAATTTGAGATGGAATTTCGCACGATATGGATGCCTTGATTTTACTGGTTCTAACTTTCATTCTCTACATGCTTAGTAAAAGAAACAGCTCACCTATCATACCCAGACAATATAATCATCAACTTAACTACTTTATCTCACAAAAAAATACTGTTTCACACCAGCACTGCTTTTTCCACCCCTGTTGAATTTGCAACTTTTTGTTGTAAATTTGGCTTTCAGGCGTTTTAAAATACAAGAACATCCCTGCATGAATTTTCCTTACTATGGAACTCAAGCTGTTACATTAAAACCTTCTCTCACTTCTACTGAACTGCCATGTCAAGTCACACTAAGCTGTAACTAACTGTTGGTTGTCTTCCATAGATGTTTGTGGATAACTTCCAGACAGCGAAAGAGGCTCTCACTGCCGCCACGGCTCAGGCCGCGGAGAAAGCCGCTTCCAGTGTGAGGGATTTTGCTCAGAAGAGCTTCAGACTTGCCATGGACATCAGACTGAAGGCCCCCCTTATCATAATCCCTCAGTCCCCCACATCCTATAATGCATTTGTGGTTGACCTGGGTCTCATTACTGTGGGAAACAGCTTCTCACTGCTGGCAGCTGAGGGCTTCCCATTGCCTGCAGTTTTGGAGACCATGGATGTAAAACTCACACAGCTCAAACTATCTAGGTAACAAAGAAAGCTGGAGATCTTCAAAATTTGTTTATGTGATTTAAAGCCGATTTTACAGTCAAGTTACAAGCAAAGAATAGTGCACCATATTTAGGTCATTATTTTCTGTTTTATTTTAGTATTCTTAACAAACTATTAGTATTTACTATAGTATTACTACTACTTTTTAATTCATATTCATACAATAAAATAAAATAATGTTAATAGTTTTAGTTGGTTAACAATAACAACACTGATCTTCTGGGCCTGTTTGATGTTTGATTCAGATGATGTAGAGATGGCTCCTAACTTTCTCAGTCTTATATATTTGATCTTCTTTCTCTAGGACTGTTCTGAAGCATGATGCTGCTCATCTAGATATTGAAATTCTTGAGCCCATAAATCTTGAGCTTTTAGTCAAGCGTAATTTGGCTGCCACCTGGTACAACAAAATTCCTGGAGTGGAGGTTAAAGGAGTACTTATGTCAATGAATGTGAGTTTCTTGTGACATTTCAAAAGTTGAAGTGTTTAACCTAAACTCTAAAATGGCACCAAAAGATGATTGAGAACAAAGACTAAAGATTAGCATTTTTCGTGCATCTGTAGATGGCACTTGGCCAGGAGGATTTTGGGGTCCTCATGAGAATCCTAGCAGAGAACATTGGTGAAGGAAGCAGGACTGCTGCAGTGGAGGGAACAAAAACTTCTGCTAAAGGTTTAATCTGTCACTAAACTTCAGTCAGTAAAGTTTGTCTTTGAGGGCTTCATTTTACCCTATTTTCCTCCATAGATGAAGCCGTTATAGATGGAGTGATAGAGACACTTCCTTTGGGAACAGGGAGTCAACCTGCATTGACCAATGGTGCTTTTACTGAGAATATTGTCAATGTGCTGCTCAATTTTGAAATCAAGAAGGTAATTAAGCTCACTTAAGTTCTTATTTTCAGATGTCATAATTTCAGATTTGTTGACTTAGTGTAGACTGAGAATCCTGTATCTTTTTATCTTCTGAGAATCCTGTATCTTCCCATTCTTGTAGGTTATGCTGAAGTTGAAAAAGGCCAAAAATGGGAACGAGTGTCCCTTTTTGGTTCTCCATGTAGCTCAGCTTGGAATTGATACCAAAGTTCGAAAATATGACATGGAGGCCACAACATACATCAAAACCATCTCCATGAAGTGCCTAGAGTTCCCTGGTTTGTAGAGCTTGGTTTAAAAACATCACAGTGCAAAGCAACACAATTCCATAAATTAGTAGAGTTAATGATCATAACACTTTATAGTAAGTGTACAGTAATAAAGTACTTACAAATCATTAACAAACTATAAGTTTATAGTTAATTCATAGTTAATATATTGTAGTCTCTACGTTTGTTAATATATGAATAGGCTACTGTATATACTAATAGTGAGTTCTTCATTCATTGTCACTGTAATTAACACAATTATTATTGTTTAATTAGCTTGTAGTTAAGGAATTGTTAATTGGTTATTAGGAGTAAATAGTTTTCACTTTAGATTAGGTCATGGAAAATGGTAAAATGTCATTAATTAAGTGCTTTAAACCAATCTTTATTAGACATAAATTGCATTCATATGTAGTGTTCCTTAAAATATTTAGAAATACATTAAGCACACACATGTTGGCATATGTTGTTTATGAGAACTCTCTATACGTGTAATGGTTTTTATTCTGTGCACACTGTATATTCTATCCATATACACTAACTCTACCCCTAAACCTACCATCACAGAAAACTATATACAGTGCACAGCATAAATGAGTACACCCCCTCTGAAACTTCTGAAAGTCAGCAATTACTCAGTTACTTAGAAGACATGTTAGGGTTCTTTTAGAGATATAATGTTCCGGCAAGTCTGCTTAATCAATTACCAAAGAAGCATGTCAAAATTATTCAGGAAAATACGATTTTCTTATCAAGGTGATAAAATGTTGTGTAGCAAAAATGAGTACACCCTCCTAAAAGTTACTAAGTAAAACTAAATAAAAATTTTCTGGTGTAAGTTTAAGGCAATGTTTGATCAACAGGTAAGTATGTTGAACCAAAACATTTAAAGAGAAGTAATTTCTGGACAACTAAAAGTGTTATATAGCCCACTGAATCATTCTCAGACTTAATGCTGACAACAATGGAACCACTTGGGAGAGAACTGTCAGGAGACTTATTTCTTAGCACAAAAGAGGACAGTGCTACTAGAGGATTACCAAATTATTGTTTTAAGTGTGAAAAAACAATGGATTTGTGACAAGGCCCCTGAAATAATCAGGCCTTCATTTTAAGCTTTCATTTAGTGATGAGGGATTTTTTTGCTAGACAAAGAGCAGGAGAAATACCAAACGAGTGTCTCAGAGCCAGCAAAAGCTATGAAAAGAGTGACTGTTTATCTCATAGAGTAAGATGCAGCCTGCAGAAATGACATGCATGGTTGTTGTTCTCACTGGAACTATACCTACTGTAGTCAAAGCGCAATAAAGTCAGTTAGCCATTTCCAAAGCACATATTTACAAAATATAGATTCTGGGAATCAATACTCTGGTCTCATGAGACCAAATCAATCATTTTGGATCTAACAGCATCCAAAATGTTATGGTGTTGCTAGAGGAGGAGTACAGCGAGAAGTGCCTGGCTCCCACAGTAAAGTTCAGTGGTAATAAAGCTCTTATGGATGTATGAGTGCTGAAGGTGTGAGGGAGTTGTGCTTTATCAATGCTGTCATGAGTTCCCACACTACTGTGTAATTTAATACACAAAATTGTTACCCTTGTTGATGTTACCCTTTCCTCATTCCCTGCATTGTTGTACTCATTTATGCTGTGCACTGTATACATAATTGATTTTTTTTAAGGAACACTTAATAATACTAAAATACTACTACTTAATGCCAATGTACAAATACAATTAATGTCTAATAAAGGTTGGTTAAAAGCACTTAACTAATGACATTTTCCGTGACTGATATAAAGAGAGAACTATTTACACTTAATAAGTTGATTACATTCTCTAAAAAACATTCTCTCATCTCTTTACATATGAACTAATTAAACAATAATAATTTGTTTAATTACAATGAATGAAGAAGTCACTATTTGTATATAGTCTATTAATATATTAACAGGCTATTTATTTATACAATTCATGTATTGTAGAGAGACTACAATCTATTAACCATGAATTAATTATAAACTAATAGTTTGGAAATGATTTGTAATTAATTTATTATTGTATACTTATTATAAAGTGTTACCAAATTGATGAATATTTGTGAACCTAAACACATTTTAAATATAAAATATAAAAAATTAATAATTTTATGATTTTATGATTGATATCTTTTTTTTTCCTGCAGATTCAAATGGAGAGCCACTCTGTATAATCAGTTCCTCAGCAGAGTCAGGAGCAGATCTTTTTGAAGTCAAATATTTTAAGGTAGCTTTCTTTCTGATGTACAAATGTGAGCACATAATTTCAATCATTGCATTAGTATTAGCACTAGCTTTAATTATGAAACTTCTTATACAGACATTGCTAAAAACCTCCTATATTGTCAAGTGGTTCCATTTTAATCCATGCTTGAGTTGACTTGTGGCAGGACATTTCATGTCTACACAGGATTTCAGCTCTTACTTTTGAACTATTAAGGTCAGCACATGAATTCATAGCTTGATCAAAGCATCTGGACAATTAGATCCAGCCATTAGTGATTAAGCTCTTTAGTGTTTTTGGAGTGCCTCTTATTTTAGCTCCTGATAGCCATTTTTCTGAATTGAGACTGTCACTCTAATAATCTAGTTCTGATTACATGCATAGATGTGTAAATGTATAGATGACTATGTAATATTTCCAGAAACAGTGCTAATTGATCTTTCAATATTAATTGGATTATTTACTGTTTTCCTAGAATTACAATAGAAATCTTCATTATGGAAGACAAACAAGCAGGCGCTGAGAGCTTCCAGGAATGGAGACCTTAAAATTTTTAATTCTTGTCTTTGTAGGCTGATCGAAATGGGCCCAACTTTGCTAGCATCTACCAGAATACTGAGCAGAAGATGAATGTAAGCATCTATAAATAATGTTAAATAATATACAGTTTTGGAATTTAAGGAGTTTAACAGGCCTAAATGTGTCTTTAGGTGGTATTCTCCTCCCTAGACTTGATGTTGCATACTGAGGCTCTCCTCTCTACTATGGACTTCCTGTCTGCTGCCCTGTCCACCAGCAGTCTGCCCTCACCTGAGAGAGAAAGCAAAAAGAGTGACGACATGAGAACTACCTCAGCTAAATCCAGTAAACACACTCCGAAACTGTCAAACACTGAATTCTTTAACACATTTTAAGAATGAAGTAATGAAGAATTGTTTTTGTCTCAGCTGCACTGAGCTCTCCCTCTGATGGTGACATCATTGACCTGATGGTGAATATGCAGCTTGGTGCATTTAATGTGTTGGTGTGTGACCAGAAGAGCAACATGGCAGACATCAAGATTCAAGGTTTGAATCCATTTCCTTTTTGAAATTTAAAAACTTCATATGCTATATATTGGTATAAGTTACTACATTACTGCTACTGCAACGCAATAATAAATGAATACAGGCTTTAAAATGTAAGCTTTTGGTACATCATCATTATTGTAACTACAATATTACGCATATAATATTATTTTTATTAGCTTTAGTATTTTGCCGGAAAATGTTCTAAGCATGTTGGATTATTTAAAAGTTTTTTTTAGCAATAATTCATAAATTGTTATATTAAAGCAACCTGTTTATTTTATTTTTTTCTCTGTGTATCATCTGCTTATATATTTCTTGGTTATTCTAAAGCTGATTGATTATAAATCTGCTCCTCCTGTAGGTTTGGATGGTTCTCTAAAAATGCAAGGAACTCAGACCCACATCTCCACACGTCTGCGTGATTTCATCATCATCAATGTGGATCCTAAAACAATTCACAAGAAGGCAAGTTAGCTAGACAGTACATCTCATAGATTTGATATAAACAAAGTACAATTGAAGTGAATTAAAGTAAAGTGAACTGCAATATCTGTAATTTTGTTTTTGGTTATTTATGGTCCTCTAGGCCATTTCCATCGTAGGCGATGAGGTGTTCAGCTTCAGCATGAGTCTAACACCTAAAGCCACTGAGGGGGCTGGGTATACAGATACTTCAAAGGTTGATGGCAAAGTGAAACTCAACGTGGGCTGTATTCAAGTGGTCTACCTTCACAAATTTGTCATGTCGCTGCTGGTGAGTTTGAATTGCACACATGGCCTCTCTGCTGATTCGAGCACACTAACTTACCTTTACTTTCTCTCGCTACAGAATTTCAGTAATAACTTCCAGGCAGCGAAAGAGGCTCTCAGTGCCGCCACGGCTCAGGCCGCAGAGAAAGCAGCTTCCAGTGTCAGGGATTTTGCTCAGAAGAGCTTCAGACTTGCTATGAACATTAGACTGAAGGCCCCCCTTATCATAATCCCTCAGTCCTCCACATCCCATAATGCTGTGGAGGCGGACCTGGGTCTCATTACTGTGGGAAACAGCTTCACTCTGCTCCCAGTGGAAGGTTGTCCGCTGCCTGCTGTCATAGATAATATGGATATAGAGCTCACTCAGCTAAAACTGTCCAGGTAGCCCACTCCCATGAAGCTTATCTAGGATTCTCAGACTTACTTTTCAAAGTATAATAATATGCAGCATATGTCCATTTACAGATCTGATAATTAACTGAACAGACTTCATTTCATGAATTTTCAAAGCCAGCATTCTAGTTGTCCATTATACAACTCTATATGTTGCCACTTATACATCCTTTTGTTCGATATCCTCAGAATTTCCATGGAGCAGGACTCAAATCAGCCTTGTTCAAAACTGTTGGAGCCAGCCAACCTGGTTCTGTCTGTTAAACGTAACCTGGCAGCATCATGGTACCAGAAGATGGCTGCCATAGAGGTGGATGGAGATCTGAAGCCCATGAAGGTCCGTTCACATACTGGATGTATGATGCCAGAATGTATTCTCTATAAGTCGCAACATAACAGAAGTAGCAGAGAATTTTATATTTATAATATAATATAATATATTTGTATTTAGTTATCTAGAGAGAGTGAGTGAGTGAGTGTGAATTAGTGAATTATACTTTTTTTTGACCAGTTTATTTAAAAATTCTGGCATGCATCACCAGAGAGAAGTCTGTAAGTTTCACTGTACCACCCGCGGTACACATACCTTTCAAAAGAGACCAAAACCATGCATATACACCAAATGGTTCAAAAACAGCATGCAATTTACTTTTGGTAAGCCTTTTTTAGGCATTTTAGGCCAATTTTACAGGGTTGCTAAGGGGTTAAAAATGACCAGATCAAAAAAAAAAGAAGAAAAAAGGTGTATACATTTTTGCATGGATGAGTCGTTCATACTTGCATAACGTACAATTAGAAAATGTAAAAATACATTTAGTGTATAAAAAATATATTGTCATTTCATGCAGACTTTAAATGGATCTAATGTCACAGTCTATCTGTGGAAATTACTATTTTTATAAACTATAATAATTATTACAGTTTTAGTTGGTCCATATATTCTGGAATCTGGTTATAATTAATATAATATTAAAATATTAATCAAGATTCTCACGTTCCAGGTAGCTCTGTGTCAGGATGACCTGACTGTCCTGCTGCGGATTCTGATGGAGAACATCGGTGAAGCGAGCAGCCTTCAATCTGACACATTGATTGGCTCAGAGGCAGCCATCAAACAAGAGAGTGTACTTGTCAGAGCACGTACAGCCACTGGTGAGAGAAGACGGTTACACAGATGTTTCGTATAATGATCTAGCTTCTAGCGAAGAACTCAACGGATGGCCTTGTTTTGTGTGTTTTGCGTAGGCTCTGAAATTCTTGTGGAGAAGCTGCCTGAAAGTAAATTGATGGAGACAGAGCTTCTGGAGACTGTCAAATTCAGCTTTAATGTTGAGTCGCTTGGCCTCACGCTCTACAGTAACGACCCTGTACAGGTGTGTATTATTAAGCCTACAAATGGTGAACACTGGTGTTTTTTTACAGTTATAGTCCATTGATAAAGAAAGTGAGCATTTTATCCCCCTCTCTCTCTCTTTCTATCTTTCTTTCTCTAGCCCTCATTACATCAGGAGCAGTTGTGTTTAGGTGAATTTATGCTGTGTAAAATGAAGACTTCAGGCAAAATGTTTAGTAATGGCAACATGGAGGTGTCCACCATCCTCACCACATGCACGCTGGATGACAGGAGGATTGGCATTCAAAGAGTCACATCCAGGTGATTTACACATAATAAAACCTAATACAATAACAAACATTATTAAAAAGAAAATTATATATATATTATTTATATATTACAATATATACACTTCCAGTCAAAACTTTGGAATCATTAAGATTTTTTTAATGTTTTTGAAAAGATAATGTGACACCGAAGGCTGGAGTAATGGCTACTAAAAATTGAGCTTTGCCATCACAGGAATAAATTACATTTTAAAATATACAGTATTAAAATAGAAAACAGTTAATAATATTTCACAATATTACTGTTTTTCTGTATTTTGATCAAATAAATCTAGCCTTGGTGAGTTGTAAAGATTTTAACACTTTTAATTACAACTAAGAAAAACATTCAATATGACATTACTGATTGACAGAGAGCATCTGAGATTCTATTCAGAGAGCATTTCAGCATTCCTGTTTCTAGGCCTTATCCCTCTGGTTTGTTCACTCAGTATTATTTTTCCCTATAGGATGCTGGGAAGGCGTGATGAGGAGACAACAGAACCCATGATTGATGTGAAATACTCTCAGAGTGTGGATGAGCGCTCGGTGGTCGCTGTGCTGCAGAGGCTCTATCTGTGTGCTAGCGTGGAGTTCCTGTTGGCTGTTGCCGACTTTTTTGTGCAAGCCCTGCCTACAAGTTCGCCTACACGGCAAGACAACCTCAATCAGCTGCCACTCAAATACGTCTCAGAACCCAAAATCCATTGTGAACCTAAAGCAGGTGTGAATGCTACTGCTAAAAAAATGAGTTGTTGTAAATGTAAAATGTTCAGAGTAGGCAGTGTATTGTAGATTTATACCATAAACAACTTCTTGTCATTGAGGGTGTCAAAACAATTGAAGTCTAAACCTGTAATTGGAGTTATAAAGGTTAAGTTTGCAATTTTTGTGCCACAAACGGCGTCAAGCAGAACTGCAAAAATAATGTTTGTGTCTCACAGTCCTGGAAAACCAAGAAATGTCAGGGAATTTCAAAAGTGTGATTTCCAGACCTGGAAAAGTTATGGAAATTATATCTTTATGGTCATGAAAATAGCTATAGTCAATAATATTCATTTTTTTCTGAGTATTGGACAAGTATTTTTTGGCTAGAAATACTTGCGAGTACAATGTCTATAAAAAAAAAAAAAAGTGATTTATTTGATCATCATAAACAACTGGGAATATCATGGAAAATTTATTGAAATTCATTGGTTGGAAATCATGAAAACTTGAAAGTATGAAGAGTAATTTTTGTTGTTGTTTTTCATTTAATATTTTATTTATCATCAGCCCCAGCTCCGAGAACAAAACTGCGAGCAGTTGTGGTGGACCCAGAGGTTGTGTTTGTGGCTAATCTGATGAAGGCCGATGCTCCTGCACTGGTAGCCTCATTCCAGTGTGATTTTAACCTGCTGTCTGAAGAAGCCGGCCAAGCCATGAAGGCCCAAGTCAAAAGCCTCAAAGTGCTCGCCTGCCCCTTCATCAGGGCAGAGGGTGACAAAGCTGTAACCACCGTATGTGTACTGATTCCTACTAATGTTTTTCTGTTTTAACTCTATTTTTACTACAGGAATAAAGTCTATAATTAATTATGTATGCAATTGTCTCTATAATGCTTTGGAAACTATGAATTTGTTTTTACTGCAGGTGCTGAGACCATGCTCTGTTGAACTTGAGACCAAAATGCCAGCCAATGCCCCATTAACTGGTTCAATAACTGTAGAGGAGGTCATAGTGAAAGTGGGTGTTATTTGTTTGCCATATTGATATCTTGTAAAATAACTAGAGGAACATATACACTACCATTCAAAAGTTTGAGATTGGTAAGATTTAAAAAATTTTTTTTTTGAAAGGCTCTTACCAAGGCTTCATTTATTTGATCAAAAATACAGTAAAAACAGTAATATTGTGAAATGGTATTACAATTTAAAATAATTGCTTTCTATTTTAATACATTTTAAAATGTAATATATTCCTGTGATGGCAAAGCTGAATTTTCAGAAGCCATTACTCCAGTAATCAGTGTCACATGATCCTTCAGAAATCATTCTGATACGCTGATTTGTAGATTAAGAAACATTTCTTTTTATCAATGTTAAAAACATTTCTCATCATCTTTGTGGAAACTGTGATATGTTTTTTTTTGTCTTTTCTCTGGTTTCTTTGATTCAAAAGGATTCAATTACCAGTATTTGAATTAGAAATCTTTTATAACAAAGGAAATGTCTTTTAATCAATTTAATGCATCCTTGCTGAATAAAAGTATAAATTTCTTTTAAAAAAATCTTACTGACCCAAACTTTTGAATGCTAGTGTATTTGCTTCCTAAATGGCAAAAGACTGCACCTTTACTGTTACTGTATGTCAAGTTTATCTGGATTAAGTTTTTTTTCTGTGTAAATGTGTACAGTATTATGCAAACACCTTATGTTTTCAGTACATTTCATTTTAATATTTGCTAATCTGTGTTGAGCTAACATGCTTTTTCTCCGTCTTGCTATCTCAGATCTCTCCTATTATTCTTAACACTGTCATTACCATCACTGCGGCCATGGCACCCAAACCTAAAGAAGAACCGTCACAGCAGACGTCCGATGACCTGAACAGTCTCTGGTCTTTGATAAAAGTCGCTAATGCAAACTACTGGTTCCTTGGTGTGGACATGGCCTCTGAGGTCACTGAGAGCTTCAAGGATGTGGACAGCAGTAAAGAAGGAGAGAGTTTTAGGATGAGCGTGAAGGTTGTCCAGGTCACATTGGAGTCAGGCTTGGGGCATCGGACTGTTCCCTTGCTGCTTGCAGAATCATCGTTCACCGGTACTGCTCAGAACTGGTCATCATTGCTCAGTGTCTCTGCTGATATGACGCTGGAAGTGAATTACTTCAACGAGACTCATGCAGTATGGGAGCCACTGCTTGAGAGAGTGAACAACGGAAAACAGAGGTGGAAGCTCCAATTAAACGTAAGTAGAACTGTGCTTCTTTTTTCACTTCTGCGTTTAAACATGAATCCAGATTGCCACCCTGTTAAATATCTTGCAGGTTATTGATTATTTGTGTGTTTCTGTGTGTAGATGAAGAATAACCCTGTTCGAGATAAAAGTCCAGTTCCTGGGGAGGATTTTATTATGTTGCCAGAACCTCGCACAGCCATCACTATATGTTCCAAAGACACCATGAACATCACAGTGTCCAAGTGCTGCCTCAGTGTCTTCAACAACCTGGCTAAGGTAAACAAAAAGTGACATTAAATTCCTTTATAATTCCATTTAAAATAAATGCTGATCTTTTGAACTTTTCATTCATCCAAGTAAGAATCCTGAAAAAAAAGTATCATGGTTTCCACAAAAATATTAAGTAGCCCATCTGTTTTCAACATTGATAATAAGAGATGTTTCTTGAGAACCAAATTAGCATATTAGAATGATTTCTGAAGGATCATGTGACTCTGAAGACTGAAGTAATGGCTGCTGAAAATTCAGCAGGAATAAATTACGTTTTAAATAGATTAAAAATAGAAAACAGTTATTTTAAAATGTATTAATATTTCACAATATTACTGTTTTACTGTATGTTTGGTAAATAAATGTAGCCTTGGTGAGGATAAAATACTTCTTTCAGAAACAAACAAAGAAAATCTTACCAACCCCAAACTTTTGAACAGTAGTGTATGCTGTACATATAAAAATGAAATTTGTTCATTCATTTCTCTCTTGTCAGGCATTCTCCGAGAGCACAGCCTCCACTTTTGACCGATCTCTCAAGGAGAAATCCCCTTTCACCATTCGCAATGCATTAGGCATTCCTCTCATTGTTCAGCACAGCGCTAACCTGCGTTTGGTTGGCTCTTCCTCACCGGGTAAACTGCACGAAGTGGCTGTGGATAAAAGTGTGGATTTAGACCATTCATTCTTTGAGCGTTCATCACGACTGTCTGCCCTGCAGAGGCAGGAAAGCTGCTTATTCAATCTTAGCATAGGTCAGTAACATGGGAGATACAGTATACACCTCGTAAACTGTACAAATGCCTTGGGTTGTGCCTCAAAACCTATTAAGCTGCTTACCTAGATAGCATTTTTGGGCATAATACGCACTTAGAAAGTTTAAGCATGTCTATGATGTCCAAAAATGCTGGGTCACACTTTACATTAGGTGGCCTTAACTACTATGTACTTACATTTAAATTAATCATTTGATACAATGCACTTATTGTGTACATACATGTTTTTACATTGTACTTATATTTTAAAAATACCTGCATGTAATTACATCTGTAGTTAATTTATGTAATTACATTTATAATTACATTGTTGACCCATCCCTTACACCTTAACCCACACTTAAACCTAACCATACCACCAAACCTGTCACTAACCTTACCCGTATCCCACCTCAATAGCAGCAAAAGTGTTTTTCAATACAGTATTTTTTGATGTAAGTACATAGCAGTTAAGACCACCTAATATAAAGTGGGACCAAATGCTGTCTTGGTAGGTCACTCAAAGTTTTGAGAAGACCCAACTCTATGTATGATTTGCAAGACCCCCCTTTCCATTAAAAATATTTTATTGGACTGTCCTACCTTTGATGCAAGTAGACAACATTTTTATGTAGTAAGCTCATTTAAAGACTTGTTTAGTTAGATTTGACCAGAAAAGGTTTTAGAATTTTTATCATAATATTTAAGTATAATATTATCTGCTGTTTTTTTCCCTCTCTTTTTGTTTGGTCTTATACAATATGTATCATACAATTACAATTATATTATCCAACTTTTATATTATATTATACAATACCTAATCCTAAACTGTAAAAAATGTACTTTGTGCAGTTCCTTCAGGTTACAGTGAGATTTCAAATATCCCGTTGGGAAAGCCTGGCCGCAGACTGTATAATGTCAGAGGACCCATGCAACTGGAAGCGGTATCTGTACTGCTTCAGATCAATGCCAGTGAGGGCAACAAGGTCATCACAGTACGGTCCCCCCTACAGGTTCGTCTGCTCCCTTTACCTGCAGAGACCGCTCATCTGTCCACCTGTCTGGATAAAGAAATAATCATTCATGAAAATGACCTTGCTAAAATCAAAGTGACATTGATTTTTTATTTATTTTTTTTTTTGCACTTTAACTGGATGTTAATTATGTGTTAACAGATAAAGAACCATTTCTCAGTGCCCTTTGCCATTCTGAAGTACTCTTCTGAACTTGGAGTGATGGTGAATGTAGGGGTTGCTGAGCCTGAGAAGGAGTGTCATGTTCCCCTAGAAGCTTACAGGTATGGACTGATAAGTGTAATTGCCTACTTTGTCTAGAGTGCGTTTTGCATTCACATTACATTCACATTCAGAGTTAAATATCATGAGTGGCAACTGTAAAGAAGATCTTTGACTACATATCATGCATATTCACAATTCAATCACTATACCAGGGTTGTCAAATATATTGTTTTTAAACCTCGGTGTACTCATGCAGAGTCCATGCACAATAATAGTCTAGAATCAACTTAATGCTTCTTTATGAACTAATTTCATATCAACTAATCTAAAATGAAACACTTGCAGGTTGCTAATATAAATGACCCAGGGGGCTTAAGATTACATTTACATATAAAATCACCAATTACAGAATATTAATCAAACTACATTTTTGACAAGAAAAATAGAAGCCACATGCTGCTCTGGATGACTTTAGATTTAATTATTCAATCATTTCAGAGTGATAATTAATACAAAGTTATGTAGTTGTAGTTATGTTATGTAGTTCTGCAACCCTATCCCTCTGTAGCTCAAAATAGAATATATTATATGAAATTATAAATGATCTCAAACATTTTTTTTTTGCATAATTTAATCTTTTTTTTTTTTTTATTTTACAGATGGTGTGTTTGACACCCCTGCACTATACTGTAAAATAAATTACCTGTATTTTTTTTGTGCTTTATGTTGTAACAATCTACGCTATATGTATTCCATCAGGAGTCAGCTGTTCTTGCTGCCTGTTGGTCCTTTAGAAGATCTGTATCGCGCATCGTCCACATGCATCGCTTGGAAGGAACAGGTGCACGTGAGCTCAGAGGTTCAAGCAGTGCTGCAGTGCCCCGCCATAGACAGCAGCTTCCTACCACTTGTGGTGAACACCCTGGCTGTGCCTGATGACCTCAGCCACATCGCCAGCCATGGGGAAGGGGACTGGGACCCTGCTTATGTCATCCACCTGCACCCAGCTGTCACTGTCAAAAACCTGTTACCTTACTCAATACGCTACCTGCTGGAGGTGCGGAATATTGCACTTTCAATACACAAATGCTACAACCCATTTGACATACACTACCATTCAAAAGTTTGTGGTCAGTAAGAGGTTTTTTTTTTTTTTTAAAGAAGTCTCATGCTCACCAAGACTTATTTGATTTTTTTTTTATCAAAAATACATTAATACTGTGAAATATTATTACTGAATTTTCAGTATCATTACTCTAGTTTTCAGTGTCACACAATCCTTCAGAAATCATTTTAATATGCTGATTTGGTGTTCATGAAACATTTGCTAATACTATCAATGTTGAAAACAGTTGTGCTGCTTAATATTTTTGTGAAAATCGTAATACTTTTTTGATAAATAGAAAGCTCAAAAGAACAGCATTTATTTGAAATCTTTTGTAGAATTATAAATGTCTATTTTGTCACTCTTGATCAATTTAATTCGTCCTTGCTGAATAAAAACATAATAAAAAAAAATCTTACTGACCACAAACTTTGTGTATGACATGTTCATATTAAAATCAGTATAATTTATTATCTATTTAATATTAGCCAGCAGTCATTTATTAAAACCTCATCACAACTCTCATAGGGTTCTGCTGACTTCTACGAGCTTCAGGAGGGCAGTGCGGCGGATGTGCTGAATTCGAATGTTAGCGGTGAAATAATGGAACTTGTTTTGATCAAGTACCAAGGTCGCAACTGGTCTGGGCGTATGAGGATTAGTAGAGACATGCCTGAGTTCCTCTCCGTCTGCTTCACATGCGACACTACAGAGGGACTGACCGTGGATGTCGGTGTGCATGTGTCTCACGTGAACAGCAAAATTGTCCTCTCCATTTATAGTCCATACTGGATCATCAATAAGACGTCCCGCGTGCTTCAGTATCGTGCTGAGGATACCTGTGTGAAACACCCATCCGACTTCAGGGATGTCATTCTGTTCTCCTTCAAAAAGAAGAATCTCTTCAGCAAGAATAAGGTTGGATTGGGCTCTTCGGCTGTTAATAAATCTGTAAAGCTATATTAGCTGAATATCTAAAATAATCAAATCATGAATGCCAACATGAACTTTAAACTTGATATGTTTGGGCTGTAATGTTCAGAAAACCATGTTTTACCTGTAGATTTTGTTACAAAATATTCTGATATTCCTTTCTAAATTTACATACTGCTCTTCCTTTCAGTTGCAACTCTGTGTGTCCACCAGCTCCTGGTCCGATGGCTTCTCACTAGACACTGTCGGCAGCTATGGATGTGTGCGCTGTCCAGACAAAGCCGGGGACTACCTGGTACAGTATATGCTTGAACATATAAAGTCAGTATGAAACAGAAGTTGTTATTGTATTTCCCTATTTCCCTCGTATATCTGAGTGAAACAGCTTCTCGAACGAGAAAAAAATGTAGGGCGGGACTTGGTTTTGTTCATCTGGAATTGATTGAATCGTTGGATCAATGTGGTTTGCTATTACTGTGATTTAATGTGAGTGACGGGTTGTCCCGCCTTCACGCCAGTAAACACGTCATCAGAGAAGAGAAGAGATGACGCTGCAAGAGAGAGGTATGGTGGCCGAGAGATCTCAACGTGCTGCAACTGAAGAAAACACATGCAAATAGAAACAACACCAGCAAATTAAGAAAACATCTTCATCAGTTTGACAACACATGTTCTGCAAATGCTCACAATGTAACCAAATACAGAAACACACTGCAAATACTCACAACGCAGCAGGATGTTAAAATAAACACAAAAAAACCCTCAGCTTTCAAGTCAACACCACTGACGAGTAAACATTGAACAATAAGCATGTCCCAGCCAGGTTTGTCACTTGTTGAGGTCCCCTTGAAACATTTCCGTTGTGGTCTGTGCTATTTGCAGTGTGTTTCTGTAGTTGGTTGCGTTGTGAGTATTTGCAGCACGTTTCTTTACTTGGTTGCGTTGTGAGTATTTGCAGCGCATTTCTGTATTTGGTTGCATTGTGAGTATTTGCAGCTCGTCTCTGTATTTGGTTGCATTGTGAGTATTTGCAGCGTGTTTCTGTATTTGGTTGCGTTGTGACTATTTGCAGCTCGTTTCTGTATTTGGTTGCATTGTGAGTATTTGCAGCGCGT
>RJVU01061675.1:3717511-3729484 GCA_003731715.1 Anabarilius grahami | reverse complement strand
TGTGAGTATTTTCAATGCGTTTCTGTATTTGGTTGCGTCGTATTTGCAGCATGTTTCTGTATTTGGTTGTGTTGTGAGTATTTGCAGCGTGTTTCTGTATTTGGTCACTTTGTGAGTATTTTCAATGCGTTTCTGTATTTGGTTGCATTGTAAGTATTTGTCGCATGTGTGTTGTCAAACTGATGAAGATGTTTTCTTAATTTGCTGGTGTTTTTTCTATTTGCATGTGTTTTCTTCAGTTGCAGCGCGTTGAGCTCTCTCGGCCACTGGAGGTTATTTTGATTAAAGAGTGCACATAAATTTAAAAGAAAAAATGATGTGCACGAATAAATCTAAAATTTATAGTAAACACTGAAATATTACATAAAATAAGAATTGTCAATTTTGATTTCATGGTGATTTTTAATTATAGTCTTATCAGTATTGCACAGAATTTCAATATTTGTCCATCTCTACTTTTCATGTTTCATGATGGATTTCTCTTTATATTTTCACGTTATGACTAATTAGAGATGTCTGATAATAAAAATCTATACTATTTTGTCTAAATAAATTAAAAATACAAATTTTAGTAGCATCTTTTTAAGTGCTACTGTACATATAAATTTAGACAGGACAACATTATAATTTACAGTATGGAAAATCTAATTTGATGTACCAGGTTGGGGTCAGCATCCAGATGAGCAGCTTTAATCTGACACGAATTGTTACCATGAGTCCCTTCTACACACTGGTCAATAAGTCTTCGTTTGAGCTGGAGGTTGGAGAGGTGCAAAATAACAATGGTTTCAGCAACAAGTGGCACTACATCTCCTCCACAGAGGTCAGAGCTGAATTAATCTTTTATCAAAGGCAGCAATATGCATACGCTGTACTGTATGTGTGTTGACTGTACAATTGTGTGTGTTACAGTGTTTGCCTTTTTGGCCTGAGTCCTCAACAGGGAAGCTGTGTGCACGAGTTGTGGGATCTGAATCTAGCTCCAAATCGTTCTTCTTCAGCAAGCAGGACAGCGGAACTCTGCTGCGCATGGATCAGGTGAACATGCTCTGGATGTAAACATGATAAATATACTTTATTAAACGATATTGATTTAATTAACTTAATTCTAATCTTCTTTTCCATCAGTTTGGTGGCGTGATAGTAGATGTGAATATCTCAGACCACTCCACTATCATCAGCTTCACTGATTACTATGATGGAGCTGCACCTGCTTTGGTTGTGAACCACACACCCACAGCCACTGTCAACTTCAGACAAAGGTTGGCACCGCTTCAGTGTTTTACTTCATATGACAGTTGATTGAAAAGTCTGATGAGAAAGACCATGATGAATTAATAGTCTTTTGTGGAAACTAGAGTTGTCACAATACCCAGGTTTAAGTAGTCAATAAGACCAATATCATAATTTTACAAATCTCTTCAGTATTTGCAATACCACAACAAAAACTAATTGCTATTGAAAACACTGTTTTAATTATTAATATAAATAATTACTTAAGAGCAATGTTTACCTAATTGAGGAATACTTGAAGACTACATTCTGTTGTTTTAATTGAATTATTAAGTCAGAAATAAAATAAAGACAAAATAAACAAATTTCAAACAAAACAAATGAATATAAACAAATACAATAAATTACCATTTTTAACAGTTTGTGGTCAGTACGTGTGGTCAGTTTTGTTAATGCATGTAAAAATATCTAATTAAATATAATAATCCAATATATAATGAAGGAAAAAAAAATGCCTGCGAATGTTTCTATTTACAACGTGCTGTTGCAGTGTTGAGCAATGTAGCCAAAGACATATCTGTTGATTTCTTGAAAGCTATGGCCAATCAGAGGTACTTAAGTTAGTCAGAATCCACTCACCGCTCAAAACGCAGGAGTTTTTGTTCATTTCTGAGTTATACATGCTTGTCTAGTCTAATTTTAACAAACAAAGTGTAGACATGATGTAAAGAGATTTATTGTGCCGTGTAGACAGCTTCATTGATTAACCGGCGTAGCTGTGAGCTGTGCATAAGTGCTCCTTTTTTTGACTGTGGTACCAAAGTACCAATACTTTTTTAATATATTTACTTCTTTTATTGAGTGTTTTGGAGTGTGTGAATATGTATCTGTGTCTTTGTGCTTGTGCAGAGGCTGTGAGGAGTCTTGGGCACTGAGACCAGGTGAAGCTCAGCGTTTTGCATGGGATGATCCAGCAGGGGTGAGGAAGCTTTGCTGGAGCTGTCAAGACCACAGTGGAGAACTGGACCTTGTCAAGGTTAGTGAGGGATTCTGGGTCAGTGAATCTACTGATTGTCTTATGTTGCTGCTCATGTCAATCCCATGATATTTTCTTTAGGATGAGTGTGGGCAGTTTGCTTATAGCAGCTTAGTTCAGATTCACTGGGTGTCTTTCCTGGACGGCCGACAGCGGGTGCTGATCTTCACTGAGGATGTCGGCATAGTCACAAAAGCACGGCAGGCTGAGGAGCTGGAGCAGTTCCAGCAGGAAGTCAACATCTCATTACAGAACCTGGGCCTGTCACTCATCAACAATGACATCAGGCAGGAGATTGCATATGTTGGCATCACCAGGTAAATAAACTCACGCCCAGCATCCAGCAGTGTTGTTGTAACACTAATAATTTGTAATTCTTCTTAGACTTTTAAAGGGGAACAAAACTGCCACTTGACTGTCAAGTTGATTTTTGACAATGATTGAATTGTGTTTTTAAGTTCTGGTGTGGTTTGGGAGATGAGACCAAAGAACCGCTGGAAGTCCTTTAACCACAAGAACATTGGACTGTTGGAGAAAGCCTACCAGAACCATATCAGCAGCAAGAGTGAACCAGGCTGGACTAGACTAGAAACTGGTCTAGAGGTAATAAAGGACTTTACAGGAAAAGTTTGATTAATAAGATTATTTATGTTGCTTAGACTTTATAGTATTCTTTTTTTTTTTTTTTTGTCTTTATTAAAACAGGTGAACTTTGGAAGATTGCCCATGTTGATGAGACAGCCATTTTCCTGCGCTATCAGGAGAAACTTCCTGCCTGGCATTTGTATTGAGTTGAAACAGTCTCCTCACCAGAGGAGTCTACGTGCACAGCTCTATTGGCTACAGGTAACACCCACACACAATCTACTTGTTGAATATCACACTTCCGTCATTTTTGGCAGTCGTTCAGTTATTATGTGCACAATTTATTTGTTCCAGGTGGATAATCAGTTGCCGGGAGCTATATTTCCTACTGTGTTTCATCCTGTTCCTCTTCCAAAATCTATTGTTCAAGACTCAGGTACAAACACCAGCTAGCATATGAAGGCTGCGTCTAAGCTAATACACTTCTGAGTGCACATTTAGAGTAAGTGGACATGAACACACCATATCCCTTTTATCTTTAGAGCCGAAGCCGTTTATTGACGTGAGCATCATCACAAGGTTTAATGAGCACAGCCAAGTCATGCAGTTTAAGTAAGTGATGGTACAATGATTAAGTTTTTTACTTATGTGTCACAGTCTCACATGTACTAATTCAAATCAAATTAATTTTCTTGATCTTAAAAAAAATAATCTAAAGGCTTATGATTAACTTAAATTAGTTTTGTAGACAAATATACACTACTGTTCAAAAATTTGGGGTTAGTAAGGTTTTTTTTTTAAAATAAATTAATACTTTTATTCAGCAAGAAGACATTAAAAGTCTTTACTGTCACTTTTGATAAATTTAAAGTACATTGTTACAAAAACATCAAGTAAATGCTGTTCTTTTGAATTTTTTTGTTCATCAAAGAATCCTGATTTTTTTTTAAAACAGTTTCCACAATTACTTTAAATTGTAATAATATTTCACAGTATTACTTTTTTTTACTGTATTTTTGATTAAATGCATGCAGCCTTGGTGAGCATAAGGGACATCTTTCAAAAACATTGAAATATCTTACCGACCCCAAATTTTTGAATGGTAGTGTTTTTTTTTTTTTTTTAACAAAACTAAAATTTAAAGCTGCAGTCCATAACTTTTTTTGGTTAAAAATTGTCCAAAATCAATTTTTGAGCAAATACATAACCAGCCAGTGTTTAAAACTATCTCCTTACCTTAGCCCGATTCACAATGGCAAGCTAGTAATAATGTGTTCTAATCGGAGTGGTACTGGTAGGTTTCCACGGGAAATTTGAGCATGCCGCCGTTCGTTTTTGCATCATTACGTCACATCCGTTTACATAAAGAATGAGTCCCAGCTAGTAGGCTATATCATGTGAGGATGCTGCAGGTGACGGATCATTTATAGCCTTTTCTCACTTATCTGTACAGAAATTGAAACCTACAGGTTACGCTAATACACACTAAATACACAGTCACGCAATGCTGATGTTCTTAACATTAATAATTTGAGAACAAAGTATAACAATAATAATAATTTGCATGGTTTGATGTGATAATCACCATTGGCAGCGCGATTTATTGTAATGCTTTTTTTTTCTCAGTTGGTCAGAAAAAAGTGGCAGATTTGTTACTTAATGGTTCAGATGACATTTTCCGCTAAAAATTCTTATTTTGGTCATACTTCCAAGACTACAATCTGTCTTTCTGAAGTACAGTATACACCGGTGCGGTGACTGACAGCAAACAGTCTCCTCAAAATGTTAGATTCATCCACGCTGAGGAGCCATGCTGATGCACAATCCACATAAAGATGATAATTCCGCAAATAACTGCAATTGCAGGTTTCAAACAGAGGTGGCGAGAAAGAGGAAGTGCAGCTTTAATAAAAAAAACATTGTTTTTGTTGCTACATAATTACCATAATACCATGTGTTATTTCAGTTTTGATGACTTTATTATTATTATTTTTAGAATGAGTGGACCCAAAACTTTGACTGGCAGTGTTTGTTTTTCTGTAGGTACTTTATGGCATTAGTGCAGGAGATGGCAGTGAAGATCGATCAGGGTTTCTTGGGGGCAATCATCAACCTGTTTACCCCAGCCACTGACTCCCAGGATAGTAATAAGAAGGTAACTACTGCATCCTCTGACAGGTGTTCACATACTGTCACATAATGTTACTAATGAAATGAATCCATAATGATCGCAGTGGTAAACACTTCCTCTGGCTGTTTTTGTTTCAATCATGTATGGCTTTATGAAATGTGAATTAAGAGGGGGCTGGAGATGTCACTATGTGTTTCTCTGTGTTTCAGAATAAGCTGATAGAGAAGGATCTGGAGGCGCTGCAGGCTCAGCTGATGGAGAGCTCCATGACAGACACCTCGGGCCTGAGCTTCTTTGAGCATTTCCACATCTCCCCTATTAAAGTAATGAATCAGCACCATAGTCCACTTCAAAACACAGCACATGTTTTCTTCAAGTTCACTTGTCACCAACATTTTAAATAAGACCTTCTCCCTAATTTCAGTCTTCAACATGCTGCAGCATGATTGGACAGAAACACACTACTGTTCAGTATTTTGGGATCGATTATTTGGGATCTTATGCTTACCAAGGCTGCATTTATTTACCTAATATACAGTAAAACAGTAATATTGTGAAATAGTATTACAGTTTAAAACAAATGTTTTCAGTTTTTATCTATTTTAATTAAAGTATAATTTATTCCTATGATGGCAAAGCTGAATTTTCAGCATTATTACAAGTCTTCGGTGTCACACGATCCTTCAGAAATCATTCTCATATGCTGATTTGCTGCTCTAAAAACATTTCATATATATTGTAAATTGTTGTTTTTTCATAATATTTTTTTGGAAACTGTGATACATTTTTTTTTCAGGATTCCTTGATAACTAGACAGTTCAAAACAACAGGATTTGTTTGAAAAAGACATCATATATATTCTGTCTATTACTTTCAAAAACACTGTCCATTATTAACCATTGAATGAGCAAAACAGGATCTACCAGCGTCAACCCTTTTTTCAATGTTTTCCCCGGTTAATGACGTGCTTGTCTGTACTGTCATATGAAAGACTAAACTGAATCTCAAACACTTACATGTCTATCAGGATATGAATAATTTAATAATGAGAAATGATTGATATATTTGCTTGATGGGTAGCTGCATAAAACTACGTCATGTAAGCATCTGTGTGTATGTGTTTGTATAGCTGCATCTGAGTCTGTCTCTGGGCTCCAGTGGAGATGAGTCTGAGGAGGGTGAAATGGTGGCCATCCAGTCCGTCAACCTCCTGCTCAAAAGCATTGGTGCCACACTCACTGATGTAGATGATCTGATTTTCAAGTAAGGCTTTCAGATGTGCACGAACTGTAATACTGACTCTCATGCTTCTTTGAAAATACAAAGGCATTGATGTCTTTTTGTCTCGCTGTTTTTTCAGACTGGCTTACTTTGAGGTGAAATATCAGTTCTACAGGCGAGAGAAACTGATGTGGGCGGTGATCAGACACTACACTGAACAAGTGGGTGATCTAAATATACACTCATACAATGTCAGAGGTCATGAGCAAACACTCTCCAACACACTTACATTTTCACTTTAAATCACTGTATCTTAAGGAATTTTATCTCCTCATAGTTCTTGACGCAGATGTACGTGTTGGTTTTGGGTCTGGATGTTCTTGGAAATCCATTTGGCCTGATCCGAGGCTTATCAGAAGGAGTGGAGGCTTTCTTCTATGAGCCCATACAGGTCTGACAAATGCTGTTCATTTATCTATACATTCAGGCCTCATCATTTAATTCAGTACAAATGTGAGTGTCTTCTCTTTTAAATGCCAGATATAAGTACAGGTTTGAATAACCTTGATCAGCACATCCACATAAAAAAGTGTATTTAAAAAATGAAACCATTTGAGGTATCTTTATTTCAATCACCATTGTAATGCATGCAATGGTGTATTATGCCTAGTGGGAACTGATATTTATAATATCAAGTTATGATTTGTGCAGTTAGCTTGAGATTGGTAACATTTGTACTGTTTGTGTGAGTAGGGGGCTGTTCAAGGACCTGAGGAATTTGCAGAAGGTCTTGTTATCGGTGTTCGAAGTTTACTGGGCCACACAGTGGGTAAGACTCCCTGCTTTTCCTGCTTTTCTCTCTCAAACTAACATATACTCACTGAGGATCCTTACTGCACATGCTTGTTTTGTTTCTACATTATCTTTATAGGGGGCGCAGCTGGCGTAGTGTCCCGTATAACAGGCTCTGTAGGTAAAGGCTTGGCTGCCATCACTATGGACAAAGAGTATCAGCAGAAACGGAGGGAGGAAATGAACAGACCCACTAAGGACTTTGGAGAAAGTCTGGCTAAAGGAGGAATGGGTTTTTTCAAGGTACCGAAGTTCCTGACACAAATAAAAATATATCCAAGAAAACATCCAAGCATTTCCCTTTCCATTTTATGCATTATACAACAAAATTCCATTGTGTATAGCATGAATTGACTTTTGTCTTGTCCCTGTTCTCCTTCAGGGAGTGGTTGGTGGAGTAACAGGAATTGTGACCAAACCGGTGGAAGGTATGGTAGTTTACTACTGATGCATCGCTCACTTAAATGGATTCGATCTGTTTTTGTATTCAGTTATGGCAAAAATATTTTAATTAAAAATAGGTCAAAAGTAACAATTTATTAGCCATTGAAAATACACAAAATACATATATAATGGCAACCACTCACAGCAAAACCTGGACAAGAGTGTAATACTGTATGTCATTTAATAATCTATCATGGGTTTAGGAGCAAAGAAAGAGGGGGCTGCAGGCTTCTTCAAGGGCATTGGAAAAGGCCTGGTTGGAGTGGTGGCCAGACCTACAGGGGGCATCGTAGACATGGCAAGCAGTACTTTTCAGGGCATTCAGAGGTGAGACACACATGCACATGAATATTATATCTATATACACAGATACAAACACAGACATGCACAGTCAGAGAACCATGTACATACATAGACTACTGTTCAAAAGTTTGTGGTTAGAAAGATTTTTTTTAAAGAAATTAATACTTCTAATCTATTCAGCAAGGATGTGTTAAAGCTGCAGTCCATAAATTTTGCCTCTTTGTTGCCATCTCTGTTTGAAACCTGCAATTGCAGTTAGTTGCGGAATTATCATTTTACGTGGGTTGTGCATCGGCACAGCTCCTCAGCGTGGATCAATCTAATGTTTTGAGAAGTATGTGTAGACTGTCAGTCACAGCACCATGTGGATACTGTACTTCGAAATTACAATGTGAATCGGGCTAAGGTAAGGAGATAGTTTTGATCACTGGCTGGTTATGTACTTCCTCAATAATTGATTTTAGATCATTTTTAACCAAAAAAGTTACGGACTGCAGCTTTAAATTGATCAAAAGTGACAGTAAAGATATTTGTAATGTTTCAAAAGATTTCTATTTCAAATAAATGCTGATTTCTTTTGAACTTTCTATTCAATCAGAGTATTAAAAAAAAAAAACGTACTGACCCCAAACAATCAAACTGTAGTTATTCACATAGTTCTGACTTTCAAATGAAGATGTTTATCTAGCAATATTTTGAACCCAAAAACTCGTATGTAGTCATAATAAGACCACAAGTGGTTTGAAGGGGACACACATTTACTCATTGCAGAGTGGAAGTCATGAGGCCACTTCCTCTCATCCTAAGTATAGCTTGGAAATATTGTCTACTTCCTGCTATAAGACAGGGAGAATGCTTTAATGTATCATATTATGTAAGCACAGAAGCCATTGTACTCTGAATTTAAAAAAAAATTATATTATCTAAGCAACCTTTTGGAAAGGAGGAACATACTGATGATGATATCCATTCTGAAAGGACAAGAAACATATTTAATATTTAATAAAACATTTCTTGTGGCAATTTTCTAATATACCATAGACTGGCAATTAAGATGTATCTAATTGTGTCATTGTCTTAATTTGTGTCTCTTTTGTCTTTTGTTGTCTTGCTTTTTTTTTTCTTTTTTCTCACATAGTGTTGCTTTTGTTTTCCTGTGTCAACTAATTTTGTGACTCTTTCTTTCATGTTTTTCACGAGTTAATTCCTGGATGTGTTTTGTTCTTTTTAGTTCAGTGAGTATTTAGACACTCATGAGTGTATGTGTACAGATGTGCGTATGAAGATCTGGATGACTGAAGCGTGAATGTATGTGTATTTATGCCCATGTTACCCAGAGAGATGGCAGTGAATGATCCCTCTGCATTCACTCAGTCGGGTTTGCTTGTTTCCTGAGTCCCCCCCAAAAAAAATAAGAGCAAATTTGGCAGCATGAATAATTTTTAACCTTACAGGGTGTGAATTGTTGAAACGTAAGTATTGCATCGTGGGAAGCAAAGGATGTGAGCTGTAGCGCAGAGCATTCTGCCATAATATGCAGTTCAAGAATCCCCTGATATCTGGATCAATCAACATGTGCCTATTTTCCCATCATTGTAACATTTGCTTCTGATCTCCACACCCCTTTCACTGGTGCATTTTGGGGCCAATGGAAAGTCTGATGAGCAGAACAGCACAGATAGGACCAGAGATAGCATACAGAGGAGCGGGAGTACAGATAAACACGTATACTCACTTGTAATTATATTTAAGAGAAGTGGTCCTTTAAATAAAACATTGACAGGTGTATTTATATATAGTGTCTCAATAATCAAACATAGTTAAAGGGATAGTTCACCCAGAAATAAAAATTCTGTCATCATTTACTCACTCTCACAAATCTGTATGACTTTATTTCTTCTGTGAAACACAAAAGAAGATATTTTGAAAAATATTTTAGTGTTTTTTTTGTCCATTCAATAAAGTCAATTGCTGTTTTGGACCCCATTGACTTTCATTAATTGGACAAAAAAATTTTTAAACCTCATTCATAATATCATCTTTTGTGTTCCACGGAAGAAAGAAAGTCATGCAAGTTTGGAACGGCATGAGGGTGAGTAAATGATTTCCATTTTTTGGGTGAGCTTTGGGTGATGTCCCTCTCATTCTCCGACTGCTCTGCTTGTCAGACCAAGTCAACTGCATGAGCTAACTGCACTGCTGATGCACTGGACTCTATGGTGTATCCATCCGCTCTCCAACCAATAGCAAAAGAAGCATTATGATTTCAAAGGCAGTCGATGACCAGGCTAACCAATCACATATTTCACCCATTCCATTAATTCTGCCCTGGAAAGATGAGTTGGCAAATCTGTTGTGTTTTACGGTGTTCCCACCCCTGGCTTTTTTATGCCAATCCTTTCACGACAAGCTGGAACAGCGATGCCCCGCACCCCTCCAGTGATTCTCTAGCATATACGTTCAAATCATCCATCCATTCGTTATGCTCTCCATCTTATACACCTGAAGAGATCAGCACTGTCTGTTTGAACTAATCATGTTGCTTTTCCATGCTCGCACTGTAGAAGTAACCAAAGGTGAGAGAGGGTTTAAGGAATCAGACACTGCACGCAATAGCACAAAGAAACTTTGAAGGTTGACGCTTTTTAAATGACTCTTAAGATGCATTGCGTTTGTTCAAGGCTGTTCGGGCATGCTCAGATGAACTTTAATTGAGTAGATTCTGTTCACTAAGAATGACTCACCCGTTGCCCACACATTTTACATAGACAACATCCTGTGATCTAGCGGTTTTATATCTTTGTTATCTAACATTCTGTTTCTGACTTGATTTCCAGGGTGGCAGAATCGACTGAGGAGGTGACTAAATTAAGGCCAGTACGTCTTGTAAACGAGGACGGCATCATACGGCCCTACGACCATCATGAGTCGGAGGGCTATGACCTCTTTCAGGTGAGGTCACCTGTCAACCCTACTGACCAGGCTACTAAACCCCGATGAGAAGGATTTTTATCAGCATGACCCTCTGTTTTAATTTAACAACTACTAACAGCCAAATTGTTTTGAAAGGATTGGAGTCAGTTTGACAGATTAAGGCAAGACACTACATGCTAAACCACTGTTTTTAATGCACTGCTCAATTTTGAGGATTTTAGGCTATTTTGCTTCTATAACATTGTCTTCTTTCAGATTTGAGGAAAGAAAACATAAAAAGTACACATTTAAGTGTTTAATTTAACTATTTGTGTCTGTAGATTTTGATTACAGTACATATTAGTTTAAAGGCTGTTTTCTCAAACAAACAAAAATTCTCATGCATTGAGCCAGAAATCTCTACTTCAGTAGAACTTTCCAGTTTTATTCCTATCTATATTCTGAAGATTTTATTCTTAAAAACATGATAGTTTTTGTTTTCTGATGGTTGACAGTATTTTTTTATTTATAAATTGATAAAAAGAGATATCCAAAAACATTTAACTCTAATATGTCAACAAAATAATTTTGAATCTGGTTTTATTCAGTTCAAATTTTTAACACAGACATATTTTTTCATGCTATTTACCTGTGGTGTCTTGCCTTAAACTCAACCAAATTCCCAAGTCCCCTTGTTAAAATTCCAGTTGTATTCTTCATTGAAACTGACCTTAAACTCCAGTTGAACTGACTCCATCCCTGCTGTGAAGAAATGAATTCCTGTTGTCATATTCATTTAATATTTCATATTTTTCTCTCTTTTCTGTCCTTTCCCAAATGCAGCCTGAGGAAATGTAAAATGGGAGTGGGAGATGGAATTGGGACTATTATCTTAAAGATCCATGTTATTGAAAACTTTTGAAAAAACAGAGATATTGTTGCACTTAAATGAACCAAACTGGATAACCAGTGCTAGATCCAGTCTAGCCTGGTCCACCTACAATAGAATGTCACATTGTTGTGTTTAGGAAATTATATAATATCCTAAGTCTGCATCTGAATTTGTCTGTCTTGTGCACCTTTACGGCTTTGCTACTTTTCTTATCTAGAAATCTTTTTTTTAATTAGTCTATTACTTTTGCCAAAAACAATTTCTGCATTATACCTCAGACATTTTTATTATATCAGTTTTATATCGATATATACTATATCCTTTTTTTTTGTCAGTTAATGCCAAATATATTCAAACATGACC